>VWZZ01007306.1:1190867-1352826 GCA_013399095.1 Psophia crepitans | reverse complement strand
GAGGTGCTCCAGGCATCAGAGCAGGGATTCCCCTGCATCCCATGGAGGACCCTACACTGAAGCAGGTGATGGGATCCTAAGGAGGCTGTGACTCCATGGGAAGTCTGCGCTGGAGCAGCCCCCTGGCAGAACCTGTGGCCCCATGGAGAGAGGAACCCATGTCAGAGCTGGTTTGCTGGCAGGACCTGTGACCCCATGGGGGACCCACGCTGGAGCAGGCTGCTCCTGAAGGCCTGAACCCCATGGAAGGGACCTAAGCTGGAGCAGCTGGTGAAGAACTGCAGCTGGTGGGAAGGACTCATGTTGGAGAAGTTGGTGGAGGACTGTCTGCCATGGAGGGGACCCCATAATGGATCAAGGGAAGAGTGGGAGGAGTCCTTCCCCTGAGGAGGAAGGAGCGGCAGAGACAGTGTATGATGAACTGGCCACAATCCCCATTCCAAGTTCCCCTGTGCCACTGGGGGTGGAGGAAAGAGAGAAAATACGAAATAAAATTGCTCCTGGGAAGAAGGGAAGGATGGGGGGAATGCGTTTTTAAGATCTGGTTTTATTTCTCATTACTCTGATTTGATTGGTAATAAATTAAACTAATTTTCCTCAAGTCAAGTCTGTTTTGCCAGTGATGGTAATTGCTGATTGATCCCTCCCTGTCCTTATTTCGACACACGAGCCTTTGTATTATCCCTCTCCTGTCCAGCTGAGAAGGGGAGCGATAGAGCGGCTTTGGGGGGTGCCTGGCCTCCAGCCAGGGTTAACCCATTACAGGGGGACCTGAATAGCTCTAGTCTGTATTAGCTGCATTGTCTGGAGTTTCTGACACACCTTCCCAGGCTGGCAGGCATGATACAGAGCATATCGGAGCCCCACACCCTTCTGGAGAGCAGAGGGGGACAAATGAAACACTTTGGGGAATAACAAGTATCACCAGACACCAGTAATTGCTGTAACTGGGGAAATAAAACGGTGCTTCCTTGCTTTACTTAAAAAACCCCTCACTGCAGCTTCAGTTAGCACTTCAACACTCTCGAAAACCGTTTTAAGTGAAGTGGCCCAATTTTTTCAGCTTAGAAGTAACAATGCCTTTTTTTCAGATCGTTCCTTTCATCAAGGACTTCAAACTACTTAATGAAAACATATTTTTGTTTGTTTACATTACATAATGGATCACGGCACAGAAATGCCTGATTTTGCTGATGCTCAGGCTGATATAGTCACAAAATTCAACCTCTAGTTTTGGGATTATTAGCCCAAATATATCTCTTTCCAGGCTAACCTCAGGCTGTGGCTGTCTGTATCCACTTTTGGAAGAAAAAGATGAAGAGACGGCAAAATGTTGCAAATAACAAAAAAGTAGCTAGATAAATAGTTAAATGAAGGATTGTTGAAATTCATACATGTATCCATAGCAGAGAGTAGCAAAGAATCAGAAAGAAAGAATTCTGATACCTGTACCACTTTGACTCATTTGCTACCATTTCATAGTAAGTTTTTCCCTTAAGAACATTTGTTTGAGATAGTTCACAATTAATTCGTATACACTGGTTGCAGGTAAGCATGTCTGGGGGAAGATCCCATATCGCAATAAATTCTTTGCTTTCTTTTTTTTTTCTCAAGTCTTTTAGTCCATTTGGTTGGATTCAGCTCACAGATCGAAGACATAAATTTAGCTATGCAGAGGCAATCACCTCTAATGCCCTTCTGTAAGATATAAAATGCAATTAAAATTTTTGGTGGGATTCAGTTTCTTAAACATAGGTGTCTAATCACATGTAACATTACATCAACATGAATGAGGAGCCAACCAAGAGCTCGTGGCTCAGGATTAAAGGATGGGCAGGGACAGATGAAAATATATAGTGTGGGTCTGCTACAGACCACCCTACCAGGAAGGATGAGGGCCTCTACAGACAGATAAGACCAGACTCACATTCACAAACCCTGGTCCTCATGGGGGAGACCTCATCGACCATGATATCTGTTGGAGGGACAATGTAGCAGCACATAAGAAATCCAGGAGGTTCCTAGAATACCTTGATAATGACTTCCTTCTCCAAGTGATAGAGGAGACAATGATGAGCAGTGCCATACTGGACAAAGTATGGCTTTCTCTCTGACAAAGAGGGGCTAGTGGGGACTGTGAAGCTCAAGGGCAGCCTTGACTACAGTGACCATTAAATGGTGGAGTTCAAGGTCCTTAGGGCAGCAAGGAGGGTGCACAGTAAGCTCTCTACCCTGGACTTCAGGAGAGCAGACTTTGGCCTCTTCAGGGACCTGCTTGGTCCCTGACCCTGCTTGTACCACAGGACAAAGATCTGGAGGGAAGAGTGGCCCAAGAAAACTGGTTGGTATTCAAGGATCACCTCCTCCAAGCTCAGAAGATGATGCATCCCAGCAAAGAGGAAGTCAGGCAAAAATGTCAGGATATCTGCACAGATATCCAAACTAGGAGCTCCTGGACAAACTCAAAGACAAAAAGAAAGCCTACAGAGGGTGGAAGCAAGGGCAGGTAGCCTGGGAGGAATACAGAGAAACTGTCTGAGCAATGAGGGATCAGGTTAGGAAAGCTAAAGCCCTGATAGAATCAAATCTGCCCAGGGATGCCAAGGACAAGAAGAAAACCTTCTATAGGTATGCCCGTGATAAAAGGAAGACCAGGGATAATGCGTCCTCTCTCTGGAAGGAAACGGGAGAGCTGGTTACCCAGGATATGGAGAAGTCTGAGGTACTCAACAACTTTTCTGCCTCAGTCTTTACTGGCAAGTGCCCTAGAAAATGAAGTACAGAAACAGGAGTCTCTCAAGTGAATTTACTGTTATGCCCAGGATAAGCTGTTGATCATGCTTCGCAGGTCAATGCTTCACAGACCAAAAGAAATTGTGAGTTTCATAGAACTGTAAGACCAGTAGAGATAGTGACAGGACAACGGGTAATGGACTTAAGCTGAAGGAAAGTAGATTTAGATGAGATATCAGGAAGAAATTCTTCCCTGTGAGGGTGTTCAGGCCCTGGCACAGGTCACCCAAAGAATGTGAATGCCCCCTCCCTGGAAGTGTTCAAGGTCAGGTTGGACGGGGCTTTGGGCAACCTGGGCTAGTGGAGGGTGTCCCTGCCCATGGCAGGGGGTTGGAACTAGATGGTCTTTGAGGTTCCTTCCAGTCCAAAGCATTCTACGACTCTATGATTCCCTAGGGTATCCAATCTATCCACAGAGGATTCACACATATAACACAGGATCTGTAGGAGATGCCAAATAGTGCATTGCTCTGACAAATTCTTCAGCTTTGTAATTAAAGTTACAGGTGATGACTGGTAACCTTATCTCCCTTGCAAAACAAGTTAGGGTGTGAATCTTGTCGACAGTAAGTATATATGTGTATATGAACACAGACTTGTGCACACAGGGTGAAGAACACCTCTTCCACTGGCAGACATTACCAATATTTTACATAGACATGAATATCTCGGTATAAAAGTATTAGAACAGTAATTTTGCCTTTTTTCTTCCTTGATTCTCAAAGCTTCTCTCCACTGGGAAATTCAGTGTCATCACCCCCATTTTGTAGCTAAAAAAATGGAGGTGAAAAAAAGCGAGATCATTTGCCCATAATTATTTCCAGCCCTTCCACTGCCAGGCTGTGCTGAGCACATTGCCTTCTAGTGGCCAGCTCAATGGACCTCAATGTCCCCCCTGCTAAAAGCAGACAGATCTGTGGGTTGCAGTGTTTCTATTTTGTTTGCTTGCAGTGGGGAGGGCTGAAAAGAGGTTGCCGTGTAGGAAAATCCGCTTTTTTGTTTCAAGTTATGCAAAACCTAAGTCTGTTTGGATTCAAAGAACGCAACTGTCTTCTTACGGTTTAGGCTGCTGTAGCCGAAATGTCACACGTACTGTTGGGAACAACAGCACTTCCTACATGAGTGTAAATATTGAGTTATACTTCTGACTTGGAAATTAGCCCATAACACTCCATGGGATTTATTTTAAGTGACTCAGGTCTCCAAAAAGCCTCTGTAAAAAAAATATTGCTCTGCTAAAGAAATTTCACTCTTAAGCTTGCTCATTCACATCCCAAAGCCAATATGAAAATGAAATCTGATTATTTTCCCTTCGAATCACATGTAGTCTGATCATTTTCTGTAATAATATAATTCAGAATAAAATAAAGGGCAAGATATAAATTTTCATCGAGCGTATTAAAGTGAACAATGAGCAGACTTGTTTGGGTTTAGATTTCATTACAAAGGAAATTGAATTGCAGAAGACAGCTATTTGAAGTTCAATAGATATTTTTCTTGCCTCACAAGCTGCAAAGAATGTTTGAATGCGTTCATCCCTTCTTTATATGTTTATATGCATATATGTATATAAGCATGCCTATATGCAAACACACACACAGATAAATGTGCTACAATTACAAGAAAAAAGACTCATGCTACTTCACTTGCTGGAAAGATGCTGGAAAGATGCACATGCTTAGGTTTTGTGTATTTTTTCCTATGCTTTTAATTTTTACTGTTTTTTCACTATATTCTAGGCAGATCCTTGTGGATAGGGAGGGGAGGAAAAGGGAGGAAGGAATGATGGAAATAAATGAAAATATACACTCAGAGTCTTAATTAAGATTTATTTAATCCAGCTACAAAACAGTATTTAGCATCCTGATGGGAGCAGATTGCTTTCAGATTTTATATAATTTCCCATTTTTAAATGAGAAAAGTGGCACTGTATTAGACCTGAATTATCGCTTGGGTACTGAGACATTTGAAATTTCGAAGCATGTGCTCTCTTCAGTGGCACGTTTGCCACAAAGCCCCAGCTAACAGCCTAGCAAAGCTTGCCCTTTCCTGCAGAACTCCTTGTGCTAACCTCAGAGGAAGAACCTGCAGAAGAGGGTTACCAAAGGCAGGTTTCACTTGATGCATGGATCTTTTTATAGCATGACCCTGAAGGCTCATGGTATGCAATAAAATGTCAAATGGGACTTACTGCTCTGGGCCATATCTTCGGAAAAGCCAGCCCATGCAAATAAGAGTCATGATATTTTCTACAGAGCTTAGGAGTCCATCTCCCAATGAAGCGGATGGCACTTAGCTCCTAAATTATTTCCCAAAGTATCCATATCCACCTGCAAATAACTAAACACCGATGAATATATGGTACTCAATACCAAGGGAGAACCATAATAGTGAGAAATAATACACAACCCAAATCACCCAGAATACTATGGCCATAACTATCTCAGTAAACTAAACAAACAAAACATAGACATTAGCAGGGGCATGGACCAGACTTTCCAAACACAGGTGTCCTTCCTTGCATGGTTTTGGCTCATGCCAGGTATTTTGGGGACAGCTGCCAAAGAGGGTTCAGCCTATATAGGTATGAGCTCTCGTGTGACATTTGTCCTGAGGAATTGAGAATAGTCATGGTCAATGTATTTCTTAGCCTGGATTTATTAGCATAGCGTTTCTAAGGTTAAATGAGTGACCTGTAGCCCTCTAACATCTTTCTTCCTCCCTTCTTGCTACTAGTAAACCAACCCTTGGCAATGATTTTTGAACTAAATTGCAGATGTTGCTGTTAACCTTCATTTTTAAATTCCAAGCCAATGACAGATGTGACAACACATGGGAGAATGTTGGTGGAGAAAACAACCAACATTGGTGTGGTTATTTGGCCACTGGTTGCGTCATCGTTATCTCCATGAGAGAAAAGCTACAAACATGCCCTTCCATGGGTATACACTGGCTCCTTAGTAGAACTACCCATTAAGTACTTCATTTGTAAAATCTGCACATAGAAATCTTCCAAGCTACCTGTATAGGTGAGCTGGCAATCTCTGCAAACATGCTGGAAAATGTGTCTCAAGACAATCTCACTTATTTCTGAAGCCTTTCAATAGAAAGAACGCTGTTACCAGGCTTTGTGTTTTTTCCAAAGAAACGATTTGCCACTGGCTCTTCCATCCTCACTCTTTATATGTGCCCTCTTCTTAAACCAGGCAGCCTTGATATAAAGGTATATTAACTGGGGGATATAATACACTTTTTACAAGGCTCAGCAGGAATAATACCACCAGTATCAAGGAATAAACTAAGAAACATAAAGATCTGTTTAAAATGTCAAAGAGCTTTAGGTTAAAAATATAAATACAAGGCCTGATCCAAAGTCTTTTATATTTAATAGAAAGAGTCGCGATGAATTCAGTGATACTGGAATAATGCCCAAGAAGAGCAAAGCATCACTACATATTAAGCTACAGTTCTGCACATTTCTAACACATGATCTTTGGAACAAAAAAGGTCTGGAGGCCTTTGGGGCTCTGTAGACAAGTGCTTTGGGATGGAAATGGCTTTGCAAGACCATATGAAGCAGCCAGCATGAGCCTGCAGGATTGTATGTGGCAAGTTCTGTCCTGCAGGCACCAGGGGCACAGGAAGAGCATCTTGCAGAAGGTCCCAAGGCGCTGCCAAGCTTTCTAGCAGAATGTCACAAGGTCCTTTTATGAACTGTGCCCCCAGTTCAGACCTGGTCACATTTGCTGAAATGTGAATTAACTCCACTACCAAACCCTGTGCATAGCAGGGAAAGCCCTTGTTCTGAAGGAAACACGCCATAAAACAGGCATGCAGTTAAGAAGGAAAATATTGAACCGTGCTCATTTACAAGGAGCAACACAATAATCCTATAGCTGGTAACTTATTCACGGAGTATGTATCTTCTGTGACGACATCTATGATCACATAAAAAATATTTAGAAATAGTTTTAACTTTTCTAGACTGCAGTCTTTAAAATATGTTCCCAATTCCTTTTATAGAATATGCTGGGTCATTAGAATAATTTAACCAGCAGGAACAAAAAGTAGCTCTTGGATCATATAATGGGTATTTCAAAAATCCCAGTGCCATTTCCCACTCTTTCTGCCTTCTTTTCCTCCATCTCCTCCTTCAAGAAAAACAAGACAAAACAAAACAACTAAAAACAAAACTGAAAAGGTTTACATTTCCCAAACTACTATTACTTTCAGAGAGTTTGGTCTTGAGCTGCTGCTTTTTCTGTTATAACGAGCTTTCAGCTGCCTGAATTTGCTCAACCATTAATAGTAGATTGCCCAGTTGTCCTTTAAGCACTTGTGTGGTTACTTCCTGCTGTGGCTCATGGCACTCTGTGTGTAACACTCAACAGAGCGGCTTTTTCCTTATTTTCTGCAAACCCACATCTGTGCATGAGGCTTACCAAAGATTCCCATCTGGTTAAAAGGCATGTGATGAATTTTAACTCTGTTTCTTTTACCTTTTTACCATTTTTATGTCTTCTACTGCCTACAGGACTTTTGGGGACACACACTGCTCTAGTTCTGCTTAAAGAAAATGCTAAACTTTTTTTTTATTTTTTTTTCAATGGAAAGGAGCCTCTTTTTTTGTCAGATGTAAATTTCTATACAAATATCCATGTTTGGTTGTAGTTTTCTGGGTTTTTTTCTGTTTTTTTTCTGGTATTTTTTTTAAACAGAAGACTTTATTTTTCCTCTTCTCCTTCCCCCAAAATATTAACAACCAACATCTGTTGTGACCTAAAAGATTACTCAACGTGCAGATGTTTAGAAATCATGACTGTGAGTACAAAGTATTCCATAATACACAAGGACATGGAGGAGTACAGATCTCATAGGAAGTTCATGTGGAGAAATAATAGAATAGAATAGAATAGAATAGAATAGAATAGAACAGAACAGAACAGAACAGAACAGAATACAATCTTTAAGGTTGGAAGAGACCTCAAGGCTCATCCAGTCCAACCTCCCCCCACCACCTAACCACTAAACCATGTCCTTCAGTACTGCGTCTAACCTTTCCTTAAACACCCGCAGGGACGGTGACTCCACCAACTCCAATCAACTTGTTTAGGAAAGGAAAAGTACTTAGAGCACAGAAAGTTCTCCAAGAAAGACACTTCATTTTGGACAAAAATTAAGCTTTTTTTATGTGATAGAAACATAAGAGGGTATAGGACACCATCACTTTGAACAAGAGATAGATGTTGTTAATTTCAATTTTTCACCTGTAACAGCCAAGAGATAACGATGATTTATGCTCTTGCAGACCCACTTTCATTTTCCCAGACTGTTTCCACTTTTTCAGATTATAAATTGCCATTACAGTTTCTTGATTTTGCATTTATTGGTGGTATCTCATGATGTCTCCAGTTTCTAGGTACCCCAGCTGTATTTCAAAGAGGCAAGCCACACTTAACGAGGATGTTTCTAGTTCCAGGTTGGGTTCCCAGGCTCACAGTTCCCAGGCTGCCAGTCCTTTCTGTGTTCAGTAATTTTCCCTTCTAGACAGAATACCTTTATGACTGCTCATGTCAACATCCTACATTCATACTTCACTATTATAGTGACTGAATTCTTTTTCATTTGAGTTGACCAGAAGAAAAAAAAAACACCAAAAAACAAAAAACCACAAACAACCAAACACACAAAAACCCAAAGGAAAATATTGATCTCTTTTCCCACTCTCTTACTTTTCAGGCTTTGAAAAATGTTTTTGACAACAATGACAACATTTTTGTACTGCCTGAAATGTCCCATGAGACATAAACCTACTTAGGAAGGCCTTTATTCTCTAAGGATTTACCGGTCTCAAACATCTGTTTTCTGTGAGTGATGAGAGCTAAAGAAAGCGGAGGAGGAGAGTCACAGGAGAGATGCCGATACCCCAGGGAAGAGGAGATGTGAGGATCCTCTTTGTCTTGCTCTATTTGAAGCCTCGCAAACTCAGCAAGCTTTACAATTTCTGGGTACATTGAGGTCTATACACCTAAACATGTGCCTCTTCTGATATTTGAGGATTATCTGAAGGTTGGCCCACACTTATTCAGAATATGCAGTGCATCCTTCCTTATGCAAATAATTTGTAGCAGTCTGTACCAAAGCCCTTTATTTCAGTATAAATTTGATGTCTGCCATGTTCCTTTGTGCTGTGAGCTGGGAGACCCTCTGGGAATCAGGCTATGGATTTACTTTTCCCTTCTGGCAAATGGAGTTCAGAAAGGCTGAAAGAAATAAATTTGAGGCTTTCTGTTAATTGACTTAGTGTATTCATGATCTGTGTACCTTCCTTTCAAACCTGCACTGCAAAACACGGGAAGATGGGAAGCGGTCAGGGAGAAAGCAGATTTCTTGACCAGAGAGCATCAGAATCTGCAAAGCAAGAATGGAAAGTTTCAAGGCACAGCATGCATTGGAAGCTGGTTTTAAAGGCTCAATAATTTATGATTAACAAGAATCTAATCTAATGCTATTAACATAATAATTCAGGAATGTCAAGAATAAAATATCTTCCTATGCTATAAAGATGTTATTTTTAAATACTATATGTAAATTTGCAGATAACCAACTTAACAGTTGTCTTCAGGACCTTAAAGTACTAAAATAATTTTAAGAACTAATAAAATTGTTAATGATGGAAATATGTATTTTATTATCCTTAGGTAAGGGTGTATTTCTATAACACATTTATGCCTTGTTACTAAATGTTTATCTATTTAAAAAAATCTTGTACTTTTCCCCCTATCTCTAGTTTCTAATAAACTGCTGATTTTCAAGACAACATAGATAAATGGATGATCATCCAGAGTCTTCTGCCTCCCTACATTTCACTGCTAATAACTGAAAACTACTGAAGCAAAAGCATAATTTCCTATTAGCAGCCTGTGTTAATGAAAAAGGTCTAAAGCATACATACTACTTAGCTTTTAAATGAATGACAAGTCCTGGGTCTTAAGTGTTTGAGTGACTATTTTTAAAAAAACTTTAAATAGCACCTCTTTTCTACAACTGAAGTTATTTCCAAAATGCCTTTATTTTACCTGCTCTAATTTCTAAACTAATATTTTCAAACAGCTGTTAGTTCTTCCATCAGTAGTTCTTGCTTTATAATCACCAGTAATCAGTCAAAGAGATTCCCACTGCATTCCCTCAAGCTATAATAGACAAGGAGGCAGTTTTCCAAATTATTTTTATTTAACTAACATTTCAAGCACATAAAAGTTGAGAAGATTTTTCAGTGGCATTTATGTGTAGAAAAAGGGAGAAATTGTTGTTCTATCTGGATGAAAGCCCTGTTCATCCCTCACCTAGCAATGAAATGAAATGATACCTGCGGGTGGGCTGAAGTTTCCTCCTTTGTACCCAGAGTAAAAGTATTAGCTAGCTACGAAATGATTCTGTAATATGAAGGAAGGCAGGAAAAGAAACATTTTATGTGTGACGGGGGACGTTTAGCCTTATCATGATTTATTTCAATGTTTCAATGCCACATTTAGTACCATGGGAAAATCAAAGGTCTCGTACTTCTACTCCAGCACTATGGTATTTTGCAAGTAGCTCCATGGGGATTAATAGTAATGTTAAAAATACACATCTATTTTCAATGCAAAAGTTATAAAATTAGACTCAAAAGAAGTCAGTCATGGTACCCTAGATTAGTGGAAATATTTGACATATCTGCCTGCACTTAGCAACCCTGAGTTCTCAGAGTTGAAGAGCATGGTTCTGTTCAACATCAGAAAAGGCACAGAAATGTGACCCTAAGTGAGTGACACAAAGCACTTAAAAATCCAGAAGAGAGAATACTTTGAGTGAATTGAAAGGTATTTTTATGTATGTTATTTTTTGATTCAGAGTTTATGACAGCAGCAAAATAAACGTGACTTAACAATAGACCTCAGTATAAAGCTTTTTTCCTTCACAGGCTGTAACTGTAGCAATGACGGACAAACTCAGACAGGGATTTCTGACATTAAGCTCAGACCTCCAAAAATTAGAAGTATAACCAAATCCTCCAAATGTCTTTGGATGTGTAAGAATATTTACTTATGTTCTTGATTATTAGAGTTGCCAGATCCTTCCTGTTAGGCTACAGGACTCTTTTTAGCATAATTTAAAGTGCCCTGGACTGGATTGTATGGAAGCAGGTTGGTACAATAACAGCACACTCAAGTTCAAGACCTCTTGAGTGAAGGTTCAAATACTTTTCTGAAACTTCAGTACCTGGTACTTGGATGACATGTCCTTTTTCCAGCTCAGAGGACTTTGATTTTCATTACGTGCCACAAAACACAAATAACATGCTGTAAAGTACAGATCATAGCTGGTTATCCTCATTCACAGACATCTTTCCCTTTGGGATCTCCCAGTGGTATCATGAAGGACTTTAGGCAAGCTCTTAGCTTCACTCACAAGAATTCTATTTTGGGCTTAGTATCATAAAATGAGATTGAAAACAATGCATAAAATGCACTAGAATTACTACAGTTGCAAGAGCTGAGATATGTTTTGTGGCTCCTTAAATAGCTTGGAAATAAACCCAAACAGTCATGGATATCTTAAGGGTTTTGTGCTGGAATAAGCCCATCACTTACAGACGTTTTGCTGAAAATGTGATTTTATTACCTGATTGAACTTGCTTTTTTTCAAAGAGAAGGGTCTGGAAGACAGAATTTAGGCTGCATGAAGATTTGCCAACCTCAGAATAAATTATTCCCAGTAGTCTTCATTTCCTGTGACTAAGGACAGCAGTATCAATGTCTGTATTCATAGTGAAATTACTTTAATCTTGTTCCTGGTGACACTTGGCTGACTGCCGCCCACCAAATAAAGCTAAGCAGGGTTCTACTGAGTTACACTGGGTGGGGGGAAAGGGTGGAAAAAAGCCTATATTCAAAACTGTAAGTCTCATAGTCAAAATTCTGAAATTTACAAGTCTGGATTTATCTGAATATTTTAAAATGGTCATACAAAAGACTGTCCATTGTCCAAAGTCCTTACCATAAACTGTAAACCAAAAAAAAAGGAAAACCTTATGTTGTTACAAGAAGCTGATGGTGAAACACAGGGAAAGGTGTAGTACTGACTGGAAGAGTAGACTGGGTTTTGGAAGGATTACTACTTTACATTTCATAGCAATTACGTCTATGGTAGCATTTTTCTAATGAAATCACAGAACAGACTAAATTAAATGTTAAGAATGTTAAGAATTATTCTAACGTAGGGACAATGCCAATTAAATAATATGCAATTGGCTCCTGAATTATATTCCCACTTACATTAGAAGGCACACTCAGTGATACCAGTGGGTCTGATATAAACCACATTGACCATGACCATGACCTGGATAGCAGTAGCCATCAAATGATCATAACCCAATCTTTGCTTGGCAACAATAACACACTTCATATGAATGCAAATTTTATAAAATACTGAAAAAATATCCCACACTTCAGGCTACTCCTTCCTGTTCTTTCTCAGGAGCTTCCTGACATGCTGGCTGTAGGCAGTTTGCTGCTAAATGGCATTGATGAATAGTACATGAAACTGTAATATGAACAAAATTATGTGACAGCTACATGGATGATGGCACGTACGTGGAGGGAAATCAGTGATGGATTCAGCCTGTATGTTGATTCTCCATGAAAGAAAAGACACGACCGTACCAAGCAATGGCAATGAACTCACACCTGATTTTCTGTCTTTGCTGGGAAAAGCTTCCATAAACCAAAATTTTCTGAACAAATGGAAAGCCTATGTTCTGGAAAATGTATGAAAGAGATTATATAAAGCTGGAGATGCTTAACTGTGTCTGATTATTAGAGCGGGGTTAGCTAAGTTTTGATAACTCCTTTTACGAGTCGACAGTGATTATTAATCAAGAATCTGTACCTTCAAAACTCTTCTGTCATTGATCCATTGCTGACTGACCTACAGTGAATCTTGTCCTGTTTTTAGTTTTTTACCCTTCCTTTAAAAATAAAAGGCAAGCAAAGCTGTTTTCTTATTAGGCCTTATTTTATAGCATGACAACAATTACATTTGACAAATTCCTGATTTTTTTAAATGAATTTTTTGAGAGTATGCCCTTTATGACTTCCTGATTGAACCATGCACATTAAAACTTACATAGTTTAGGAAAATCTTCAAATAAAAAAAATAATAAAAAGAAGTGTGGATTAAATCCAACTTTAAAAACGTAAAAAAAAAATGCCCTTTTCCCCTGAAAGTTTAGGGTCTACTTTGGAAATAACACCTACTATAGAAATAACTAGTCATTACCTCTTCTTTTGTGTCTCAATGAAGTGATCTAGCACACAACAGAATCAGAACAAGATTTATATTTGTTTTGGATTTGAAGGTCTTTCTTTCCCCCTGTTTAGTGGATCTGTGCTTAGCAGCTAAAAATATCTGCCGGTGGAAATTTGTTTTGAAAATTGACGAAAAGTCTCACGGAGGTTATTTTAATCTATCCAATGAAATTTTCCTCAAAGTGAACATCTGGAAAGTATTGTAACGTATGCTTTGATTAATAGTGAATTATCCCACACGTTTCAAGAAATGAAGGAATTGTTAAAGTTTTCTTTTTCTTTCACCACAGTTTCCATATTTCACTAAAAGTTTGAAAGCTAGAGAGGGACTGTTTAGAAGGGCTCATTGTGAGAGGGCAAAGGGTGATGGCTTTTAACTGAAAGAGGGGAGTTTTAGATCAGGTATTAGGAAGAAATTTTTTTACAATGAGGGTGCTGAGGCCCTGGCACAGGGTGCCCAGAGAAGCTGTGGCTGCCCCTGGATCCCTGGCAGTGTTCAAGGCCAGGCTGGATGGGGCTTTGGGCAACCTGGGCTGGTGGGGGATGTCCCTGCCTATGGCAGGGGGTTGGAACTAGAGGATCTTTGAGCTCCCTTCCAACTCAAACCATTCTGTGAGTCTATGACTATTATTGTTATATATGCACTTTTCTAAAGTAGCAATTCATAAACATATGATGTTTACGTGTACAATGTAATTCAGTGAGTCATTCCACCCCTTGAATTTATTCTACAATTATACTGTTAGTAAAAATATTGTTCTTTTAGTTCCATAGAACAGTGTTGGACTCCTTGGCTTATCTGTTTTCACTATAATTGCATCTAACTTTCATATAAGGACAGTCATTGCCATGCCTAGTCATCGACTGTGTTGTACATTAGCGGTGTGTTTTCACATGCATAAATTACAAATTTGGACTGGGTCTCTAACTCAATGATTCATTGACATGACTCACAAACACACGTGTCCATGACTGTCTTAAAATTCTTGCTACTTGCTATTGTATGGATTTCTGCTGACCTCAGTTTAGACCTCCTAAAGAAAAACATCCCACAGAGCACGGCAGAGTGTATTGGTATTCACGGTGTTCTTCTATTTTCTCTAGGTGGTTCATTCTCTAGCTGACAGACAACTGCAGCATGACTCCCATTCAAAGGGAATCTGGGACGACTGCAGACTAGCATCTTTTCCAGTAGCAGAAAAGGCTGAAGTCAGAATGTTAGCCTCCACTAAACCAATTCCTATTCAGAGTAATTTCATTTCCACTGGTGAAATCAAGAGCAGAATTATGCCCAGATTGTCTAGTGAAGAACAGGACGTAATGAAGGCTGGATTTACTTTTACAAATCCTCTTAGGGTATTGCTTCAGAAAAGATAAGAAAAATAATTTAATTTCATGAGCAGTTCAGCAGTTGCAAAATCCCATGCTATGAAACAGAAAGGAGACTTTTGGAGAAAGACTTCCTTGGGATAGCCAACTGCCTCTGTGCATCAGAGCATCTCACTGATGTCCCATATCCAGACACATCTCAGATGAGTGCAGCAGCTACTGTGCTATTTTGAAGTAAAACGTGCTCTTCTTTTGACAAAAATGCCACCTTTACTTGAGAAATTAGTCCTTTTTTTTTCCATCACAATGAAATATTATTTTTATTCCAGGGAGAAAATATTTTCTTCCATTTTTATTCAGCATCTAAATCTATAAATTATAGATAAACAAAATAATTTTCCTTTTGCCTCACATATCTCTTTTAAAGTATATATTTAAATCACTAAAACAAACTGTAGTTCCATTTCAAGACTGCTTTTGTATTCTGGACCTATTCAATTAATTTTCTGTTTTAAGGTATTTGAAATGTCTTTTAAAATTAGACAAAAAACAATTAATATGAACTTCCAATGCCTCATTCAAAAACAATCTGAGCTAGTATAATGAGCATAAATCATTCTAACAGAGCAATTTAACATCAATTATGACACCATTATTTTTGAGCTCATTACTGATTTTATAAATAAAACAGTAACCTTTCATCACTATACCATGTAGATGACTATACTGCATTGTGTCATGACATGAAATGGGTGTCATCTTGCATTCTCAAGGCTGCACAATTATTTGCCACATTATTTAAGTACTTGACAGCCTTGTGCCAAGGTTGGAATGCAAATAACACCACGTGAGCTGTGTATCATTTCTCTAAAATCACTGGGAATAGGCAAGTTTTTCCTCCAATCTGTTAAGTCAGCTTCCTCCCTAATTAATGAGACACATTTCTTTATATTATTCTTTTCTGCCTTTCCAATCATCTGGTACTTGAATAGGTGTAGGACATTTTAGCTGTGCACTAATTTGTCCAATTTGGACTGTTCCTTTTTTGCATTAAATTTGTATTTCATTTAGATCAGGACCTCGTTGTGCTGAGCAACGAACATACAGCTGGTGAGTGATAGACTCTTCCCAAAGGTGTAGATGAAGCAGAGAAAGGGGTTAAGGACCAGTTCAGTGTCACAATATAGATTGGAAGCAGAGATTAAAATTGAAGACGTGACTCCCAGGTCAGTACCCCACTAGTGTGCATTCCCTCCCAACGATGTTTGGAAAAAAAAAAATAAAAAAAATCAAAACCACACCAAAAAAAAGAAAAAAAATAATCAAGTAAATTTTAGGAATATTACAGTAATTTTCTTCTTCAAATGGTTTTTTTCTATGTTGGTTTGAATAAATCAGTTTTTCTGACCCTTTGGACCACCCCTATTAACGTAAAAGTGTTGATGTTGAAAACAGCTATTCAGATAACAAGTAGGTTATTGAAATGTTGGTTTTATACACAAAATGTGGGTTCAGGCTGTCACTGGAAAAGAGACGGTCACTGTCACAGGGGTGATGGTGCATTTCTGAAGCAGACTTCCAAGGGCAAGGAAAGGTTGGAGACGAGCAGAGAGAATGAGAAGCCAAGATCCTACCTGTCAGTAGAGTAGCCTGTTGCACAGGGGGAAATTTGCTCCAGGCACCCCTCTCACTCTTGAGATGTGGTGACCCTGGCGTACTCTTCACCGCATCTTACCTACTCAGTATGTAACCACGCTGCTGCTCAAAGCAGGTTATGAAAGAAATATTCAACCCAGGAGGCTGTAAACATGACAGTACAGTATTCCCAGACCTCTGTAGTACTTGTCTAAAGTTATGCCTATGCTGTTAAATAAAAGAGTGTGTTCTCTGTCCTTGAAACCCAGTGGTATGTCATGACGGCTAAACTGTCTTCCTTCCTTCGAAAACAGAGTTGCTTCATATCTACTGAATACTAATAAATGTCTGCAGCCCATGCTATCCTGCAAACCATGTTTGGGCACTGGTTTGGAGAACACTTACTGACAGAGGCCAAAATCATGCCAGGTGGCACACAAATAATTAAGCAGTATGAGCTATCATGGGGTGGTTTTGAAGGCTGCTCCCTGGCCCTGCTTATTTCACCGGTGTGAGTGCAGTGACTGCTAAAACTCTTAGGACATCTGGAGCACAAGCATAAGAAGTCACATCTGAACACTGGACCATAAATCACAAATGAGCTAAAGGCTTCCGTCTGGCCCCGTTTCAACAACTGACAGACGGCAACAAAAAAAGAAGTGATTGTTTATAACAACGCTGGAGGGAAATGAAAGTGCAAAGCAAAGGAGCGTGAGCTGGAGACCCCCAGGCAGATCTCAGCAGACCAACACATCCACAGTGGCGTGCTGGTGGCCTCGGAAAAGGCCAGGCTTTCAGCATCACGTTAACATGGTGCTGACAGCACCGCTAAGACAAGGAGGGGTTTCTTTTCCGCTTATCTTTGGGTTTCCAGGTGCCAGTGGGGACAACGACAAGAAAGCGGGTGTCTATTTGTCCTGACTATGTTTGGAGGCACACAGACAGAGCCAGCTCCAACCCAGAAACAATGCGCTGGTGCACTGCATCTGCTGGGGTTTGTGCCACATTAACACTGTACCGCGTCTGTCTTCCTTGCTCAATATTTCTCTTTACAGCAGTCTAATTCAGAAGGAGCAGAAATCCCATAACAGAGGGATTTTGCACTCCTAAGATTTTAGACTTAAGTCATGGAAGCAAGCAGCATCCTGCTTTTTCTTTTTAAAGAGGTATTTACCTGGACTTCATCTGATTTCCAGACCCTTTCAAACTCCTCTAGCAAGCAAATAATGGAGCCAGTGCCCTGTAAGACAGATTAACCCTGACTGAGGCCAGAGGGTGGGGGTCACGTCTGGAGGACAATTTCTTTCTAGAACCCTGATTTACCTCCTCTTTATTACACTGTTCCTGCGCTATACTAAGCTGGAGGCATGAGGCTCAATAAGGATTTTGATTATGCTCTTGCATGAGGACCACTTACAAAACTCTGTGCTTGCCACCACACCACTAGTTTTCTTAGTGGTAGACCTATCTTCCCACTGCCCTATTATTCTGAAAAATAATAATTTATTACTTGCTGTGCAGCACTTCTACCATTTTCAGTGATGGACATGATATTAGCCTCCTGGCACAGTGAGTTTCAATTTTCAGGTGTTTCCAAAAATACTGTGATACTGTGCATCAGTGGTGAGGCTATTTAGATTGATGGTAGAGCTTAACTGGTGGACTGGTGTGAGCAGGTGGGAGACTTGCACTCTATAAAGGGAAATGATTGCTCAGAAATGGTCTAACAGGAGATGATGCAGACCACAAACTGCTTTCAGTCTTCAAATCAAGGTTAGAAATCCTGAAATTTCTGATTTCTAGAATGCCTATCAGATAATAAAAAGAGAGATACGAAAAGCAGAGGATGTGCTACTTGAACTGAATTACATGAACGATCTGAGGGATTGGAATTATCTGAGGAGTTGATGATCCTTCTGCAATAACTTGCATGACTTGGCGTAAGCCTGAGTCCCAGCTCTCTTAGCAAGTCATGGACAATGGGAGAGGTGCCTGAGGACTGGAGGAAGGCAAATGTCACTCCAGTCTACAAAAAGGGCAAGAAGGAGAACCTGGGTAACTACAGACCGGTCAGCCTCACCTCCATCCCGGGAAAGGTGATGGAACAACTTGCCCTTGGCACTGTCTCCAGGCACATCAAAGACAAGAAGGTTATTGGGAACAGTCAGCATGGTTTTACCAAGGGAAAGTCATGCTTGACCAACCTGACAGCCTTCTATGAGGGTGTAACCAGGTGGATGGATGATGGAAGGGCAGTAGATGTGGTCTATCTTGATCTCAGCAAGGCATTTGACACCATCTCCCACGGCATCCTTGTGGACAAACTGAGGAGGTGTGGCCTGGATGATCAGGTAGTGAGGTGGATTGTGCGCTGGCTGGAGGGCAGATGTCAGAGGGTTGTGGTCAATGGGGCCGAATCTAGTTGGAGGCCTGTGACTAGTGGAGTCCCTCAGGGGTCGGTGCTGGGTCCGGTACTATTCAATATCTTCATCAGCGACCTTGATGAGGGAACGGAGTGTACCCTCAGCAAGTTTGCTGATGACACTAAACTGGGAGGAGTGGCTGACACACCAGAGGGATGTGCTGCCATTCAGCGGGACCTAGATAGGCTGGAGAGCTGGGCGGGGAGGAACCTGATGAGATTCAACAAGGACAAGTGTAGGGTCTTGCACCTGGGAAAGAAGAATCCCATGTGCCAGTACAGGTTGGGGACTGACCTGCTGGAGAGCAGTGTAGGGGAAAGGGACCTGGGGGTCCTGGTGGACGGGGGGATGACCATGAGCCAGCAATGTGCCCTGGTGGCCAGGAAGGCCAATGGCATCCTGGGGTGCATTAGAAGGGCTGTGGTCAGTAGGTCGAGGGAGGTCCTCCTCCCCCTCTATTCTGCATTGGTGAGGCCGCATCTGGAGTATTGCGTCCAGTTCTGGGCCCCTCAGCTTAAGAAGGACAGGGAACTGCTAGAGAGAGTCCAGCACAGAGCCACTAAGATGATCAAGGGAGTGGAACATCTCCCTTATGAGGAAAGGCTGAGGGAGCTGGGTCTCTTTAGCTTGGAGAAGAGGAGGCTGAGGGGTGACCTCATCAATGTTTATAAATATGTTAAGGGTGAGTGTCGGGAAGATGGAGCCAGGCTCTTCTCAGCCTCACTAAGCGATAGGACAAGGGGCAACGGGTGCAAATTGGAGCATAGGAGGTTCCAGGTTAATGTAAGGAAAAATGTTTTCCCTGTGAGGGTGACAGAGCACTGGAACAGGCTGCCCAGAGAGGTTGTGGAGTCTTCTTCTCTGGAGACATTCAAAACCCGACTGGACACGTTCCTGAGTGATGTGCTCTAGATGGCCCTGCCTTGGCAGGGGAGGTTGGACTAGATGATCTTTCGAGGTCCCTTCCAACCTCTGTGATTCTGTGATTCTGTGATCTCACTCCATCTGTACTTTTGAGCAGATAACTAGTTAATCTTTACCCTATTTGGACACACAGTCTTGTCAAAATATACTTTAATTATTCCATGGACTATGCTACAGATGGCTCAAAAAATATACTGCCTTTTGATGGATAGTTTTGGGAAAATCCTCACTGAACTCGGTTAGAAAATAGCAACGTTACTCAACAGTATGGAGAAGACTATAGCTCATTCTCTAAGCAAGAGCAGGGTATATTTTCAAAGCCATAGACGGGACAGTGCTAAACAGGTATTGCATCATGTTATTTTAGAAGTATACTTACAGCATTAACGTAGAGCTGCAGAGTCCCTTTCCATACCATCAATTATAGATCCATAATATGGGCATCACAATTACTTCTCTTCCAGGAGTTTATTGAAATCTAAAATTTAGAAGCCCTTGATTACACCTGATTTCAGCTATCTACTGATCTCTTGACCAAAAGTGTCAAGATCATATGGTAGCCACAGTAGGCAGATAGTAGAGGTAGTCCCATCATAATTTACAGTTTTTAATCTGTAAAATAATGTTTTCCTGCTGTAGGGAGAATAACCATATACTACAGGGCTAGAAGAGAGCTCAACAGAGCATCGAGTCAATTTTCTTGATTTATATTAAAAATTAATGAAGAATTGTGAGGTGTTCTGATCTTACTGTAGTGAGACATGAAAGTATCTAAGATCCCCAGCAAGATGAAGATTTACTGCCTTTCCTACGGTACTCACAATATAGCTACAAACAATGTCTCATTAAACCTTCTCCAAGTTTTTAGAGGCTTTTTAGATGAGTTTGCTCTTAATTGTACCACTGTATTTAATTTTCCAGTGTTTTGCTTCCTTATAAATTAGATAAAACATCTTCAGAAAGGATATGTAATTTACTAAAAACCCACAAACGTGGACAGTAATTACTAGCATTTCCAGGCTAAGCTCAGAGGAAAATATCAAAACAGGGTCTTTTAGAAGTTTTTCTAATACAAGATCCAGTAGCATGAGGTATTGTTATTAAGCTCTGGGAAGATGGAGTGAAAAGTGGCCCTAATGAAATTCATGGTCAATCTAGGGCTGGGAAGGCAAGGGAGCTAGTCTACTGAAGGTAGAGTTAAATGGCTGTGCTATATGAATAACTAAGAAAATGCATTGAAATCAATCAAATCCAAAGCAATAAAGACAAACGTATAGATGCTGCATAGGCTGGGTTGATCAAATGCATTTGATCAGTTTTGATCAATGATCAAAAGTATAAAAAGGGAAGGATTGCTGCCTAAGCAATACTGTAATAAGGAAATTTCTGAAGATAATTAATGGGAAAAGGCATTGTTCATACTACTCACAGATAACCTACAAGGCAGAACTCAAGAGAATTTAGGGTTCCTGACAGTGTTTATATCTATTCTCTTTATCAAATGACACACACAAGGGGGACTCAGATTCCAGTGGGCATTTGAACAGATTTCTCTAGATAAATGAAAACACCATTGTCCCCATTTCTGTTCAACCGTGTACCTGATGGCTGCTATTGTCTTTAATCTAAAGGAATTTTCTTCCATGAGTGGTGAAGAGTGGAACAGAAAATCTTAAGCTGGAGATGTACTGAAGGTTCCATCTCCATAACTTGCACCTTAATATAAGAATCTTCCATTATTGGCTTCATTTTATCTTTAGATTTAATTGAAATGTTTCAATTAGGCTTTAGAATTACATGAGGCATTTGGAGCATGAACATTTGAAAGATGCAGTATGGAGGGGCAGAAGGGAATGTCCTTATATATCTTGTTTCCTGCGTGCAGAAAATGCAATAGATGTGTGTGAAGTACCCCTACGTTCCAAAATCACATACCAGGCCTTTACAACTACTCTGTGTATATGTGTTTAATAGCCTCATGGTGAAGGAGAGAGCACGATTTACGCTGAGTGCTCCAGCTCTCTGCTATGCCTTACACTCTAAGAAATTTTCAGACACAGAAGAATTACGACATACAAAGCATGAAATTGAAAACAAAAAGCCACAGCTAAATTATTTGTAAAGTTACTACTACAGACATATAGATCCAAATCTTCCACAGGCATAAACTGATGGAGCTCTTGCGTCTTCAGTGGAGCAGTAATCTTACCCGCCTGCAGCAAATTATCCTTCCCCCGTTTCAAGGATAGTGCAATAGAATAATCTAGGCAGCCAAGGCTGCCTAAAATATGGGATCCTTGTTCAAGGTGAAGTCAGAGACTTTCTGAGTGTGGCTGCATATGGAGCGTCCTAACCACCCTCACAAAACTATCCGAGTCACCTGCAGCTCTGCAGAGGGTGTAAAGAAAACAACTGAAAGGACTGAATTCTAAGTGTAAGAAGGAAAATTTTTAGATTTTTATTTTTTTAACTCTCATCCACAGCTCCTTAGTGAGTTCCTAAGGGACAAAGCACTTTCAAGTCTTACATTTCTTCATCTTTATCTCCTCCTCCTCCTCCTTTTATGTACATAGCAGGGTTTGACTCTGAGGTACAATGTCAAATGATTTTTAGTGCTTTGTAACCAAAGACAGGAGAAGGAAGTTTTTTCTCAGCCTTCTACCGTTCTTGAAACCTTCTCCAACTGTCCCATTTCTTTTTAAGACTTTTACTAATCAGAAAAAGGAGCATTTCAGCATTTGAAGTAGGCTTAAAATGAGATGTTTCAACAGCACAAAAGCACGCTTCACCTGAAGGCTGACTTCAAAAGGTACAGAGCCTTCTGTGAATGCATCAGGCTCAACGGCATGTGGAGACACTTCAGTCTGTTTTGGATTATAGATTTAACAGTTGTTTTACTATCACTCCTTGAAGAGCTTTTTAATGAATTTTTCTGGGCACCTCGTAAAGTGTTATTGCCACAGATTGACTGCTAGGTCTTTGTTAGTTGTAGCAGAAAAGTTTCCATATATCAAGGTCAAGGATGGGATCAATCCTGTCCCTTGCATTCAACTTGAAGGAGGAACTAAATAAGGACCACATTGGCTGTAAGAAGTTCAATGGTAGCGAGAGGCTGGGGTTGTACTTCCCATTTCCTTTGTGAGAGAAACATCCAAAGGAAAAATTCTGGAAAAAAATAAAAAAGTAAAAAAAATTCAATTAGTCTATTTTATATCATTGTAATTTTGAACAAGTTCAGAGAAATTATAAGCTCTGACCTAGTGCTGCTGTCTCCAGTAGTTTTCAAATGGCCCATCTGTTACAAGGCAGCGACATTTATTTCTACTCCCTGAACATCCAAGGCGGCTCTCTAACACTTGTGTGGAGCAGAAAGCACCCAGGCCATCAGTATTGCTGTTCTCCACACATTTTTGTGTTGCCCATCCACAGGAGGTACTGGGCAGGACAGAGGGTCTGCACGGGCAGCTAATATGGGTGCAGTGAGCACCAGACACCCTGCTGCTCCCCTCTCAGCTGGCTCTGGGGGCTCTGGTTGGTGCCAAAACACAAGTAAAAGTTCTTCAGCTATCCCATTAGTGAAACTCTGTGTGTTGCCAAATGACAAAGCCTGGGCCTTACTCCTTTGTTATAGGATGCTGCACTTTTGTTCTATATCTTCCAGACTTCCCTGACTACACAGAAATCAGGATGTGGATTTGGTACAAGTAGGACACACCCAACTGACTTCTAGCCAGCCAGCACAAGTGAGTTGAAGCCACACTGGTAAGGGTTTAAAAGCTGTCTTCTCAGGGATTTACTCCAAGTCCTCAGAGGTTCTAAACAGTTTGTACTAAATACTTCTTTTGTCATGCTTACACTGTGACGGCTATGTCAAAGCCAACATGAGGAGCTCAGTACAGATGGCCATCGCATCTGTGAGTGGGGTGGAAACAAATACACAGAAGACAGATATTTAATTAGGGCAAATGGTGGGATTACGATTTTGCTGATATACAGACTCCCAGTACAATGACTTTGGCACTGACTGTGATCATTGTGAAAATAGAGGGCTCAAGGAAATGTGGAATAGAATAGAATAGAATAGAATAGAATAGAATAGAATAGAATAGAATAGAATAGAATAGAATAGAATAGAATAGAATCATTAAGGTTGGAAGAGAAAGTGTTCGATCTCAAAATAACAAAAAAACAAAAATTAAAAAAAAAAAAATTAGGGAGAACTGTCAGCCTTCTCTGCTGAGGTTTTTATCACAAAATTTGAAAATGCCCAAGGAAGGAGGAAAAAAATAGGTACATAATTTCAAAATGTACGTCACATTTTTCACATTGCTACTTCTCCTTTAATGAGATGTATGTAATATTCAGCTCCAGCTACAGAGGCAGTCTATCAGCACAATCATAAAGAAATTGAAAACTCTGAAGGAAATAAAAAAAAACTATTTAAAAGAGGCAAGTATGCTATAAGAAACAAATTAAGCATAGAAATCACTTGAAATAATGGTTTGCTTTGCTACTGTTCCTAAGTAGACCAAACGCATGTTGTGAGTAGGGTATTGGTACCAGAATCATGCTGATCACGTTGGCAAAGGTTTATGTGAAGCTATAAAGGGGCAATTGGCATTTATAGTACAGACAAATAAAGAAAAATATTTATGGAAAGGAAGAAATTTTTGCAAGGCTATATTCAGTCGCCCATCCAGGAGAAGAACACAAATTTCATGAATGCCAGAGAAGTACTCACATTGCTCAGACATGATCCAGCTTTGTCTTGTGTTGACCTTGCTACAAGTTCTCTCAAAATTTCAGCTCACAAAGACAATTATCCCCTTCATTTTTTAGCTGTCCTCTTACATTAATTCCAAATCCCATCATTAGATAGCCTACATCTAATTCTGTTCTTTTCTATATTTTCTAAAACACTCTCATAATCTTTATATCCATCAAGGCTTTTGTGAAGGAATGAGCTTTGGAGAATAAACGTGAACCATTTCACTTAACAATTGCCCTAGCTAACACACGTTGTCAATGCAGCAGCTTCACAGGCAGCAGCGTTTGAAAGCTATTTATTAGCAAGATCTATCCCTGGCTTCATCCTTCACATGCTGCTTACTACATGAAAAGATGCATTATATCCAGCATTTCCTGAGTGTAAAGCCTCANCTCTCTAGCAGCTCCCTATCCTTCAGTATACGCATTAATACAATTTATGCATTAATACAATTTATTCCTCAGCATATTTTTTTATTTCCTTTCTTTTTCCCTTTTCTTTCCTCCTTTCTTGACGTTCGACCTCCTGCAAAGGCATGATGACACATTACCCTGCACGTATCAGATGAAGATAACTGAAACACAGCAAAACCAAAATCCTGCCTTAAAGAGTTGGGAGGGGGGCAGAAGGAGAGGGGAAGAAACTTTACCTACTTCATTTATTTTAACTGACTTATAGAGCTGTGTCAATCCAATGCAGTGATGTAAAGTGCTGACTGAATAGGAGACTGATAAAACTGTCACTCAGACAGTAAACTAGAATCTCAGATTAGATTTTAAACCAGTTTGGAAAATGGACTTTGGCCATTTTCTGCCCGAGTTTCTCATGGGCAAAATTTCCTGTTAATGCTTTGAAATAAAAAGGGAGGTTGGGAAGATAGAGAGAGAAAGGAGTGGGGGAGAAGAAAGTTGTAACCACCAAAATGGTGCAGTAGCAGCAAACTGTGCTGCATTGCAGGTAATTATGAGCCAGGTAAGAACCTCTTGCTTTCTGTGTCCTGGAGTGGTGAAGGTTGAATATATTCAGTTCAAATTCCTTCTCTTCTGTGTCAGGTAGAACCAGCGCAGACGACTTTAAACCATAATAATTTAGATCAATTATTTTTTATAGGTCACACATACAGAATATTTTTATACTGCTGCGAACTACCTGTTTCATTATTTTATTTTAGATGAAGGGAAGTTGAATATAGAAATGGAAGGGCCAGATTGTCAGAAACTTAAAATTTCTCTAGCAGTTTTAACTGTGTTGATAGAGCTAGGGTGATTTATAGCCGCCCTAAATCTACTTCCTCTCATATTATAATGTCCTGACAGATGTGTTTAGCAGTTCATATACCAGAGGTATAAAAGGTGAGCACTGAAGATTTTACTACCAAAAAAATTAGACCTTGAAGTCAGAAGGGACGCAGTAAGAAGGCAGAAGTAAATGGAAAAGAGGAAGGGAAATATAAGTCTGTCTGCATGGATTACTTCCTTAATCTAGAACCATCTGTTCTGTTGATTTCCTGATGTCTTTATTAGAGCCTGCAACTTGTTTTATGAAAACAACCGGGAATTGTGGTGTTAAATACCTCTTTCTAATGTTGCAGTTACAATTTCTATTGAGATGCAAATTAAATGGTATAAACTCAGGTATTTGAACTTCATAAGTTTTTAAAAAGAATTTCAGGCAATTAGAAAAAGGTATGTTTTGTAGTAGGTCTTTCTGTAGCTCCCATTTTCTTACTCAAAATGTTGTAGCTTTTGAACAGTCTCCATGCCCATTTTGCATAAGAAACTTCAGTGTCCGGTCCAGTGCAGAATATGGAGTTTAAATTTCGTACTCTGCAACTCAGCTGAGGGCCTTACACCCACATAGAGAACCCATCTCCCCAAAATTGCTGAACTATCTGGACTCTCCTGATGCCAGAAACTGAAGACTGCATCTTCAATGACGACATATCAGCATGGCACAACTCAAACCAGCTGACTGAAGTCAAGCCTTAGCTTTCTTGAGATGTGGCTTGACACTGAATTAAAAGAAGATACAAGATGGTTAAATCTCTGAAAATATTATATTTTGTTGCTAAGACAACAACTTCACATGGATGTGTCGTCTGTACTCAACCAGAGATGGGAAATGAGATTGTAAAAGCAGCAAGAACTTACATTCAGTGAGAGTTATGCTGTTAACTCCTATAACTTTTCCTCCCTTATTTGCTTTAACTTGATTTTATTTCACAATTTCCAACATATAATGATGTTCCAGTAAGACTGTTCAAGTGTTTTGCAATTACAGACACTCAGTGATGCCTTCATGAGGACATGCCTTGAAAATGGTCCAGGAACATTCACTTACTCAAGGACCTAAGAAGTGCCATGCAGGTAATTTGCTTTTAGTGGTGGGTTTGGTGACCGTTGCTTATTCATGAGGAAAATCAAGTTGGAAGTTACAGTGTAGTTTCAAAGCCCAGCTGCTTCCATAGAAAAATGGAGATCATATGCCGTCAAGTTTTCATGTGAATTTATCAAGGCTAAAGTAAAGAGGGATTTGTGTTATGTCTTTATAATTCCTCACTTCTGCTCTTCTGAAACTGAAACGAAAGGTGTGTGAAGGAGGAGGCTCCATCGTATTGTATTTGCCAGACTCCTTTCATCAGGGTCTCAGGATCGCATTCGAACCAAGGAATATGAAGAATATCAGAGAAGAGTTTCCATGCAGGGTGTCCGTACTGTTTTACAAGAGCTAGCCTTGCAGATCTCTGGTGAGTCCCTCCTACGCTCCAGGAATGGGTAGGATGAGATACAGGAGGAAAAGAGAGGAAGTAGTGCTCCTTTGTATAGACAGAGCTGTGACAAAGAGGATGGCTGGTCCTTCGCTTCTCAGGGCCAATTAGGGCTGCTGGTAGTGGAATGAAATTAAAGAATACTTTATATACGCCCTGGGCGGCCCCTGGATCTCTGGATACAGGATGTTCATTTTACCTCTCATGCTTCTTGATCCCTAAGAAAGAAATTATGTAGGCCATTTTTTAATCAACAGAGTGCTTCTACTGCCACCTTTTCCCCCACCCCATTACTGTAGCATGGAAGAAATTGTAATAAATGTCTGTGAAGCTAGCTCTTGGAGAGCTAAGGAGAGTGTACTGAGTGACAAGCATCCTCCAACATCCTCTCAAATTCCTTTGCTTCACAACCAGTAGTGAATTTAGCTTTTGGTGGGTGAAGCCTAGTGGCAGAAGCATGCCAGCACTCCTCGCTTTCTCTCAGCAGGCAATGCCCGCCCTGCAGTCTCCAAAGCAGTCTCTGCCACAATCGGCTGATGAGCCCTTGCATGAGGCAGACTGAAGCTTATTTCGTTTGCATGGGTGAGAACCCTACATCACTGAAAGCACTTTGGTTATTTTCATTACAATTCATTGGGTTTTCAGTGGAGAGAGAAACAAAATTATATCATCTTTCATATATAATGATCTCTGCTTAGAGTAACCTGTTTACTGTAATCAAATGGCTGGTAACAGATGCTGGATAACAAAAAAGAATAAAAGCAGGTCTTGTCAAATGAAAAGAGGGCAAAATTTCAAGTTTTGGAAGAAATAATTAATTCTCAGTGGCAGGTACTTTAATTCTAAAAAGGATGCTATTTCCAGAACTACCAGATCAGTGTGATAATGCGAATGGTACACCTGGCCAGTTGACAGAGATGCTGGTCTTTTACTAGAACTGTGTTTAGGTACCTGACAATCAGGACTCAGCTTCACAAGGAGAAAAGACACAGAAATGGCTTTGAACAACCCAGAGAGGATCCCAGCGATGAGTGTTCTCCAAAAAGAGATTAATGGAAACAGAGAGTCATAGAATGAGGTGGATTGGAAGGGACCTTAATGATCATCCTGCACTAGACGAGATTGCCCAAAGACCCGCCCAACCCGGCCTTGAACACTGCCAGGGATCCAGGGGCAGCCACAGCTTCTCTGGGCACCCTGTGCCAGGGCCTCACCACCCTCACAGTAAAGAATTTTTTTCCTTATATCTAGAATCATAGAATCTTTAAGATTGGAAAAGATGTCTAGGATCATCAATTCCAACCATCAATGCGACACCACCATGTCTACTAAAACATGTCTTGAAGTGCCATGTTTACGCGCTTTTTGCACACATCCAGGGACAGTGACTCCACCACCTCCCTGGGCAGCCTGTTTCAATGTCTGACCACCCTTTCAGTAAAGAAATTTTTCCTAATGTCTGACCTAAACCTCTCCTGGAGCAATTTGTGATTGTTTCCTCTTGATCTATCACTAGACTCACTGATAAAGAGTCTCTCTCCATCTTTTGTTTTTATTAACCATGGAAAAGGAGAATGAGCAAGTCAAGAACTAATAAATGAGGCAATCTGCAAAAGAAGTGGAGAAAGTATCACATGAGATGTTTACCTGCTAGGCATTTCTGTCAGCTCAGGGAAAAGCAGACCCCTGACCCTCTAGGGAAGAGTGTTCTCCTTTTTCATTTCAACACATATCACAGAATCACAGACCAGCTGAGGTGGGAAGTCATATTTACATCTCCCAAGGCTCTTTTGTATGGTATTCAATGGAAGTTCAGAAAAGTGAAAACAATTACCCTGCTGAGCAAAGGCTAAGACACCCTCTTCCCTGCTCTTGTCCTCCTCCTCTCACACAGAAAGCCCATTTTCAAGATTTTCCAACAAAGTCCTTGCACCCAGTTTTATTTTAATGTGACAGTTACCAAATTCAGATTTGAGGTGTCTGACACAACAAATATGCTCAGGAAATCTTCAAAGAAAGAGTAACGCACAGCTGGAGTTAGAGAAATTAGACCCTGAAGATTTTGTTATAGTGCTCACCACTGTGATGCTCTTGTTTCTGCATGCATTTCCATTGGGACTGATGACTACCAACCACAGGAGCTCGCCAGAGAACTCTCTGTATATTCATTTCTTAAAAGCTGGTAATGCAAACTTACATCAAAAGGCAAGTCAACTCAATGAATCACAATGGATTTTTTCTCAAATTTTATATAAACTAATGGAACAACAAATGTTTTATTAAAGTATTGCTTCAAAACCTAAGTTTGGGGAGGTGGAGGAAGAATTAAAAAAATAAAGAGAAAGACCTTATTTCAAACAGCATACGTGGAAATATTTACTTAGAGGAAGAAAGAATTCCATTTTCTTTTTGTCAAATTTTTGATGACTATCTTCCATACACTATAAACTCCACTGGAAAAAATCTATTTTTTCACAGACACATTTGACTCTTCCATATAAATCGTTGGTATGAGAACTGAGATTGTCTGTGCATTTAATTACCCCTTTATTTATGTGTCATCTACAAGAAAGAATAAAAAAGTACTTTGCCTGAATTCTTGAATTAATGTAGTGGCTAGCAGCTACAGAAAACAAGGTTAATTGTATCAGTTTATAAATAAATGAGAGAAGTGAATGAATCCAATCAAAATAGAGTAAAGTTAACTCAGATAAATTTAGAGCATTTTGCTTGTAACAGAAAAGATATAAGAAATTTCTAAGTCATTACAGAAAAGATTTGCCATAAAATCATAAAGAATCTACAGCATTTTCACTACATTTATAATGACTAGTTAGGAGAGATAACTAAGGCTAGGATCAGAACTCTCTCCTTTGGAGTCCTTAAATGTCTTCCTAAAAGATTTATTCTATTTCAAGCAGGATGGACAAATTTCAGTGCACTGAAAAGGGGCACAGCAAAAGAGCTAGTAGCCTTTACTTAATCTTGGAAAAAAAAATTAAGAATCCCTCAATACAGTACTATAGTAAGAATTTGTCATTGCTGAGGTGCACTAAATGCATGGCAACATGGTGCCCCAGAACATGAAGGAGGTATTATTCACCAGTGTGAGTGCACCTGGAGACTGCTACCATATATTTTCTGTTAAAATTCACCTGCTATCAATTTACCTCAATACAATAATGTATTGTTGCCCTCTGAGTGGTGGTAATTTTCTGTCTGCCCTCTTAAAACCTCAGAAGAGGTGAGGTAATACAATTTAGCTAACTCTGTAATGAAAGATGGGTAAATCATGGGACTTTACCTTTTTTATCCACATTAAAAGTCCATTCAGAGACATAGTGCCTCAGATATCCCACAAGATAAGTACACCAGTTTATCTTTGAGAATACAAGTAAGAAATGTGTTTCTGGATAAGAACAATGGTCTATTTTTTTCTAGGACTGTGCAATATGGTAGACTCTTAAAGAATAGTTTGGTCTGGTAACTTTTGACACTTCCTTCTCCAACAGATTAAGGATGTTAGAAACTGCATCCAAGTCTGTCCTTTTCAGCCTGCTGTTCATGAAGCTATACAGCCTTTCTCTGAATCTGAAAAGACTCTCTTCACAATTTCCTGTGGAAAAAAATTTTGGAAGTTCACTACCTGCTAAGTAAAGAAGTACCAAAAATCAATATCTCACTGATTTTGCTGAGACATTGTTTGTCTTCACACGGTAGGATTTGTAGAATAACAACAATGTGACTATCACAAAAAGCCCAACATCATCCGTCAACTAGATGATGGAAAGATGTCGGGTAAAATGGTACCAACAGCATTCCCTGGGTATCCTCACTGCTGACCCTCCTCCACCCTGAAAAGTGTCCCTTTGCTTCATATCCTTTTACTAATTTTCAGCCTAGAAAAGCATTTTTCTTCCAGTCCAGGAACAAGCTAATTTTAGTGTGATATATTGTCAAGTAATCCAACTAATAACGTGCACTGGGTCCTCTTTATGTGTCCCTTTCCTGATGTACTGATGCCCTCGCAGCAGGTTACTGAAGCAGGATTTCCCTTTACAGAAGCCTCCCAAGAGGTCATTTTTAGCCTTGTGCTCAGCAATCATATTTTTATTACACATTTACCGTCTTACAGGAATGGAAATCAGACTCACCATCCTGCAGTTCCCAAAATTCCCTTTCTTTAGACAGGACTTAGTCTGACAAGCTCCCTGTTCTCCTGCGAACCTTGTGAAAATAAGATGTGCAACCTCCCAATGGTTGTGTAGACAGGTTGCACACTTTGGCCAATAGTTCTGCAATTGCACATTTGTGCTTTTTCTGAACACTTGAATCAAGTCCTTGTCCAAGTGTCCCACTAAAATGGAACTTAAGGATTTGGTCAATGATTTCTCTATCTTTACTTCAATGCGTATAAAATAGCTATTAAAGTTGGTTGGTGTGGTTTTGGGTTTGGTTTGGTTTGGTTTTCTTCAGAGTTCTGAAGTTTATTTCTGTGTGTTTCATGGTGCCTTTTCAGTGTTAACTAATTTAGGCATCCTAGAGAAGATGCCAAGGGCCAACTCTATTGAGCCACCTGTGTAACCGTGTCTATCGACTTCAGTTTGGATGATAGATGCAATGAAAAGCACATTATCTGGATGCAATAAAAAGTGTCAGAGTAAGAATATATGAATTATTATTTTTTCATCAGTGCATGATGTATGACTATACAATGAATAAGTAGAATTTCTTACAGCACAGAAGCATGGACTTCTTACTCATAGCTTCATTGTCCTGAGGACCGATCACCTCCATGGAGAAGCAGAGAGAGAGAGGTTTTGTGCAGGGAGTTTCTTTTGTTGTTGAGCTCTCTCCTGAAACTATTCATGCAGCTTATCACAGTATTTAAACTAAAATTTCACGGTAGTCTGAGCCTCATTTTCTGGTGCCTGATTTGGTAACTCAGCATCTGATTTTCAGAAGAATTGTGCACTCTAAGTCAGGGTTTGAGACAAAATAAGTGCTCTGCTTTAGGTGCCCAAAGTGCTAATAACTTTAAAACTCTGCTCCTTCAAGTAGACATTCCAAATTATCAGGGAGTATAGTGACAGTACAAGGGGTCATGAGTATAAACTAAAAGAGGGGGATTTAGATTGGACAATAGGAAAAAATTCTTTACTGTGATGGTTGTGAGGCACTGGAACAAGGTTCTCAGAGAAGTTGTTGAGGCCCCTGGACCCCTGGAAGTGTTCAAGGTCAGGTTGGATGGGGCTTTGGGCAATCTGGTCTAGTGGGGGTTGTCCCTGCCCATGGCAGGGGGGTTGGAACTAGATGGGCTTTGAGGTCCCTTTCAACCCAAACCATTCTATGGTTCTATGAAATAATCGGTTTTATTTCCACCAGTCTCTTAGTTCCTTAGCTTTATCATGGGAAAATAGTCCATTGTTCACCTCTTGTGGAAGTCGTGAAGGGAAACGTCTTTCATGTTTAGGAAACACAGGTGTGAGATGGATGAAAAAAAAGGAAAAGGCTCGTGAGTAATTAATAGTTCTGCCTTCAAATCCAGGCAGGCAGAAAATGCACTTAAACAAGGAAGAAAGAAGGCATCTGAAATAGCCACTTTCCACTTTGCACCTTCAAAAAGGCAGGGATTCTATGGGGGAAAAAACAAATCCAGAAACCTAAACAGAATTAGTGTGTGATCATATTGAAAGGCTGCTTCATAATGCAGTTTCTAATTTCAAGTGATTGATTGAGCAATAGAGCCAGTGTGAAATTCGTTGACAGAACCATTTGCTTTTTGAAACCGAATTCCATCAAAATGGAAATGATCACAAAGACGTGTTGATTTTCCTGACATTTTTGGGTTGGAGAGGGGAGGAAAAAAATACTTCATCCTGGTTTTACTTTTTCAAAGTTAAACTTTTCATATGAATTTTTTATTTACTGTGTGTAATAGTATACAAGACAAACTACGAATGACAAAAATGATGGCACAATATACACTTTCACAATGAATTTCAAAATTATAGAGTGTATCATAGTTACATTTTCAAATCAGGAGGCCATTAACAATACAAAGTTTATGTCCTTTAAACTACAATATTTTTGAACTTCTGTACTTGTATATATTTTGACATAGAAATGGGGCAGGAAAAGAGTCTAATTGTGATACAGCAAGTTGTTGGTTGGCTTTTTTTATTGTTGTTTTTGAGTTGGGTTTTTTTTAATTCTATCATGTGGCACTGGAAAGGTTGAATCACTTAGAGAAGTCACCCAAGGCATTCTATTTCAATTTTTTTGAACAATAATAGATTGTAAACCTTAGTTTACTTTAGTTGCTGCCTAAGTAAAAGAGGAAAAGTTGTTTCCATTTTGGAGACAGTAGCAAAGGAAGCACAGACTTTATAAGAGTCCCTGATTGCATCATCTCAAGGAGCCTGTTCCTGTTCTGATCTCCTACCACACACAGGCGAACATCATGACCATTCCTCATCAGAGCCTTCCTTTCTTTCAGTGTTCCTCAGTTCAATCCTTTTATTCAGTCAGATTATACCTCCCAGTATTCTTCACATATACTCTGTATGTCATAGAATTGTAGAATCTTTAGGATTCAAAAAGACCTCTAAGATCGAGTCCAACCGTCAGCCCAACACCACCATGTCTACTCAACCATGTAGCGTGCCACGTCTGCACGCTTTTTGAACACCTCCAGGGACAGTGACTCCCCCACCTCTCTGGGCAGCCCGTTCCAATGCCTGACCACTCTTTCAGTGAAGAATTTTTTCCTAATATCCAACCTAAACCTCCCCCAGAGCAATTTGAGGCCATTTCCTCTTGTTCTATCACTTGTTACTTGGGAGAAGAGACCACCACTCACCTCACTGCAACCCCTTTTCAGGTAGTTGTAGAGAGCGACAAAGTCTCCCCTCGGCCTCCTCTTCTCCAGACTAAACAACCCCAGTTCCCTCAGCCGCTCCTCATCAGACCTGTGCTCCAGACCCTTCTCTTTTTGTGTAAAATGTAGAATATAGAAAATACACCACCCTGAATGCACAGATTTCCACACATTTATTCAGTTCTCTCATGTTCAACATTATTCTCTGCAGTGAATTGTCAGGATTGCAATAACAGAAGCTTGGTTGCTGTTGTGCTGGCTGTTCACTGATGTCAATGCTAATATTGTTTCACAGAAAATAAGCAAAGATTTAGTCTAGTGCTAAGGACTCAGTCACATTTATTGCCTACAACACACAGGCCTAACATTTGTTCCAAAAATGTGTAAGCACTGTGCAGCAAGGCATTTCCGCAAAGCTACAATCACAAGGACAATGCAAAGCTTATATATTTTTTGACTCTCTACAGAGCAGTCAAAACAATACAAAACAATGGTAAATTCCACCTAATCTGGATGGACACATTCGATCACCATTGACAGAGGCCACAGAAATGTAAATCCACCTTAAACTTCATAAACATATTCCTTTTATTAACTTTCTGCATCAAAAATATATTTTACCAGCTTAAATTCATTATCTTGTTCTTGCTTGGACACGTTATCTGTCAATAATGCTTCTATGGGATACACTTTGGGTAATACTTTCACAAAGACTCTATTTTAATTAACATACTGATCAAAACCCCAAACAAGCCCTATGGGTACTTGTCTTATAAGAAGATGACTCATCGTTTGGAAGTACTTATTGATCGCCATTCACTCTAACTGAAACTCATTTGACTAGTTAAGTGATTTGGCTACTCTAATTTAGAGTAAATGTTAACTCTGAATGAACAAAGTTAGGGGAGAGGAATTTTATCACTTCTCAAGATTTTTGAAGACTTTTGTATCAGCCAAATTTGTATGGGTTTTGATGAAAGTGGGGTAAATTGTCCTTTATAAAACAAGTTCTGCATTCTAGTAGACACTTACATGCACACTCATTAGCTGTCCAACTAGATGATCTTTGTGGTCCCTTCCAACCCAAACCATTCTATGATTCTGTGATTCTGTGATAACATAGCTAAAGAATCATTGCAGTTTGGTTTATATAAATATATTTATGCAAGTGTGTACCTGTGTTATATTTCATTGTTTCATTTCATCTAGCGTTATCAAACTTCAGCATTTTCTCTGTGTTGTCTGGTAGAGCTAAATTATTTTGCATGAAATTTTTTAAAATAAATATGCAAATACTTCTCACCAAGAAGGAAGGAAAGCAGTAACCTTTAACTACTTGATTACAGCCTTTGACATCTTTTAGAAATCAGTGATACTGACTGATTTATACTATATATAAATGTGTCTATCTCTTTAATATTCATAATATTTCATCTTATTCATCTGTCTCATGTCTATTCTGCATAAGTCACCCATTTTAATGACAACACATCATGAAACATCTGTAGCGGCCTCCTTTTCTGCTCTCCCCTTTAGCCTTCGTTGACTCCATTTGTGCTGCTGAGAAAACTAATTTACTTGTATAGCAACTGCTGAATCCTCTGCAGTTCAGACTTTTAACATAACCTAAGTGCTGGTTTATCTATATATTTGGGGCAGTAATTTCAAGCAATGGTTTCACAAATAGCTGGCTCATCTCTGCAGGTCAGACAGATGGAAATGGAAACCATTAGTACTGGGAAAAAGAAGAAAAGCTATTCACATTCATGTAAAGCCCTTGTAATCTCAGCTCTTTGACTAAGACCCTCACCACAGCCTTGAACCTTTCTTTCTGGTGTATCAATCCCAGCTGGGTAACAAAGAAACCATTAGAAACCCTAATTGCCAAATTTTAACTATTCCAATGTTCTTGTTTTATTTCAATTGGTGAACATTACTTAAAAGCCCATACTTGCCTTTGCCTTATCAATTGCTGTAAATTACAGCCAGCAATTAGAAGGTAAAGCAAGTCTTTTGGTTTCTCGTTGATTGTGGGGTTTTTGTTTGTTTGGGGCTTCTTTGGGTTTTTTTGTTTGTTTTGTTTTTTATTTCGGGTGTTTTTTGTTGTTGTTGTTGTTGCTTTTGGGGTTTTTTTAAGTTTCTACATTAAATCTCAGAGACCAGCAGAACATTTCAGGATACATGCAAACACAGGATGCATAGAGACTAAGAAGCAAATCAAATATGCCAGGGTTTTAACAGTCGAGAATAAACAGCTTATACAAGAAACAAAATAAATACACAAAAAGATGAAGGTAGCCTATGGAATTAATATTCTCTCTCATCATCACACACACACAAGTGGTACTATTTCTTTTTGACATGTCAAGCCCACCTTAGCAGTAGGCTCTTACATGCATACACGCTTAGCCTAGGTCTCTTTCATCGGTACTCAGTCATCCGGCCGCTCAGGCAACACTTCAGGTACCTGAATGAAGCAATTTGCAAAATGATGAATGTGTGAGTGGTCTACTGGGTATGATGGCTCCCATTTGAAAACACAATGCCAAAATGGTAAAGGGAGAAGGAAATAAACACGAGGGGTGGACTGGAGAATTAAATAAGTTTCATACTTGCCAGGAGTGGGGGAAGCTGCGCTTTCCTTTGTTCATCAATGAAAAGCAAAGACATTTTTATTTGCCGTGCAGTGATGGCACAAAAATTACTCTTTTCTAATTTCTCCAGTGTTTTCTTTGTCTGCTTTGGTTACACTTAATTATATTAATATCATCTACTGAAAGCAGGCTGTGAACCAAAAATTAAAAATGGCCATTAAGTACTATGATTTCTGTTACTTTTAAACGAGATTCTGTGCAAATAACTTTCTCGAATCTGTTGTGTATGAAAGTCTAATTAAAAGGTCGAGAACAGTACGTGTGTTCATATGTGTGTGTGCGGAAGTCTACGAACACATATAAGCTCACATGCTCCAGCATATGTGTGCCCATTATCTAGCTAACTCCTGTGACGTTTTTCTTCAGATGGTTTATAGACGTTTTCTTCAGATGGTTTTTTCTTCAGATGAGGATTCTCAAAGTGGACTTGATGTCTCTAAAGTACCTTGAATGACTTCATGTCTTTATGATATAATTGTATTTCCCTTAACACTGGTGAAGAAAAAATATTACCTTAGCTGAAATAGCTAGAGATGGATAGATTATTACTTTGGGCACAGATTTGAGTAGGGTTATTCTTTAGATCCCCATTCCTCCAACAACACCCCCATTCATTCCATGCTCTTTAAAACCATGGTTACTTCTTTGAGTTAACAGTTTTCAGCTAACCAGTAAGAGCTGGAGGAAGGACCTCATAAACTGGGGAACTGTGAAGCTGCTGTATACATAGGGGAGGAGGACAACATCACCTGTCCTATCCCACCAGGAAAGAGAGGCATGAAGACAAGCGCTGCAGTACATGGGAATACAGCCCTCAACAATTCTTTCTGCCCCTTCTTTTGCCCCTTCATCTGCAGTGGCTATGGGACTGTTTGTTTTCAGGGCGCTCATTTCTCCTCTCCTGTGAAGCAAAATTCTTCTGTTTGATGTAACACATCTCACCCCCAGTCTCTAAGCTGATACTGGCCTTTGTAATCTGTCTGCTGTGGTGCCTTTTTTCCCATGCTAATATTGGCTGGCCCAGATACAAAGGTCAATGAGCAAGTAGAGGATGCTTTCCTTACCTAAGGCAGGAGAGTTCATGCATTAAGATCTGGAGTACTGAGGTTCAACAGCTGCAGTCTGGCAGTTCAGCCACCGACACATCAAAACACCTGAACCCCTTTCTTTGCAAAGATGACTTTAAATGGTGATATATTCCTTTAAAGTCTCAAGACCAAAGTCTATTCCTCTTAAATTCGATGTCAAGGGCCCCATTAATTTCAAGGGATTGGTTTTCAGCCATCAGACTAGAAATGCATGCCTTTAATGAGAGGAAGAAATACTAGGTAGGATAGAAACAGGAAGGGAAAAAGTCAAGGATTTCAGTCATTCGCTAACGTGCTGGATCCACCTAAGTTATTTGAATGTCAAAGAAATATCTTCTGTTTCTTAAAGCCCACCCACCCTTGAGATAAAGAGCTAACACATCTATAATTGCTGTTTCTCTTGAATGTAGAAAGCTTCTTCCTGCTTTTTCTTTTCAATAATAAAGAAATTGATAATACTAGTAGATTCACAAGGCACAACTTTGTTGGTTGTGTTCCAAAACCTTATTTGGGTTGCTGCATTTTTAAACAGGAAGTTATGTAATAAAAAATAGATTCAACTGATATACTTTTTAATATGTACCATACAAAGATTGTATACATGTTTAAATATACAGTAGAATTTTGTCCCTGAGTTCAGTGAGGCTGCTTGATTCAATAAATTCATGTGAAAGTGGTTTTGCAGAATCAGATCCTCAGTCTGAACTTTGTGTGAGGCAAGGACTCGTCCTCACTGTACGTTTTGGAGCATGATACAAATAATCATTCACCACAAAGATTAACTGATTCCTCTTAAATATCCCACTTGCTATTCAACAGACAAATGACATTTAGTAGTGAAGAATCTAAAGCACTTGAGATAATATCAATTTGCTACTAATAAAACTTTAAATCATATTGCCCTCAAAAAGGTCTACTGAATTCTTGTAATGTGGTCATCGGTGTGAATGTGGTTCAGGGCTCTCAGATCTACCATAGCTGGTATTTCCATAAAGAGTGTTTCAATAGGTGATGGAACTTAGAAATTATCTCCGATCCCAGTATTTTATATTTGTTTGTGCAAACATGCATTGCGTATTTGGTAACAATGCTGAAGTGGGGAAGAATAAAACAGTTAAAAAGCTGGAGCAGATGAAATTATCTTCTTGCTAGAGATTAAGTATACAGGAAGGACAGTTTCTTCTGTTTGTTTTGACTGTAGTTAGTCACAAGCTAGCAAAAGTAGAGATAACCCTAAAATTTTATATGGAAGACAGTATGACAGAAAAAATACAGTGGTATTCATTCTCTTTCAGAGCATCACTTTGTGTCATTGGGTCAGCATCTGAGCTGCTCTCCAATCTTACAGTGATAGTTTAGCTTTGTACAGAGATGAAAGTTCCTTTGTTTAAAGTGTCTCAAAAATCAACCTAAGTCAACATTAAATCTTGTTGAAACAGGAACAAATGTGTTGAGTAATACATTATCAAAATATTTTAGTGACTCTGAATGTAGATAACCTTCTTATGCAGACTAATGACAAGCCTGCAGGATTTTCACCTTAAGGAGTATTAGGCTACAATTCATAGACTCAGAAAATCATAGAATAGTTTGGGTTGGAAGGTACCTCAAAGATCATCTAGTTCCAACCCCCTGCTATGGGCAGGGACACCTGACACTAGACCAGGTTGCCCAAAGCCCCATCCAACCTGGCTTTGAACACTGCCAGGGATCCAGGGGCAGCCACAGATTCTCTGGGCACCCTGTGCCAGGGCCTCACCATCTGCACGGTAAAGAATTTCTTCCTAATATCTCATCTAAATCTCCTCTCTTTTAGTTTAAATCCATTCCCCCTTGCCGTATCACTACATGCTCTTGTGAAAAGTCCCTCTCCAGATTTCTTGCAGGCCTCTTTAGGTAACAGAATATTGCTGTAAGATCTCCCCGGAGCCTTCTCTTCTCCAGGCTGAACAAGCCCAACTGTCCCAGCGTGTCCTTGTAGCAGAGGTGCTCCAGCCCTCTGATCATCTTCGTGACCTCCTCTGGACTTGCTCCAACAGTTCCATGTGTTTCTTGTACTGGGAGCCCCAGAGCTGGACACAGTAGTCCAGGTGGGGTGTCACAAGAGCATAGCAGAGAAGGACAATGCCCTTCCTTGAGCTGCTGGTCACATGGCTTTTGATGCTTCCCATATACAATCCACGCAGACCCAGGATTCCAGACCACAGGAAGAGTTTGACAGAGTTTGTCTTTTTAGTTGACAAGGAGCTACCCAATGCCACCCAGAGTGTGCTACCACCAGGAGCTCAGCCAAAGATGTCTCATGGTCTTCAAAAACTGAGTACATAAACGCAGTGTATTATCTTGTCTGGGTCAGCTAAGACGATTTTCTTGCAGAAGGCATACTGAAGGATTTCATGTTGATATACGATAATCCTGGAATTTAAAAGCACGTAGTGTGGAGTCTTGCCACATTAGATACCTTACTTGTAAGGGCGTTCAGGCACTGGCACAGGTTGACCAAAGAAGCTGTGGAGACCCCATCCCTGGAGATGTTCAAGGTCAGGTAGGATGGGGCTTTGGGCAACCTGGTCTAGTGTAGGGTGTCCCTGCCCATGACAGGGGGTTGGAACAGATGATCCTTGTGGTCTCTTCCAACCCAAACCATTCTATGATTCTATGAGACACAGAAGAGAAAAACGGCTACTTAGCATTTTATTGATTAGAAATGCCCTTGAAAGAGACATTTTTTTCTTCCGTTGACTGCATGGGCACTTTACAATCTATGCTTTCCTACCTAAATCAGACAATTTAAATAAACAATAAGAATCAGTATTGTTTTTCTTCACAATTATGTAAGTTATGTGTATATCTGTATGTGATGCACTTAGATATCACTTTACTGAACATTCTTTTTTATTTTTCTATCTCTGCATTTGATAAAGTGCATGGTTTTGGTGAAAATTTGTTATAAAACCCTTAACATTATAATCATTTAACAACAATGCTTAGTTTTGCACACATTGTATCATTTAAGCATCTCTTGAGTGCTTATAAGCATTTTTATAACTTTTTGTGAGAAAATAATGCTCTATAAATGCAACATTTATGAAAACTTTCCATCAAATAGTCCTTAATTAACTAAATTAATATTATTATTTGGTATCTGAATTGCCAAAAACTAATTTACTTTTAGCTTTGCATATTTTTTTTCCTGTGAATAATTTCCTGGGCACAGATTGAAGAGTGAAATGTATTGTCTTGTGCATCATTCACCAGTAAAACTACTAGCAGAACTCTAATTTCATATTCTCTATTATTGGAAATGATACAAAATGCAGAACAAACAGCTTGATTTTCAGATTGTAGTGTAAATTTGAAACAGTATCAGCTACAGCAAGTTGACTAAATTTCAAACAGTCATATCTGGCAGAGGATAAATGTAGGGCACTATGGTGTCATCTTATTAAGATCCTATTCTTGCCTTTGAATTGCAAAAATGTTTTGAAATAAAAGAATTGAGAATTACTATTTAATTCCTTTTTCTTATTTTTTCAAGATACAAAAGAATGAATACCTTTACTTACTACATTACTTTGTGCAGATTTCAGGGGTAGGTTATATTAAGTAAGAATTTTCCATGAGAAAAGGTATTAGTAGGTTTGGTAATGTTCGGTGCACAATCACATCTTTTCTGAAAAAGTTCTGTTCATTAGACCTTTGGAAAAAGGAAGATTATTTCTATACCACTTTCCAGCATTATTTCTAGTGTAATCTATTCATCCACAGCTCTGCCTTAAAAGCTTTGTCTCCTCCCAAAGTTATTTCTTCCACTATAGACTTGCTTGAAAATCTGACCTTTTAGATGCTATTTGAAAGGTTTTGCTGAAAAGTATCAGCTTGCTGGGTGAAATATTTCACAGACATCTCTTGACTGGAGCAAAGATTCAATTTAAAAGTTTTGTTGATGCTGAGCAACATTTTTGGTCAAACTTGTGAAGGTTGCACTGATCTGTTCGGTCCCAAGCATTTATCTGGGGTCAGACGCCTGTAGAACCTGATCAAACCAAGCATTTTAAGCACCGAAATACAGAGGAACATTTCTTTCCCTTGGGAAAAAAAAAAAAACAAACCACAAAAAAAAACCCAAAAACCAAACTCTGTCTAGGGCTTTGAATCTACCATGATGCAGGTCAGATTATTTTTTTTTTAAATAATTCGTGGGTTTTTTTCCTTTGAAGGACAAAGTCATTTTTCTAACTAACAAAGGTTATTCCCATCTGCTTACTTTCTCCATTTGTATCCACCCACCCATGCGCATCTGCACACAGGCATGCATATGCACACATACAGAAACAGATTAAGAGATGGTGTGATGTTCTTAAATACGCAGCTTATTTTAAACCTGTTGGTTTAATGGAATTTCTTTTCCTATTATAATTCACATTATTTCTTCTTAATCCAAATATTTCCGTCTTCCTCTAAATATTTACTTTCTACCCAGCTTGACTGAATGTGGACATCTTTTATTCTCTCTGTTGATCCTTTTAAGCTCAACATGCGCTGTTGCAGATATCTGAACCATAAAACATTCCATCAAATTATTCAGTAACATAATACAGGTGCTGTGCCAAGACCTAAAGATAGACCCAAATTGATGATGTATGATTGCAGGCAATGTTCTGACACAAACCTTTCAAGTGCTGTACCAAGAAAGACAAGTTGGAAATAGGAGGATAATTAGGCTCTTTCTTTAGCAAGAGTACATTTCTGCAGTGATGGAGTAATTGCAGCCCTACTGTGATATGTAGCAACTTTCTCAGAAAGCAGAAAAAAGCCCTGGAAACTGTAGTCATTCGAGAAATCACTGGGTCTCTATTTCTGTTGAATATTTAGGAATATAAGTAAATACAAGTTTTAGGTAATACAAGCATGCACAGATTAATATACTCTCTAATATTTGCACATATTGCTCAGACTGAATTTTACAATAAGTTGTACAGTGGCTTATGGTTTGGGCACAAAACTTTGTGGCCTTTTCTCTGTTGCTCAATTCGTCCGTTTGTACTCAATGATTCTGGCATGCTAGGAATCACTAGGAGGTTTCTCCCAGAAAGTTACACTGGAACAAAATCAAACCCAAAGTCTCTGAAATTTGTGAGTATAAATCCTTCAGAGTCAGCTAGAGTGAAGTATCCACACACTTTTGTGGATCTGGACGACGTGGGTCAGCACAATCTCAAGCACAAGTGCTTGCTGGGCAGAGAATGGATTGAGAGCAGCCCTGAGAGGGTGTTGGTTGATGAAAAGCTGACCATGAGCCGTCAGTGTGTGCTGGCAGCCCAGAAAGCCACCCGGGTCCTGGGCTGCATCAAAGCCAGTGTGACCAGCAGGGTGAGGGAGCGGATTCTGCCCCTCTGCCCTGCTCTGCTGAGACCCCCCTGCAGTGCTGCGTCCAGCTCGGGGGTCTCCAGGACAGGAAAGACATGGAGCTGCTGGAGCGAGTCCAGAGGAGGCCACAAAGCTGATTTGAGGGCTGGAGCACCTCTTCTACAAGGACAGGTTGAGGGAGCTGGGCTTGTTCAGTCTGGAGAAGAGAAGGTTCTGGGAAGACCTTAGAGCACCTTCCAGTACCTAAACAGGCTCCAGGAAAGCTGGAGAGGGGCTGGTTACAAGGGCAGGGAGGGACAGGCCAAGGGGGAATGGCCTTAAGCTGTAGGAGGGGAGACTGAGATGAGATCTGAGGAAGAAATTCTTTACTGTGAGGGTGGTGATGCCCTGGACCAGGTTGCCCAGAGAAGCTGTGGCTGCCCCTGGATCCCTGGCAGTGTTCAAGGCCAGGTTGGATGGGGCTTTGGGAAATCTGGTCTAGTGGAGGGTGTCCCTACCCATGGCAGGGGGGTTGGAACTAGATGATCCCTGTGGTCCCTTCCAGCCCTAACCATTCTGTGATTCTAAGGACGCTATGTTGCCTTCGTCTCATGCAGCTTTAGCTAGCTAAACATTGGAAATAAAAGTTACTCATTCAGTGCTTGCTCAGAAGCTAGAGAACATTTTTCTCACACAGCTTAGGGATGCAGAGCTGAGGGTTCCTACAGGAGGAACTGTCTCTCTTCACTGATTACTGAGAGATTTGAGATGTCTAAATTTCTATTCTTAGACTGAACTTACAACTGGGAAGTAACAAAAAAAAACAAAAACCACAAAACAAATATAAATATAAAGGTTTTGTCTTAGAATTGCACTGTTCAATATTTAACAAAGTGTTTCTGTCTCATAAGTGAAAGAAGAGATTCTCAAAGGGACAATATGCAACACATTTAAAATCTGGTGCTTGCACATGTCACAGCTAAACTGAGGAATCCAGTTGTGACTTTAAATTGCATCTCTAGAGTTAATAACCTCAGCCTGATTCTTAAAACATTTGTTCTGATACAAGAAAGGCAACGGAGTTACAGCGATTTTTATTTTGTCAGATCACAATTAAGACTCCAAATCTTTATTATGTGATTCAAAAAGATTCATGTTGAAAACAACCTGGTAGATAAAATAACAGTTTTGAAACAAGACCCTGAAAATAAGCAAATGTGCCCTCTTTGTACATATTAGTATAATTTTATGCTTCATTTCCAACGCTGATATTACAATAATATTTCACAGAAATTATAGGTCAGTTCTCACATAGATGCTGCCCTAAAGGTGCATGAAACTACATTAGTAGGGGAAATTCACATCATACTTGGCAATGACAATTGAACAGAAAAATAATGTTTTAGTAACCTCAGAGCTCTGAATGCGGTGGGGGGTTTCACAATGCAAAATGAATGTTACACCAGAATGCACCAGTTGTAATTAAAATGGTTTGCATTGTTCTTAGCTCTACAAAACCTTCTGTGAATGTTAACACATGCACCTGTCTTACCAGGCCTTACGTGCTTTTGCTTTATTTTAATTTTCTAAAAAAACACTCCAACCCCAAAACACCACGTTACTCTTCATGATCTTGTAGCATTTTCTCGTCGGTAAAGACTTGAAGATTATTGCAGTTCATTCCTTTTCTTGAGGTTTGACTGTGTTAGCTGGCCAAAAAAGAAAACCATGAAGTCCAGGTCAGGCCAGATTCCCAGACTGCTGGCCCACAGACAGTCACCGCTCCTTCTGATGCCCAGATTTATTTGGCCTAAATCCCTGTGCTTGGTGTCTCTTATCTACTGGCTCCAGGATTCCAGATGGACTTAATTAGTGAGGAACATTAGTCCCAAGGACTGAGATAGAATTAAGACTGAATTACTTTTGGCTCAATTTCTTTCAGCTTTTGACCCACAGTCCATATTTCTGGGCAGTTGATCTGTACTGCACTTTTTGTATTCCTTTTGTCAAGAAAATTTTCTTTCATCGTTCCTTGATGGTTTGCAAGTGACATGAAAGCAGCTAGCACCAAATTCTTTCCCTGTGGTACATTTGTCTTATATTTGTCTGTCTATTCTTTTCCACCTTATTGCCAAAGATCTATATAATTAAGGCCTATATAATTAACAGAGGCTGGAGAGTGAAGGTGAAATTCCTGGTATTGCAGCTCTATTGCTGTTAAAATTTTTCTCACTCATCTATTTTCTATGTGACTCAGTTTATATGTCTAATAAAAATCTAAATTTTTAAGATACATAATTCTTTGCATTCTCCAGAGTGTATTTTGAACATAATTCAACTGTCACAATAGAAAAAGAGCAGTTATGCTCACCTACGTGGTCTCAGTGAAATGAGAGACACACAAATTTGTTCAAAAAGTAATTGTCTGATCTAAACACACTTCCTAGCAAATACATCATGTCCACATCACCCTGCACCCCTAATTTTGTGTTTCAGAAAACAATTGGCATGCAAACCATAAGCAAGATTGTCTAAGAGATTTAATGTCCCCAGAAAACATTTGCATGAATATAGTAGATCGTTATTTAAACACTGTCAGCCAGGATGTGGATTTTCAGATGGCACTAGCCTCCACTTCTGTCCCAGTGGTGCTACTATTACAAATTTAGAGAACAAATACCTAATGAAATGTTTTTTATCAATTTCAAGAACATGGAAGACATGATTTATATGTGCCTTTACAGTCTTAGCTAGACTGAAATCAATTTTTAGTAAGCTGTGTAGGTCGGCTCTCAGTTGTGACTATACGACTCACCATTGTGAAATGTGTTATAGATGGAAAGGGGTCTCCTTAGAAAACTGAGTATTTTATTGGGATTAGGTTGTTGCTGTTGTTTCCTACAAAGAAATTATATGCAAACATTTTCTTCAGGTCTCCTTAAGAAGTAATTGCTGTTTGCCTTTATTCCTTGATATGGAAAACAATAGTTTTCTGCTGAATGCTAAGTAGGTGACTGGCAAAAGAACATGAATGAAGGAATTCATGCATCAGTATTTGAAACCTCATTAACATCTTCCCTTCTCCAAAAAACAAGTATACCTTTCCACAGCAAACTGTGCAACAGTCAGATGCATAATAATAAAAAATGCTACATGCATTTTCTGTCACTGAATTTGGAGAAATCCTTGGATTACAGAAATAGACGTCTTTTTCTTCCTCATGGATTTTATGAAAGGAGTCCCAGTCTGTTTCAGATTTGGCTTTATGCTTGGTGCTTTCCAAAACAATGCCTGGTTCCTTTGCACTGTAATAAAGAAAACTACAAATAGATTTTTTTTCTTTTTTTCTTTTTTTCTAATCAAAGAACTCGCTGAATATTGGGAGAACCACTTCATGTAAAAGACAATACCTGTGCTCCAAACAGATGAGCGTAAAGCAAACCCTTCACTACACACTCACAATTTCCATTTATAAGAGAATAGAGTTTGACAGGTGATCTTCCCCTTCATCCACACCATAGCAGAACCACCTTTACCTTTTTATTTGACAGATGTTTACAGAAGTTTTGTTTGCCACAGGTCCACCAGAGACTTACTGGCAGATCCCATAGCCTGGGAGCTTCTGTCAGACCCATTTTTTCTCAAGTCATTAAGATATAGAAAAACCTCTGGGCAATATTGCTGTCCCAGTAGCTGAATGACCATGCAGCACAGCAGTGGAACACCTGCTCATGGTTGGATCCACAAGACAGGCTGGAGGCACTTTTCTTTGACCAGATGTGTATTTTGTCTCACAGCAGAAGTTGTTGTTGCTCCACAGTAGGCCATTACACTAGGAATTCAGACCCTGTGATTGCCGAGGTTGAGTTGTTCATCTTCTGCTGGTGGATAAATAAAAGCATCCTTCATTCTCACTTGTGACACATTTAATACAGGTGAAGTCCATTGCTTGTTCTCTTTGATCATGGTGACTAGATCAATAGTGTATTCTCGTCAGCAATCTTCCTCACTTTTTATTGATACATATTCTAACATTTGTGTAGAACGTGTTCTGGGACATTCATAGAAAGACACTGATACAGATTTCTAATCAAGAAAACATGCCAGCATGTCTGGGAGAGGAATCATATGCTTGAATTGTTTAAAATCAAGGGCTGGTTTCCATAAACTGGAGAAAAATAAATATTTGAAAAGGAGGCTTAACAAAGAGTACAATAGAAATTAACTGGTTTTTCTTTTCTATTCAGCGGTTGCTAGAAGCTTAGTAAATGTGTGAGTCTTACAATCACTTTACTAAAATGAAGCCACAGTCTCACTTAAACTGCTCTTTGAAAGCTAGCTAGAGAAATGTTGTAGAGCAGTGTTCAACCACAGGCAGTTCTCCCGCATGGTGTTTTCTGTTCTGCTCCAAACTTCTGGCTCACATTGGCACCAGTGATTCTGTAATCTGAACGACATCACGCTAGCCACTGCAGAAATACCGTGTTTGGCAAATGATGGACTTGGACTTCACAACGATGCTATTTTGGCCCTGACCAGAACAATGAGTATTGGAAATCTGTCAGCTGTGATTTGTTTCAGAAGATCTCCTGACCAGTATTCCAAAACCTTCATGGTGACTTTTACTGCAGAATTTCTCCAGACATTTATATCTCCCCAGACAGGCAACTCACTCTCCCAGGTGAGGATATTACTTGAACATTCCATCCCACATTCCCAATGGGTATGTAGATGTGCCGGTGCTACCAACAGGTATGATCCCCTAATTCAGCCTGCAAGGTCTGTCTTCTTCTTTCGAATGGATGATTATTCATTATAATTCACTCAGTATCAGAGATAAGCCACAGATGTCCCATGGACAAGACTTTGACTGGGGCGGTTGAGCCACAACTGTAACAAAATGCCCTTTGCCCATTAGCACAGGGGAAGAGTTGTAGAGATTGCTCGGCTATGAGTCCCACATGCTCCGATTGAGCTTCTGCTCACTGTTCACTTCTAGACTAACATGAGAAGCAAATATTCACATATGTTTCTTCTGTAACTGGGGTATTCTCTCTGCATTGGTAAGATCACCTGCAAGTTTGTGCCAGGGGATGTTTAGATTGGATATTAGGAAAAATTTTCTTCTCCAAAAGGGTCATCAATCATTGGAACAGGCTACCCAGGGAAATCACCATCGCTGAAGGTATTTAAAAGACGTGTAGATGTGGTGCTTCGGGACATGGTTTAGTGGTTGGACTTGGCAGTGCTGGGTTAACAGCTGGGCTCAATGTTCTTAAAGGTCTTTTCCTATTAAAGCAATTCTATGATTCTCTGACTCTAAGTTCCCCTAATGCTACATACCACTAAGACAGAAATTGGCAATCACTATGTCATTGCACTATGAAGCAGAATTGAGTTGTCATGGTCAAGGAAAATCCCAGCTAGAGCTTGATTGTTTGTTAATTAGTGGTATATTTAGGCAGTAAAAATATTAATGCAGATATAGACTTTATGTTTTCATGCAGCACCTAACACAAAGATCTGTCTTGGCCTGTAGAATTTGCTGCATTTCAAACGATTCATAAAAATACAAAAATTCTTGCCTTTTCCAGAAGGAAAATAATCACTTAAATAAATTTTGTTCATTTAATTTTGCTTTCTTGTCTTTGTGGAAAGACCAGCTAACATATTGCAAAGACAAGAAACACCTGTTTAAGTAATTAATTTTTTTTTCCTTGAGAAACACTACATTAAAACTCACATAACAATGGATGTTAAAAAAGCTCCTAAAACCTCAGTGAATAAACTTGGAAGAGATGCACAGAGTAAATTAAGATTTTTAAGCTTTTGCCATATAATTATATTTTAAATGGCTTCTTCTCTATTACGATCAATAAAAGACCTAGCTAAGAGAAAATGATGTTGCAGAATCTATAGAGATGTAGACAGGAGCAGGAAAGCAATTTAAAATGTACAGTATGCTCAGTAAAAAGTGTTTACCACACTTTGAAAAGTCCATGATTACCTCAGTTCAGTGCCTTTTCTTATATTTTTTTCTTTTCAAGCTCAATAAAAATATTCTCCCATCCCCCTGAGAAGCCAGAAGCACTTTATCTATCTGTGAGATTTTTTTTAGTAAATTTTATTTAGTTTTATTACATCAAAGCCATAAAAGATACAAATATTTTGTAATGCTGCTGCTGCAGGAATTTTGTTGGGTTGTTAACTATATCAGGGACAGAAAAAAGAGATATTTTATTTCATTTCTCATACTTTTGTAACCAAAGGAAAAAAACCTGTCCAACCATTGATATTCCTAATTTTTTTGTTGTTGTTGATTATGTCTATGCTCATAAACAAAAGGGGAACAGGGAACAGCTTCAAGGCTGTTGACTGGCTTACGTATGCGTTCCCCTGTAAGCTCTGAAATGGTTTGTTTGGGAGGTAGCTAGTTCGAGAGTTGCAAAGCAGAAACAGAGAATGAGCTAATGGCTGAACAGTTTATAAAGTCAGAGATCCAATTATGAGCTCACATCAAGGTTCTCTTTTATTTACTGTTATGTTCATTAACAGCTAAGCAAACATTTGCTTATTTGGATATTAACTTCTTTCTCCCGTTACGTTCATTTGCTTGAATGCATACATGTAGTCATCTGCATAAATTTGTTTGGGTTTCCAATTGCAATTATTTTCTGGATCAGACTTTACAGATCTTGTTCTTCTTTTTCGACAATAAAGACTGAAAAAGAAATGTTGTAGACACACGTTCTGCTTGTACGTTCAATCAAACAAGGCAAATCAACAAAATCAAAGTAAACTACACCAATCTAACCTAAGAATTGCTAATGCACATGGAGATTCACAGCTTCAGTGTTTGGTTTTTAAAGCTACTGCCATCTCAAAACTGGTTAAAACCGATACGATTGTATTTTCTCTGGCTGTGTCTGAAATACCGATCCGGGATCTGAAATGGATAGATTACACTGATTATGGTGGCAATTACTGCTATGGCAGGAGATAACTTTATTACTTATGCATAAGAAAGGGGCCATTGGTTTATTGTCATCTACCATTCATCTACATTATCCAAGTCAAAATAGCTCAGGCCAAAATGTTCGGAGAGGTTTCTAAATGGAGCACCTTGCTTCCTGTTTTGACCAAGCCTTCCTTCATGATTTATCTACTACGTCCAGTTCTTTCAACTTCACAGTAATGAGAGCACTCTCAGGCACAGTTTTAAGCTGGGCTGATTTTATAATTATTTATAATTATAATCCACTGGTTGGATCAGTCCCTTAGGCCCAAAAACCCTACTGTAGTGATGTGTTCAGCAGGTGGCATTGTGTGACCTATTGCTCCCTCAGACTCAGCACCATTAAAAATCTTTAAAAAAAACCTCCTTTTTATTTTTTTATATTTTGATGCTTAATGCAGTTACTTTTCCCCAATAGTCTCCAGAAAATGCAAAACTCATTCCATTATCTATTCCTATTTGTTGTATATATATATGCATGTACCAATATATATATGTATTTGTGAAATTGAATTTTGTTTATCTGTTCTCTCTCCACCCTACCTGTCTCTCCTCTTCCCTCCCCACATCCATATTTATTGCTTTAACTTTATCAGCCAGCTTTGAATTTTAATGTGTCACTGAAGGAAGAATCTATTTAATCAGCAGAGGAATGCAGTAATACTTCTGAAGAGGCTTTTCTTCCTATTAAGAAAAGGCATTTTCCTGGTAAATGCTTCCTTTGGGAGGTTTTCCAATAAAGGTGTTTCCAGAGGCCTGATTTTTCAGCTGCTGAGCACACCTGGCCAACACTGGTGTTGACATTTACTGGGACATTTTATAGCTTCAGCAGGGAAGGATTTGTATATGTCTATTTAAAAAGATATTATTTAACATATTTATTTTTCTGAAATGTCTCAATAGAACTGTATTAATCCTTTTAGACTTTATATTAAGGTAACTGGCTAGTGGTTCAAGACTCACCAGATAAGTTTATAAAAGATATTAATGTGAAGAAGCATTGTGACAGAAAGTATATGTAAGCAGTAGGCAAGAGGAAACACCCTATAGTCGCTTTTAAGCCCTCATTGATATTGTTAGCATACTCCTTCTTTACATTTAGAAGGAATACAAATATTATATAAATCAGAATTAAGGAGGAAGTAACATCTGATTTGCCAGTATGAAAATACTGGAGAGGCACTTTTCACAAGGGCTTGCAGTGATAGGATGAGGGGCAATGGCTTTAAACCAAAAGAAGGTAGATTTAGATTAGATGTAAGAAATAAATTCTTCCCTGTAAGGGTAGTGATGCACTGGCACAGGGTGCCCAGAGAAGCTGTGGAGACCCCATCCCTTGAGGTGTTCAAGGCCAGATTGGACGGGGCTTTGGGCAACCTGGCCTAGTGTAGGGTCCCCCTGCCCATGCTGGGAGGGCTGGAACTAGATGATCTTTGACCTCTCTTCTAACCCAAACCATTCTGTGATTCTGTGAATTTAAAATCAGCACTGACCTGACCTTTGAAGCTCACCTACGTGGAAGACGTGTCCCATAGTAAGATATCCCAGTGCTTCAGTGAACACAAATTAAGAGCTCCTGATTTTTATAAACTCAGGAATTAGACCTAAAAGTGTGATTTTTCCAAGTTCTTTTCCCTTTAACCTTAATCCAGTCATTCTTTACCATTTTGAGATTTTCCTGCCTATGATGGATTGGAAATGTATTTTCTTAAATACACAACAATTGTTCCTGGAAAACAAAGTGTTGACTAACACTTATTTAATTCATAAAGAAGAATCAGAAAACATAAGGATACATTACAATGCCTGGGGGCAGTATCCTCTAAGAGAGAGAGAAAAAAAAGAAAAAAAAGAGAGATCCTTAAAAGGTTAAAACAAGTGAATAAAATCAGAAAGTTTCAATTGCTGCTACAACATGATATGAACTCTGAGTTCTTCAGGTTTTCCCTTCTATCTTCTTCAGAACAGGATATCTTGTTTGCGGGCTAGTTTTCAGTCCTTCTAGGGTAACTATTGTTGCTCTTTTGGTGAGTTTTTCCTTATACATGGTTTTACACTGTCCCTGTCAAGACTTCATACTGTATTTGTCTTTGCTTTTTCTCAGTTTCGTATAAGGATTAGTTTATACTATTCCTCTATAATGGCTTTTCTTTAAGGGGACAATTCCTACCACATAGCACCTTTTTTTTTTTCCAAAAAGGGGTTGTTAAAGGCTGGCCTCATAACTTTATTGAGTTCTATTTATTTTAATGCAGAGCATTAACTCTTAAATAATTTTGATGTGAATGTTTTTTGCATCCCTAGGCAACTACATGCAAAGATGTTTAACATTTTATCCATTTCTTATCCTTTCCTGGATTCCAAAACCAGACTTTTCCATTTTAATCTGCCTCGAGATATTTTATTATTATATTTGCTTGTGTCTAGGCCAAATTTCATCTAACGTATCTCATCACATTCTTTTATATTCCAGTTAAATGTGCCAACACGTAGCACTGGAAAACTTGGGCTACCTCAAAGTCAGATGAAAGCGGTTATGTCTGTGCTGTCACTTTAGCTCAGCTTAGGTTCATGCTCATGCTCAAACTCCCTGACCATCCCGCAGTGCCTACCCGCTGGCTCAATCTTCAGCTCTTACTGGGAGCAAGCCGAATAACTCTGCAGGTGGATAGGCTCAGGGGCACCAGGTAAGTCAAACTGTGCCCCTGAGTTTCATACAGGGCTTGTATAAAACTCCCAAGTTTAAGAAATCACTGCGCAGAGTCAGAGCTCGTTAAAGGTAAGGCGAAAAAGAAAATTTTTTTCTAATAAAAACCAAAACCACTAAAAATCTTTTCACAGCTTCAACATACTTGATTTTGAAAATGTTTGCATAAGAGAGACACTTATTCTCATGTCAGTTTGTTTGCTTTTTTGCTCCTTCACCTTCTTTTTCCTCTATTTTGTTCTCATTTACAAATAAGAGTAAAAAAAAAGTTTTAAAAAGTCTTTTTAATTCATTAAAAAAAAGAAAAATCAAAAAATAGTTTTCCTTAAAATGGAAGATTGATAAAAAATATTTTAATCCACTTTATACAAGACTGCTTATGGAATTAACAGTGGATTTATTCTTACAACGGGAAAATGTGAAAAGTACTTTCATAAAATCAGTGATTTCTGAGCACACAAAAATGTGCTCCTTGATGTTAAGTGGTTAGGTGGTAAAGAACCCTCACTCTCAAAGATCTTTCCAATTCTTTGACTGGATATTTTTCAGAAAATACAATTTTGTACAAATTTTCTGATCAATCTTTAGCCTCCTGGTCTATCAAGGGTAAGGTTAGAAATAAAATCAACTCTTGTCCTTTTGACTCTACATATTTACTGTAGGTGAATCAAAGCTTCCAGATGGAAACTGTCTTCATGGGACTTGAACATCCAAATCAGGCAGTTACTTTAATGCATTTTTAGACATGACACTTTTAAAATATATATACACTTATGCATAGATACAAAAAATTGTATTTATTTCTGTGACATCTCTTCCTTCATATTTCTTTTTTTCTGATGGAAAAACATAATAATGATTTTGCTGCGTGTGCCAGTACTTGAGGAGTTTTCCATTCCTATGAGTGACAGAAGTGGGTTTGGTTTTAAATCTCATCCAACATTCATGGCTGCAGCTTAACATAACTTCCAAACATCATCTGAGAAATCTGTTTTTCCCTGCCCTTGGCAGTAGGGTTGCAACTTGATGATCTTTGATGTCCCTTCCAACCCAAACCAATCTATGATTCTATGAAACCAGCAGAAAACAGTTTTATGTAGTTCTTCATAACATATTCTGACATAACAGTAACAATGAAGGAGGAATTTGCCAGTAACTAAAATTTTTGTTCAATCTCTTCCTTATAGGTTGTGGATAGCACCCTCCACAGCATTGATTAGTAGACTTCGATTGAATTCTCTTCTAGAAAATGACTTGTGCTGTTCATGGTAATGAAAGAATGGAAATAAAGAGACCCACTGTGGATGCAGAGATAAGGGGGACCCTCTATTTAGCCTTTGAACAGCACAGAAGTTCTTTGGAAAAATATTACTTCCTGAATTTCAGAGGGAATTATATTCCCGTCAACTATAGATCCTTACATTTCTTCCATTCTTTCCTATTTTCTATTCAGAATTTATAGATAGCCATTGTTTTACTGTTTTTCTGTGTGTAAATGTGCTTCCAGTACATGTCTCTTTCAACTTTCAACTTTCCATAAGAATTAAATTACGTCTGTAAACTCTTTACATTTGTGTATTTTGGCTCTCCTAACTCTCTGTAGACTCTGGTTTCCCCACCACAGACACACAATAATTGCATAATATTGATGTTATTCTCCTATTTTTCAATTCTAATTCTCTGCTGCCATACTTCAAAATACCAATTTGTTTCTTAACATCTACAGTGCATATAGAATAAGACTGTACTGTTAGCCAAGCTGTCCAAAGTGATTTGTTCCTTTTCAGGCATGTTTGTTGTTTTAATTAGTTTACTTCCTTAGAGTGGATACAAACTTTATTTTTTAAAGGCTACAGGCTATTTGCCACATCCCTTCTGCCCATTAAATTATTTCTGGTTTTGTTGGGGGGCTTTTGCTTTTGCATTTTTTTTTAATATTGAATCATTGTAGTGTCCCTGTTGGATTATGACAGCTTTACTTGTTGTAGTTGTCATTTTCAGTGTATCAGAGCTGACCCAGAGTCTGGCTGACAGTGACACTACTCTGAAATGAAAATTAAATGGGGATGACAACTCCAGCTGGATAGTTAGTTTGTTTGAGAATATCTTTTCAAAATAACTAGTGCTAAATCATGATGAATGCAAAGGGAAAATAGAATGTAACTCTCACAAGAGGAGATGGGCTGCTGTAACAGTGAATAAAACAAAAAACAACACTTTGGTATAGAATTAGAGCAAAAGAAGTGGTAACAGCAACACTGTTACTAATAATTTAAATTTTAATGGTAATAACTGGTAATGTAGGATGGCACCGTGAAGTATCATGTATAGGCAGAAATATTGCCCTAGAGAAATTCTGTTCTGGACTTATTGGTAATATGCAGCTAAAATTAAATAACGCAGCACATAGAACAAGTTATGAAAAAAAATTGCCTATGAAAAGGCAAAAGTCTAAGGGAAGATATGGGAGGTTGGAGAGTTCCTGAGAGAAAGGGTAGGCCAGGTAGAGGAGGTCCCAAGGGCTGGAAACAAGGACTAGGGTCAAGCATCCTGTTGTGGAAATCTGCCCTGATATCCCTCCTAGTGCAAGAAAGAGGATTTGAGAGGAAAATTTGTCCTTGATTTGAATTATATTCCAATATATTTGAAGGTTAAAGATGTGTTTTGCTGTGTGCCTGGACTCTGTCTTCCCTAGGAGTAAAAGTCCTTCCTTGAGATAGGAAAGCTACCATACTGCAAAAAGGACACTACTGACAAAGGAATACAGATCCAAGAAAGCATCACTAGTTCGTCTGAACCTTAAAATACAGGTCGAACACATTGGGAAAAAAACACCACAGTAAAATTGTCGTGTGGAGAAGAGGAGGAAACGCTTTGGAATCTCTATCACGTAATCACAGAATCACAGAATATCCCGAGTTGGAAGGGACCCACAAGGACCATCAAGTCCAATTCCTGGCTCCACACAGGACCAGCCCAATCAGAGCAGATGACTGAGAGCATCGTCCAGACGCTGCTTGAACTCAGCCCAGCTCGGGACGGTGACCACTGCCCTGGGGAGCCTGTTCCAGGGCCCCACCACCCTCTGGGTGAAGAACCTTTTCCTGATCTCCAACCTAACCCTCCCCTGAAGGCTCCATAACATGGAGCCCATATTGCATGCAACATCAATAATAATGTGGGGAGGCAACGGGTTCTTTTTGCTCCCACATTAACCCATGTTAAATCAGTGTTGATTTCAGACCACAAAACATTCCTTCTGAACATGGAAATCCAACTCAAGTTCCAGAGAAGGGCAACAAAACTGGTGAAGGGACTGGAAAAGAAATCTTATGGGGAGCGACTGAGGGCACTGGGGCTCTTTAGCCTGGAGAAGAGGAGGCTGAGGGGAGACCTGATCACCCTCTACAACTACATGAAATGAGGTTATAGTGAGGAGGGTGTCGGTCTCTTCTCCCAAGTGGCTAGCGACAGGACAAGAGGGAATGACCTCAAGTTGCGTCAGGGCAGGTTCAGATTGGATATTAGGAAGAACTTCTTCACGGAAAGAGTAGTGAGGCATTGGAACAGGCTCCCCAGAGAGGTAGTTGAGTTGTCGTCCCTAGAGATCTTCAAAAAATGTATAGATGCGGCGCTCCAGGACATGGTCTAGTAGGCACGGTGGTGTTAGGTTGATGGTTGGACTTGATGATCTCAGAGGTTCTTTCCAATCTTAGTGATTCTATGATTCTATGATTCTATGAAAATAGCAACAATTAAACTAGAAGTCAATGTTATTTTTTTGATTAGTGAACAATTAAAAGGAAGAATCTTCTACAAAAATAGGAAAAATTGCATGTCAGTAGCTGTGTGGAAGGCCTTTCTAAGTTGTCTCTTAACCCAGACTTCAAGTTTTTCTTTTTATGGTTTATTAATAAAAGAAATACAATTTAGTAGAGTACATGTATGGATGTATGCACACACCTTAATCATTCTTTTCATCCCCTTGAAGGGATTTTGTTAAAAAAAGTCCAAATCACACTTCCATGAAACAACTGATTAAGGGATGCAAAAAATATAAAGGTTAGGGAAAATGTTAATAAAATTCTAAAGATCAGTTCAGGACTTCAGGCGAATATCTTTTCAGTGGAACAGAAGGAGTGATAAGCCAACCACTGAAGACTCCTTCCATCTACATAACTCTATGAAAGTACTTAAAATCCGGTTAGCTTCAATGCATGTTTATTTTGGTCTTAATAGATTTTAGAGACACTAGAAGATAAGTATGAATGCTGCTGATTCTTATCCTTGCAAGACAGCTCATTTTATAGAATGTTATTTTAACCAAATTTTGACTTTGAATGAGCATAGGGAGATGGTACTGTTTGGATCCTTGCCCAGCGAGATTCTCGTATCAGAATCATTTCCATTATTAGAAGAAAACTTACCTAGGGAACCCTAACAGAGACTAAAGGCTTTCCATAGTTTTGNACTGTTTGGATCCTTGCCCAGCGAGATTCTCGTATCAGAATCATTTCCATTATTAGAAGAAAACCCTAACAGAGACTAAACGCTTTCCATAGTTTTGGTTTGTTGTTGTTTTTTTTTTCACTTGGTCCTGTTCTCACTGCAAATAATTGCTGCAAATGCTTTAGAAGTGCTGAACCAAAGACCAACTAAACCAGTTGCATGGAGGATGGCTTTTATTTAGTCTCTTCTCCAAGTTTCCCTTCTTCACACAGGCTTATTAATAAGCTCCTATTTAGCAACAGGAGAAATCTTTGTTGACTGACATTTATGATGTCAGTAGGACAGAGAGATACCTGATAAGCCGGACTTTTACTTAAGTAATCTGGGGACTGGGTTAACATAATCTTGATTCTTAGATGCTGCTTATAAGAAGCCACACTAAGCAAGCACCACAGCACAACCACAAATTGTGCAATACACTGTAGTACTTCAAAAAGCAGTGGGATGCTGAAGCTATGTTAATGTGCACCAGCTGAGGATTTCATCTTTAATTTGGTGTGGCAGCAACGGGAATAAGTTTGAAAGGATCCTTATTTTCAGCATGTAACTGTAAATCCTGTCTCTGTGCTGCATGAACAAATAGTCTTTATAATAAGCGTGCATTTCATTTAGCAGTCATTTATTCTCATTTTCAGGGAGGACGCCTTCCTCATTTGTATCGTTATTCTAATACGGAAAAATTTATAGATATGCTCAGTAAGATCTGTTTCCCAAAACCCACAGTCACTGATCCTTAATAGTATTGTCCCACTGTTTTCTAACTTCCTTTGAAAATGCATTTAGAAGAAATGTGAAGTACGGGAATGTCAGCCTAGGACAGCCTTTATGGGATCTGCAGAGCTGATACTGTGAAGGTCATGGCTTTACAGGCTCCCCCATTAAACCAGCTTAAAAAAAATAGAGCGTCTTCCTTCCTTCCTAAGGTTATTTCCTGAATTGTTATTTTCTACTTGTCAACCATCAGAGGATAACAACTTCCATTCAAAAAAGCTGATTTTCTATTTATTTGTGGCTGATTTTGTTTAGTTGTTGGTTTTTTTTTTTAAATACTTTTCCCATTTCTTCCCAATTTTTTTTTTAACCAGAATCTGGAGTTTGACTTTCCTTCCAGAAAAACGCAAAAGTCTTTCATCCTTTACAGAGGTTAATGGCACATATGATTCTATGTCCTTAAAGAGTATCTGGGGTCCTGCTTATCAACTGTGTATGATTCGGATGCATCCATGCCACCGAAAATCAGTGGAGCCAGGTAGATTTATGTCAGCTGGATTTTCCCCTGACCCAAAATCTTACAACCTGAATGCCTTTCAGGGCTGGAGCATACAGGGTAACAGTTCCACTGCCGCTCAGTATTGCTAACAGTAGTTCTGCCTATTCTGATGGATAAATAAATGGAGAAGTACTTTTTTAATAATTTGGAAAGAGATTTTTCCTTTCACAAAGGAATGAGGGAGCAGAGTCTGTAATATAGTTACAGCTTAAAATGTGTTTGGATTTTATACTCCCTAAACTAGGTTTAGTTTTTTTCTTCTTTTTGTCTAATCTAATTCGGAATGCTGATTACTGAACAGTAATTTGTACAGCTTTGAGTTTTTGGAGGTGAAGACTGCAAAGTTCATTTAAAAGAAGAGAAGGTAACACAAGAATTGCCGTCACTCAAAGGGAATAAATTGCCTCACTGCAGCGTGCTTATGCACGTTGTATTGCACCGGGGTTTTAAATCAGCTGCTGTGCTCCTGCTGCTGGATTGTGCAGCACCACTCTGCTGACAGCCCAGCCAGTGGCTGAGAAGCAAAAAGGATGATTGCAGACTCACGGGCTGTGTTAGCCAGGAGTGTGGGATTATGCTGGGATACAGCTGGTCCATAAAGTATCATCTGTGATGCTCCTGCACACAAGGTTGATGTCGGTGGGGATGTCAGTGCAGCAGTGGCCACAGTTTTGGTTTGGTTCGGTTTGGTTTGATTCCTTGTATGACACTTTGCAAGGACTGTTGGGGTGTCATCTACCTGGATGGGCCTCTAGTGTAATGTTTGAATATACTTCATCCCAGATGAAGACCAACACTTCTGACAAAGAGGAAGCAAAAATATGTTAGGATTTCTGGAAAATGGTGCAGAGGAGTCAACATAATATTAGACAGATTTGAGACTGAAAGACGAAATCTGTAAAAGCATCTATGTCACTTGATAAATGCACCTACTGATTAAGTGATTGCTTTGAGTTAACACCCATGTGGCACTGACATGAGCATTTCCAGTCTGGATCCCCTTACTTGCCTCCAGGAACTAAACCTCCTTCAGCAAGAGGTCCCTTTGGCACCGCAGTGACTAGCTCCCTCTTTACTCTCAAAGCCTCCACCTCTCTCTGCCAGTCCAACACTTAGAACTCCCAGGACACAAAGGTAAGGATTTCCCTGAGGCTGAATACATTTAAATGCACATCTTTCCCAGCAAAGATATCGCGCCACTTGCCTGCACAGGCACTAGGCTGAACCAAAGACAGGCTAAATTTGCCTGGGGATGTGAACCTCAATCTATCCCACTCCTGCCAGTTTGATCCAGTGCCAGCAGTAGATGCCAGAGCTGGAAGAAGGATCACATGTCAGCGGGAGAGCACCTGAAGGGCAGCACAAAGGAATTCCAGCCACTCCAGCCGGTCGGTCAGCTTCATTGGGGGGTCAACTGAAATGCCTCTGTGAAAACACAGGTAGCAAGGGCAATAAACAACAGGAATTTGAGAACATGCAAACGCCTGCAGGGATATGACCTTATTGGCATCACCAAGAGGTGGTTGGATGGCTCCTAAGACTGGAGTGTTGGAAAGGAAGGATACAGGCTCTCTAGGAAGGACAGGCAGGGGAGACAAGGAGGGGGTGTAGTCCTCAACTTCCATACATGCAGGTTGCTCAAGATTCACCCTTTTCAAGTACATCTTCCCATCTTTCAATAATTAGTTTTAATTGACATTTTCAATGAATTTATTTTTCCCAAGCATCAGTCTCTCTATATGCTGTTTATTCAAGCGTTTCATATTGACATAACATCCGAATAACTCATCTAACCTTGTGTCAGTCTGGCAGAAGTGGACTCCACTCAACAGTTGGTGTATTTTAAAAGTTTGCTTTGTTGCATGTATTTCTTATGAAAAGAAATTACAGGATGTTAAGTACTGACAGTTAATGTTTGAAGGGGTGTGGTATTCTATTTGGATTATTCCATTCCATATTTTACTGGTCTATTGAACTTTCCAACCCAGGAAACAACTCTTGACTGTATGTTCAGTCTTTGTTTCCATTTTGATGTCTCATTTCTTCGTAATCTTAATCAAGAGCAGCCTGATTATTTATTTTATAATGCCATGTGGAACATTACTCTGTTGTCTTTGACTTCATGGTACTACAGGGAAATCTACTATTTCGCAAACTTAACCCTGTTAGTGTTGGCCAAAATTTGTATTTTCTAACAGGACTGGAAAATACGATTGGATTTTTGTACAGAATATTTATGTACGCTTACACAGACATAAACATTGATTTCCATAAAAATTTTAAAAATAAATATTCAGTGGTCAATAACTAAGAAACAGTGGCTGAAAAACATAAAAAATCTCCACACACACACTGAAGACCCCAAAATCTAGAGGTAACTCTTCAAAACAAGTGTGCTCTCAGTGTACATTTTTAAAAATATATATGCATTGCCATTTTCCAAATACAGCAGTATATTTCTCCTGCAGTTGTACATTCTTTGGTGTTTGTCAATGGATACCTGCAAGGTGATATTTTGTAAATAAACTAGGACTTAAAATTATTTTTAACACAACTGTGCTATAAACAAATTTTAGATGGTGTACACCATCAGTGTTAGAAAATATCTGTATAATGATAAAAACGATAAACAATGGTTCTGGAGGAAGAATATTCCTTAAATATCCTTTCACTATTGTCTTCTGATCTCCTGTTTTCCTCCCATCCTTCTAAAATATTGTATTAAGAAACTTGAAAACATTAGAATCCTCCAAGCTACGATGAAGAAATCAAATATTTATTTGGAAAAAGGTGAATGTCAGTGATTATAATAAGGAGTCTGAAGCATTTTAAAAGGGATGTAAACTCTCACATTCCAGGCTGCAAGAAAACTTCTGCCTAACAAGGAGGCGGAGAGACATTTCCCCATGGTCAGTTTGTTTCCATACTTACGTTTTCCTCACAAGCATCTGGGATTGGCCACAGTCATCAGGATAGTTCCATCATGGGAACCACCTACCTAGGCATATCCTACAGAGGTCATAATACAAAATTATCATATCAGATGCAAAGCAGGTGAGTTTCCATTTTTATCATTATTACTATTACTAGCAAGGATTTGCAGCATAATATGCCCTTTGAATTCTCATATATCTGATGAGACTCAAAACTGGAAACTTCTGAAAGGCAGATCATCTCTAAGTTGTTAGAGGTCTGGGACCACTCCTCTCTTTCTCTAATAATAAAGACTATATGATGGAAAAATATCCCTTAGGAAGGAATTAACATTTTTCTGTTGCCATTTCCTATAACCATTTCATTGTGCTTTAAACCCTTTTGCCACAAACACTAAAAGGATAGGCTGCTCCTCTGGCAGTTCTCTCTGCTCCATCAGATTCCAGGCCGTGCACAGCTTTGGCACACAACAAACCAGCATGTGGCCACACAAAGAAGCCTGCTGCTGCAAAACCCCCCAGCTGTCACAAATTCCAAGTGGGAAACGGTCCTGTGGAGCAAGTGGAATTTATCGAGCCGTGCAGTGACTGGGTTTCTGAAAGTCACATCGCCACGAGCTGTGGGAGGGACCACATCATTAGCAGGAGGCTGTGAGCACCAATAAATTGAGAACAGTTCTGAGCTGCAGCCCATTTGCATGGGTGGGTGTCTGAATTAGCCTGGAAGCAGCTGAGATGGGATGGGATGGCAGCAGCATTGGTTGTAGCTTCAGCCTGGGAAGCCATTCAGTGATATAGTTCCAGTTACACCATTTCAGAACCACAGGTTGTAATTTTCATGTTATTTTCCACTTTTCAAGAGCACATCTCATTACCCCTCAAACAGCCCCACAGATGGCCTTTCCATTCTCTGGCTGGCTCTCACAGCACAGATCTTCTCCAGGCTCCTTGGAAGAAAGTTGCGGGCTATTGCAAGTAGTGGTCAGACCCCTAGACATGATGAACACCAGGGATCCCAGAAGTTGTCACTGTCAGCTTGATCTGAAAGGGTTATGAAAGTGAGGGTGGTGGTAAGAAGGTTAAAATAAGTAGTGATCCGTGAAAAACAGAACTTGCTCTAAACATCAGGTCATTTGACTTGAAGTATTTAGAGGATCTCTGTAATTGTAATCCATTTCTGTGAAACTGAACAGGACCAGATACATGTTCCTGCTACATAAAACATGCAATTCTGCATTGCAGGACTTGGTTATTCGCTGAATTTTAAGGTGTGGGTAAGGGAAAAGGGCATCAAGAAAAACACAGGAAAAAACCCCTAGTGTACAACAGGATCTAGAAATCTCTGTATTTGCTTTACCAAAAATTTTTCATTCTTTCAAAAATGTGCTCCAAAGCCCATGTTAACATCTAAATAATTTCTTTATTCCTCAGAGTACGGTGCACAAGGGATTTCTGTATCAGAAAGATGCGAAGGGCTAGACTCTCATTTTGTATAAATTGTCAAAGATGCATTCATTTTAAAAAGTTAAATGAATGTACTCCCCTAAAAGCGTGAGCTGTGGTTCAGATGTAGAAGTGGCTGCTCATCAGGTGAATCAGCAGCTCACCTTTCTGCACTTTTTTGTCCTTTGAAAAATGCAAAATAAGACATGTAAGCTTAAACCTCTGTCACTAAGTCTTAGGCTAATGCATTTTATTTGTTTTCTCTGTGCTAAAAGCATGCACTCAGTCAATTACTGCAGTCCAGTTGATGAGTCGTAACTCATTAAATCGCACTAACTCAATTGTGTCGGAGTGGATGATGACTTGTGAGGTTCCCTGGCATAAAAGGACAGCAGTGCAGCTTCTGCATGAGACAGAAACCCCAAGATAATGCTGTGAGGCAGTGAATAAAATGTTCAAATGTTCACACATAGATGGGCTTCATCTGATCTGACTTGTTTCTTACACATTGTGAAGGTCTACATCAGAACCAGATGCCTAAGCTGCAATCAGTGAGGATCTCAACAGTGTTGAAAGAGCTTTGGTGTCCCACAGGTAGGTAGCTGTAATGTATGACCTGTCACAGACTATGTCAGATATCTTCAGAGGTGTTATGATCCAGAGCCATGCTCCCATAGGATGGTTTGAGTTGGAAGGTGGTTGAATCTCCATCCCTGGAGACATTCAAAAAATGCGTAGACGTGGCACTCCAGGACATGGTCTAGTAGGTATGGTGGTGTTAGGTTGATGGTTGGACTTGATGATCTCGGAGGTCCTTTCCAACCTTAGGGATTCTATGATTCTATGAAAACTGAAGTCTGAGTGTTAGCTCAAGATTTTTCACTGCATTTCTAATTGCTGTTATTGGCTTGCTTTTTTTTATTTTTTTTTTTTATTTTACTGCCACTAGCACTATGGCCACATGCAGAGGGACTTTGTTGGAAAATATAGCTAGGCTTTGTTTTCTGGGATAAGCAATAGTCTTGCAGTAACTGCCTGTCATCATAAGCCTTTAGAAAACATGTCATGAAAACAGGGAATGAGTGGGGAAGAAAAGAAAGAAAATAGAAGAATACAAGTACATGTGGCTCTAGTTTTAGAATTGGAAATTGAGGGGAAGATCTTATATAATCCATCAAAAGAGTTTTATATAAGCCATTTATTTGGTTGAGTATAAGTGATTTATTGGATCTATTTTTGTTCTAGGCATTCAGTGTTATTAATAACAGCAAGATCTCTTTCAACCAGAAATACAACATATACCTTGCCAAGATATAAACTTTTCTGATTCTCATATAGGAGAGATTAGGTGGTGCTGGATGCAAGTCTAAATTCTGTCACTTTATCAAGTATTTCTTCAAAAATAAAGCTTGGAAAGTTTAATTTGCAGCTTTGGAAGTGAAAGGGTATTTGCAAGTACAGAAAACTGTTATTCCTTTTCCAAACTTCTTCCAGATTTCTACCTAGTCCTATCATGCGCCCCACAATGCCAGCTTCTCACCATACTACTACATAACCTGTTCATTGTCATTCTAGCTGCCACCCGCTTCCTCCCCCAGAAGTAGAAGTCACTGTGTTGGATGGTCTACAGCACAGGACAAACGTGGGAGTGCACACGGGAGCAGACAGCAGCATCCTCCGTGACAAAACAACTCACTGTGCCAGCTGCTCACTGGGAAATATTAGTATTCAGCCTTACTCTACGGGTCTGTAAGGTATCTTATCGCTTTCTCATATCCCATGCATGCCCACAGCTAGCAGCTGGCACGGGGTAACCTAGTTCTGTGAAGCCTCTTGTTAGAACTGGCTCCTGCATTGGTCTTGCATATATTCAAAATTATTGCTGCCTGGAAGTAGGGGTTTTCTTCCCACTCACCTCAAGTTATTAACAAAACACTTAGAATCAGTACAGTTCTCGTTTAGAAATGAAGAAATTAAAAAAAGATAGTTTCAAAAGAAGCTTCAATGTTCTCATTCTGGACAATCCCCAAGTACCCAAATATTTAATGCCATTTCCATGCCTTCACTTACTATAATGAAGTTTATTCAGGCTTCCTAAGAATATAAAACTTATTCTACCGCTATGTATCTGAATCACTTTGGCAGCAAGTTAAGGGGGAAATCTGAAGCTCAACCACACTATTAGATATAAGAAAATCTGACAGGTGGAGTTTCAGAGAAAAAAAGAATTGTAACTTCAACCACTCACAAATCCAGTAGCTATTTTCTGCACTCCAAAGAGTACAATGGACTTAAGCCTGAAATACAGTGGTTGTTTTGTTCACTGGAAAAGTTATTTTAACAAAGTAAGCTGGTTCTTAAAGACAGTTTGGTGAAAGAATTACACTCAAAAGTAATGAGGTAAACTGTCTCAAAGGAGATTGTGCTGAGCTACAGGGGAGCAGGCAGAGCTTGGGAAAGAGAAGAGATTCTCTTCATGTTCAGGGATATGGCAAGGGTGTATAATTTTTTTTTTACTAGCTGCCTTGAAAATATAAGCAAAATATGAGTTAATCTGTTAATTTCTTTCTTTGTTTTCTTAGAAAATGGAAAGTAAGTTTGAACATTTTTTTCCCAATTGAAGTTAAATATTTTCTCTTCTTTGCACATCTTTAAAAATTAATGTCAATACATTTTCAGACAAAACCATTTTGAAATACAAATTAAAATGCTTCAGTTAAAAATGTCAAAATGAAGACACTTATTTGTTCGTCTTTTTTCTGTGATGACACTCAAAGGAAAAAGAAAAATGGGAAACGAACTCTACTTTCTCAACCAGCACATTATTGGCTGAAACACGAGTTTACTAACAAAGAAAATAAAAGCATCTAATTACTTGCACCCAAAAAAACCTCATGAGAAACACCCTCACCTAGTAAGAGGGGTCAAGTTCTTCTTGAAACTACCTTTCTAGTCAAAAGAGTAATATAGGGAACAATTCATTCAACATATTTAAGTATTTTAGAAGGGTTTTATCCTGAAAAATAGATTTTAAAAAGGTGAAGGAAATCATGCCCTAATTATTTAGGTCTGACTCAGTTGCCCACTGATCAAGAACTCCTCAAATGGTTTTGAGATACTTTACAGTGTCCATATAGCCGCTCCAGAAGCATACAAGCCTTTTGTGTACGCCATGTCATATTGCAGGTTGATGTATTAGATACCTTATGGCATGTCATACAGCACCAGACACTAGAAAAAGATATGGGCATATGATATCTGATATTTGCATGGGCCGCAGAAACAAGTACCTTTTTTCCATCCTTTGTTAGAAAAGCCATCGAGAATGGCTTTCCCAAAAGCAGACAGAGCATGTAGAACAATCCAACCAACACATAGATTTTGGTGGGAACAGAGACCTGTGTCATGCAGAACAGTTCTAGAGGATCACAGGCAAATATAGAATCATAGAATCATAGAATCATAGAATCACTAAGGTTGGAAAGGACGTCTGAGATCTTCAAGTCCAACCGTCGACCTAACACCACCATGCCTGCTAGACCATGTCCTGGAGTACCACGTCTATGTGTTTTTTGAACGTCTCCAGGGACGGCGATTCAAATATCATGCAAATGTGATTAATTACTTAGAAATTGATACAGTGGGGAGAAATGCAATGCAATCTCTAAGCAAATGAAATCTTCTTAGCAGCTTTAGTTATTCAGTTTTTCTGCTGGTGAGTTGGCCTACAGATAAAGATTGTCAACATGTTTTTCCTATGCTCAAAGGCAACATTGAGGTGAAATAAGTATCTTTCTAACCTGATAGTTAGATTTGAGGAGAGTGTGACAGGCAGAAAACAAACTCAAAAGCCTCAAAGGAACAAAATAGCTTGTTTCCAAAAATATTGACTGATGCACTGTTTTTTGAAATCAACTTGGTTCAGGCAGGCAGGTGGCTGGATGAGCCGAAGGACTGTGCACTGTTTTGACAGGAAGGCAAACATATCAGTTTAAGTTTAACAATGCCTCTACTCAAGTTGTCATTCCAAAGCTTTCTTATGCCATTGACCTGACGCTAGATCAATAACATTATGACATTTTATGGCACATCAGTGACATAACAAAAATATTGAGTGAAAACCCTAAAGGATGGAAAAATGCCAAAAAGCATATATTAGATGTGTGGGTTTTTTTAAAAAAGTAATGGCCTCTTACACGTCAAAGTTGTTAACTCATTTCATATTTGCCATATCACTTCATTTAGTAGTTATTGAAATTGTATCAGGGGATTTACCTCTCCCCAAAGAAACTTGGACTGACCCTACAGAAGGCCCATTAGCTGAACTCATTACTTTTTGTTTGAATATACACATCCACTTCCAACCTCCCTGCCATGGGCAGGGACACCCTCCACTAGCCCAGGTTGCCTAAAGCCTCATCCAACCTGGCCTTGAACACTTGTACTTGATTGTTTCTACTTCAATCCCATTTTCATCTCTCTATTATTGCTATATGTGAGAGAGTATTATTACAATTTTCCTTGAAGTGCATCTGTATATGCAGTCTATGCATAAAACTAGTTCATTAAAAAGTTTTTTAACAGTACACTCACATTCTAAATGGCAAAAAAAAATAACCTCGTTTGAAGACTGACCATAAAACATCCCCCTCTCAAGATACACTAAACTAGTGCAAGTTTAGAAAAGTGTAAAAAAAAAAAAAAGACAGACACAAAAACCTGACACAATGTAACTAAAGTGCAGAAAAACTTTGGTTTGTGATGCTAAGAAAGTATAACAGTAACAGATATTACATTTGATGGACTCAAAAATTTAATTTCTCTTACCCTGGACTTTTTCATAATTTGAAAGAGTGCATCAGTGAAGCGATTGAGATGCAGGACACAAATCGCAACAACAAGATGACAGAATGGATTTTGACTCTCTAGGAGGAATTTGATCTGAATAAAGCAGCTTCATGTTTTACTTCTGGTCTGAAAATCCTCTGCAACACAGGTTGCTGGTCACACATTTTGGACATTGGGGTTTTCTGTCTATGGTAGGAACATCAGGCAACCAAGATGGTGAAGGGTCTAGAGGGGAAGACGAATGAGGAGACGCTGAAGTCCCTTGGTTTGTTCAGCCTGGAGGAGAGGAGGCTGAGGGCAGACCTCGTGGTGGCCTACAGCTTCCTCCCAAGGGGGAGTGAAGGGGCAGGCGCTGATCTCCTCCCTCTGGTGACCAGCGATAGAACCCGAGGGAACAGCATGGAGCTGCCCCAGGGGAGGGTTAGGTTGGAGATCAGGAAAAGGTTCTTCACTCAGAGGGTAGTGGGGCCCTGGAACAGGCTCCCCAGGGCAGTGGTCACCATCCCAAGCTTGGCTGAGTTCAAGCAGTGTCTGGCCAACGCTCTCAGTCATCTGCTGTGATGGGGCTGGTCCTGTGTGGAGCCAGGAGTTGGACTTGATGGTCCTTATGGGTCCCTTCCAACTTGGGAAATTCTGATTCTATTATTCATAGTATCTCGTAATATTACCTCTAAGCGAGCCTTCTAAGAGTAGGTGGAAAACAATGGATGCTTAGAGGTGTGATTTGCCTAACATATTTTGGACATATGCATTAGAAAAAGTTAAACTGATCTATTGACACCACTGGCAACTGTGTCTAGCCCCACAGCTAGAGAGCCTAGAGTGACTAGCATAGCTCTAGATATCGGGTCAAATGAATCCCTGCTTGGACCATTGTCCAAAGAAAGTAACCCTGCTCTTCCTATTCTTGGTAGGAGAGACATCCCCTTAGGGTGAGATGTTTGTATTGGCACACCAAGGATCTTTTTAGTGAGGGAACAGTCATCGAAGAGCTCAATGTACGGGGTCCTGTTCTGCATTGCATGTGTTCCCTAAGTTTTTGGCCCGTTTCTCAGCTAATGGAAACCAGCCAAACTGGTGTATGCAGAGGACTTTGCCTGACCAACAGTGGTGTCTGGCATCATAAGTGTTGTGCATATCCTAGGTCTCCTTCTAACTCCGCAAAAACTAAGGGCTTGATTCAGCTGCTCACATGTGGACATCTCATGCCATTTTGGACTTCCCAGGGTACCGTGTGTAGCCTACAACTGCTGCTCCCAAACTGCATGGATATCTGTTGTAGATCATATGCTATACTTGCCATCCCCATGTGGGTGACTCAGGTACTGTACAGCATCTTACAGCTAGGGTGCGTTTATAGCTGCAGTGAATAGTTTCTGTTTAACCTTAACTTTCTAGACCACGCTGTTGCTTTCAGCTCTGGAGCATACTGTGCTCAAATCTCAGTGGTTTAAATAATTGGTATTTCTCCAACTTGGATACCAAATGAACAGTTCTTCAATGGGTACAAGCAGATTAGCTTCATTGCCAAATCGGCTCAGAATCGATTCACTGGCATAAAAAATCTTCAAAATCTTGATTTGAATCAAAGATGCTGGCACCTCATTTCTGAATGTTTGCATGTGATCATATTCTTACACTTGCCTGGACACAATGAAAACCCAGTGCTTGCAGTAAGAAAGGATGGAATCACTATCTCTAGCAGAAATTTTACCTAAAGAAACCTTTATTATTTCAGGAAATTAACTTCAGTGTCCTAGAAAACTGGTAAGAAACACAGATCTTCTGTAGGTATATGGAGAGAAATTATACACTTGATGAAACCTCAGAAAAAAAATTACTGGCAGTCTACGGCTTAGAGTCGGCCATTTCAGTATTCTTGCTTATTCTGTAACTTTAAGGAAATATTACTACAGATGATCATTGTAGGCAATGGTGTCCAGAAACCAGTGAAGTGAGGTAGAACATAGGAAAAACGGAATAACTTGAAAATTAGACTTATTAAAGTCATGCAGGAAGGTTTTAACAAGAAGTGATTTGATTTTGCTCATCTCCTGAAATAGTCTCTTCTTTCATTTTTCTTTTTTACAAAACATTGCTCTTTTGCAAATAAAGCATCATCACCAGATTATCAGGAAGGGATTAGCTTGCTCATTAACGAGCTGACACTACTCACAAGAGTAGCTTTCAGGTGCTTCATCTGAAAAAAAAAAAGGAAAAAAGGATATTATTGAAACTTTAGAAGATTTATTAAACTAGAAGAGATGTTTCAAATGCTTTTCAACTCCTCCTTTACAAACTCAAGATTCAAGTGAGCTTTGGGCTTTGCCACCTGTGTGGTGGGAGTAGAGCAGAGAGAGGAGGGAAAACGCAATGTTCAGAACACAAATGAAACCTTTTAACATGAAGATTAAATGCTTCATTTTGGGGGAACAGGACTCCTGATGATACAAATCACAGTAACTCCATCAAATAAATCTGACCCTCTCCTTCCACTGATCCGTTTTGCTCCGTGATGCCCTCTAACTTGTTCTGTCAAGCTGTTCACATCAGCGTTCTTCCTTCACGGATTTTCCATCCCTATAACAATATCTTCACGCAAAAAAAATCTGCTTTTGTGATGCTACTGGGGGTTCTGTTTTCCTTACATAGCTCGGGCTCTCTCAGTCTATGCCATTGGTTCTTTCTGTTTGTTTTTAAGCTGGTGGTCTGGCGTACCTAATAATGTCAGCCTGGGACATAAACAAGAATCCATGCATAACGGAATGAGCTGCTGGTTCTGGCTGTATGAAACAAAGGTCTGCAAAAACAAAGTTACGATGGAAATTCTGTGTTGCAGAACTCTCAACATTTTTTTCAGATGAAATGTGCTGTTGACTCATAAGATGGAAGGAGACACGGCCTAACAGGCAGGTCATGTAACAGGGGAAATACCACACTGCACGGAGGGAGACGAGAACACAGACCTAGGGAGTGCCGGTGGGACCTATTGTTATACGAAAACTATTCCTCATTTTTGTATGCAGAAGAATTAAGTCAGACCAGTGTGTAAAACAGTGCTGCCTACCCAAGATAGTTTCGAGACTTCAATATCACTGCCTAAACAGCCAGGGTTTTTTTCTGAGGTGTTGTTGCCTGCCTACATTTCTCCATTTGTCTTTGCACATTTGATTTCTTACATGTAGTGCTTTTCTCCGTATTTGGCTGAATTTCACTTGCTGTTTCTCCTGTCTGTGAGTTTGATGAGTGACACTGGTCTGATAGCAAGTGGAGCTCAGCCAGCAAATGGGCAAGTGATTAACAAGCTCTGAGTAAGGACGTGATGAATTGTACTGCGTGAAGAATTTATAATACCGCCCGTGAGATTTGAGAGTGAGCCGAGGAGCTGAGAGTGACCACATTTAGGATCACCAGCTGTGTTGCCAGTGACTCAAGGGAACACATAGGATGCTGTAGCTTCCATACAAATCCATCTGTGGCTCTTGGACCATAAACAAAACATAGTTATTTACCTAATGCAAAGAAATGTCACTTCGACTAAGTGCTAGTATGGCCGTGATTTCTGTGTTACTGTTTATTTAATGCATGAACAAAGCAAGCTAAATATATAACCTGTGCTCTGTAGTCACTTTTCTAATTTCAGGTATAATTTCATAACTGTACTCTCCCCAGTTGCCTAGATTATGACAGAACTCCTTAGATCCTTCAATAACCGAGCAATTAGTCAAATAGGGTTTGTATAACTGCGCACAGGCACGCACAAAAGTTGGGGCTTGGAAGAGCAGGAGCAACACACTGCGCGTGCCAAACACTGTGCTAGGTGTCCGGGAACGCAGCACTGTGCAGGCAGAGGGAACAAAGAGACTGCTGCTGCTCTCTTGATTCCAGTTTTTGCTTAACCAGACTCAGGCTCGGGTATAATTAACAGGAGCCTGAAACCTGTGTGTCAGGGTTTATATTTGCACAAAGGCTTAGACACAGACATGAGTTCTGCAGAGAAAATGGGGTGAAATTCATTCACCGTTTAAGTTAGTGATGGAACTGCCACTGATTCCTCTAGATCACATTTTCTTCCCTGAACTTTACTGCTTTATCCCAGCGATATGATTGAGGACAGAGTGAGCAGAATGTCAATGCCTTGTCTCATAACCAGACAAATTTTGGCTGCCATAGCAGCTACTTTTTTACCTGACCGTCAAGCACAGGGCAGATATAGGAATCAGCGGACTCAGGGGAACTGACCTGTGTCTTATCCTTGCCTCTGTAGGTGAGCAGACTTAGAGACCAGGCATGATTCAGCTCACAACCTTTCTGTCCCTTGTTTTACAGTCTATATTAAACGAAATATGAGCTAGACAGTAAAGCTAGAGTGGATTTGAAATTAGGCTGTACAAGTTCACCCACCACTAATAAACCATCCGAAAGGGTGCCATTTCTCCTCAACACTTGACTATATATTTATTCAGAAAATAAATGCACTAATCTCAGGTCAGTTAGAACAAATTGCTGTTTTAGAAAGCATATCTCGTACTGAACAGTCATTCACGTAGCAGTTAGTGCTCAGAAATCTTGCTTTTATGTGGCTGCCCAGACAGAGAGCACTTTTAAGTTGATCATGCAGATATCTTTTCACAAAAGGTTTGACTGGAACACTAATAATGGGATTTCGAAGAACTGGATGTTGAAACTACTCCTGTGACCACGTGAGGCTGCCGCCATCCTTGAGCTCTCACCAGAGATGTAAAACATCCACAGAATTTTCTCACGTGTACTGCAACATTTAGCGGTGTGGGAATATCACATATTTCCCTGATATAACTTTCCCTTTGCATCTTTTTGACCACCACCAGAGACAGGGTACAGATCCAAAGACGGAACTTGTGCCTGACTCATTAGTACAGCCGTTTTCACGTTCTGAAAATACATTGTCTCCCATTTTTTTATGACAGCTGGGTGGCTGCCACTAACAAGCAGTTGCTTATGAGAATTATTTCTCCACATGTTCTTAAAATAGAAAAAGCAAAGTATACGTTGCCAGAGAGCTTCTCTGCTTTTAATTTCCGATATCTAGATTTCAATGCAATGCTGCAGCTTAGTGAACAAGAAAAGGCACGTCTGTAATATACTGTCTAGCACGCATTTTGTCCCACTGGCAATTCATTTTCATTTTTCATTCCACTTAGTGGCATGAACAAATAGGAAAAGGGCATCAAGTTATTCACTGGATGTGACTCAGAAAGCAGAGTCAAATCTCACAACCGCAAATGGTAAGTTGGTAAGAAGCAATTTTCTTTGGACTTTGTGTGTCCTGTGCTGAGTGTCAGTTTGTTCCAGACCTGTCCCTCCTCCGGTCTCACACATCCATCTATTCCATCTCATTTACCTGACTCTTTGCTCTTCTTACCTTGTCTTTCCACTTTGCATTCAGGCTTGTGTGATATATTACAGCAGCCGATTCCTTTGTTATATTCCACCTGAATGGAGAGACCAAAGCCAAGCTCACAGAGGCCAAAAGGAGAGGGGCTGCTGTGTTTTCAGCTGCTTATGGTGACACACTATCAGAGCTTGCTAAAGAGGAGGGCAAGAAACCCTTGTTGTCTAGTGGAAAGCAGAATTCCCAAGTTAATTAAGCTCCTCCCTATTCCACCATCCCCCCCAAAAAAAGATAAAAATTCAGGAATAATGCAGAGTATTCATGTAGAGTGGTTAAAATGTCCTGGCTCTCAGCCTAGCACAGTCTCAATAATTTAGTTTGTTAAGTTTTGGACACAATGAAATTGGTTGATTCCTTAGGCACAAGAATAATAAATATGATTAATAACAATTAATGCTTATAAAGCTTTTTAAAAAGATAGTTACTATAGAAACATTAAGCTGTTCATATATACAATCGTTATTGCAGCTTATTTAATTTGAAACTGAAAAAGTAAGAAAATCCATACGTGGCAGAGGTTAATAACACAAGTGTGTTTTTTAATAAAACAAACACCTGAAAGTATTTTCTTTGCTTATTAAGTTGCAGATAACAGACTACTTTCGTCACTGAATTATTCTAGCCTCATGCAGCTATTATATCAACCTAGGTTTCCAGCAGCATAGGGCTGAAGCAACACAGAGGTGCCTCCCATGCATAGTTCTTGCAGTTCCTTAGGGAAAGGTGGCTGCATTTCAGTGTTCTGTGTGCATCTATGAACAGGGTGAGGCCTTTAGTAAAACACAGGTGTTGGGGTATATTAGGTATTTTTTTAGTCAATATTTCTATCTACTAACCTATTAACAGATCATTTTGTTTGACAACTCCATTCCTGAAAAAACTTTAGCAGTGGTTTATATATTTTTCTTTATGTTCAGAAAAATAGTTTGGACTTTAAGTACAGCAACTTCTAAAAATAAAAACAAATATGAATGAGCACTTCATTCCTACCTCTGCCCCTGTATTTGAAACAAAAGTGCCACACCAGCAGAAAATAAACTTGAAGTCCTCTGCTGGAGCGGAGCTTCCCAGGGGCTGTTGCTTATGGGGAATGTTGAATTTTGAGGTGACCATCTGGCTAGCCACAACTGTAGGCATTTCTTTGAAAGAAGTAAAACACATCAAAGTCAGGACTTCTTCTATTTCCCCTACCATTATTTAGAGTTTGTTCACAGTACAAGAAATTAAATGTTAGTAAAATTCTTAGATTACTCAGAATTCTAATATCTAATTTTGTTTTCCCTATTTTATTTTGCTCTTAATACTTGTTTTCAGTTCACAAAAAAAAAAAGTTTTCATTTGAAGATATCAAAACCCATCTCAAGGTCATCTCTAACAGTGTTACCACAACTCACAGAGTCTTTGGAAAGACTTCTTTTTGGGCTGAACAAATCATAATTTGTCATCTCAAGTTTTTAGAGCCATCTGTTTGAAGAAGACATTAAATCTACACTATTTTTATCCAGCAACTACAGCATCTATTTTTATTTTTCTTATGTTTTAAAGGAGCTCTTTTGTTAATATTTTCAAAGTCTTTTCAAGATGTTTAAGCTTCAGATGACTTTTTATTTTTAACTTTCTGAACTGCTACCTGTCATTACATTTACCTGCATTTATATATTAGAGGGTAACTCAAAGTGTTCAAACTGTCAAGTTATCTTGCAGCTTATAGATGACCGTTTTCCCATTTGATACATATTTATGGCTGTATTTACAGATAATGTTTGAAATTAAAATTTAGAATGCAAAATTATGTTTTCCATTTGGATTCTCATTTGTCTGCCAGAGTGCTGGCAGATGCAATGAAGTACTTGTATGTCATCCAGTATATAGTAGTCTGTTTGACCCTACGGGTACACACTAAGAAATAGGGAATGTACATGCCTTCCCTACGACAGAGGGCAGATCTTTATTATTTCATGATATAAACATCAGAAGGGAAAATTTCTTTAAAAAAAAAACCCAGATGTCTGGACCGAACAGGGAAGCTGGATTGGTTTATTAGAGAGCAGGGGGAGAAGGATTTTGACAGCCTTCTCTGGAGAAAAGGAGGAAAAAAGGTAAAACAAAAACAAAGTAAATATACTCCAAATTAATTCAGACAGATGTTGCAAGAATTAAGCCTGAAGTGTACGAACCACATTACTTCTAAGTGCTTCCTTCTACTCCTCCTCTAATTTACTTTGACTGAATAAAAACTGACTGATGATATGGCAGGGATGATATGGAGTACTGGCCCTGAAAAATAGAAAACAGGCAAGCACACAAACACTTGAACGCCTGGTGCATAACAGGTTTCTTAAACAAAATCACAGATAAAAATACATAGAACAAAGCAACCAGTAAATTAAGATATAGTGTGATAGCTGGATGTAATGACTCAGTGAAACGTCCAGGGCCAATAAAGTCAATAGCAGTTTTGACATTGGTATCATAGGGAATAATAGCTCATCTTCAAGTATGCATATTTTAGACAGCAATTTTGAGAAAGATGTATGAATTTAAATGAAAAACTTCAGTTTGAATTCAAACTCAGTCAAAACAGACTTACAGTTGGACTGAATAATTCAGATCTGAATTTCAACATTTTTCTTTCTGGACAGTTACAAATGTACAAAGGGTGATATAAATGATGTAAGAGTTGCTGGTCTGGGTTTTTACTGATTAAATAGTAGATCTGAATTCTTTTACTAGATTGCTAGTCTTAAACCTTGTCTAAATGAAGCAATTCTTTTTTGTTAGACTTAAAGTGATATTAAGCAGAAAGAGATCCCTGCAACAACTGGGCTAAGTGGTCCTTTCACTTTTCAGACCAGTGGCTAAATTCATGATAAACAAGTCCTCTCAGCAGAATGACTTTGCAGCAGTTCAGTCTCAAGTTCTGGAGACCAGCTTGAACCAGTGTCTGCTGAGGAGTGTAAAGACACAGCCGCTCACCTGGCATGGGAGGAGTCTACTGCAGACCCAAAAAGTAACAGGAACTTTATTTTGCTGTGGTCCAGTGCTCCACTGGACTCTCTTTCTTGACCTGAAATTACTTTTACTATTCCAAGATACTCTAGTATATGTGTATACGTATGTGCATATGACCTTGAGATAGAATATTGCGCCAAGACAAGTTCTACACTTGTCCTTTTGTTTTCTGCAGTTATTTGACTCACTGCAAAATCATGTCTCTTCTGTCTAAGATGAAGCAGTGGAATTGATTCAGAAGCCTGTACAGGGGTGTCTAACGTCATTGCAGATGTCCATCCTGACACCCAGCCAGATGTGGTCCTATCAGAAACCCAGACTGGCAGCAGGAGTCCAGACTGGATTGACAAAGCATTCTCAAATGCCATTAGATGTCTACGTGTAGACAACTGAAGTACGTCTACTTCAGGGTGAGACAAATACCTTGCTAGGATCCTTTGTATTGATTTAAAACTCCATGGGATATAACAGCTACTAACACATCTAACTTGCACTTAACCTCAAGCATCTCCAGTCTGGAGCTGAGTCCTGCTCAATGATTTCAAAGAAGGAACGAGGCCAGCTCATACTCCAAGGGCAAAAGAGGGTAGGAACAGTTTTCTATATTTACCTACACTTACGTAAGATAGGGTTGAGGTCAGTAATAAATCTCCAAGGTGCCATCACAGACCCTTGTACTCATATGAACAAGTGCAACAGGTTAAGGCATTCATTAGCCAGCCCAGTGTTCCCTTATTAAAATGGGATTAAAAAGATGCAAGTCTACCCAACTGCTGCCAATAAATATACACATCCTATGTTGCCTACTTTGGTATAATTTGCCGCCCACAAGAACAGAAGCAAATTAAAAGTCTATAGTTTGGATACAAAAACAAAACACACAAAAAAACCCCACAACCACTCCAAAATTTCACCTAAATTATTATTCTGTTCATAAAGACATTACTGGTAAAAGCTACAACTATCCAGAGCAAAGATCCTGACACCATCTCAGTTGCAATCCTGTGATGGATAACGTATTCTAAAAGAAGAGAGAGAAAAAATAATGACACTTGGGGTTGTTTTTTTTACAGTTCAGACTCTCTCTCACTCTGCCATGCAAATAATGAAAAATCTCCTAGAAGCACAAGATCAGATCAGTGCTCTGCTGTTCTGTATCCCAGACAAAAACAAATTAAGCTTTATAAGTCTTAAGATTGCACTGCTGAATGAAGGCGAAAACAGATGGAGAGAAATAAGATCACTGAGCAGATCAGGAATAAAGTCCCAGGTGCTAAATCCATGTATGAGCTTAGAAGCAGCAATACCAGACCTCACATGCTGATGTGACAGTACGCAAGGCTAGACCTTAAGGAGCTTGAGAAAGGGTTTTGGTGACAGCTGGGTTTCTCAGGGATAACGTGGAGGGAACGTCAATCTTTAGTCCTGGACACTAAGAAGCAATGGATCCTTCTTGGTACAGTTAGCTGGTCTTTTACTTCCATGTATGATTTCTCACCCTGTACATGAGAGGGTCTCATCCTAAGGTCTGACTGGAGCTTCCTTTTGCCTTTATACCCTTACACCATTTTTTTGATTGGAGTTTTGGGGAAAAAAACATTACTACCTTTTTAACAGTGAAAAGTAGCATTTTCATCAAAAAGACGTCTCTTCCAGCGCTGAAGGTGAATAAGGGAAGAAGTTAGCTGCAAAAGCTCCTGACTGACAGATTCTAAACTGCCAGCTTTATTTACTCAATTCTATCATCCTGCTAAGAGCTTTACAATTTTTTATTTCTTCCTCTTTGGCAGGCCCATATTAAATCTGTTCTGTGTATTATGGGTTTTGTACTGAAAGCCACCTGAGATGACTTAAGGTTTTTCAAAACTGGACAGCAGTTTTTACCTCATGGGTCAGTTCCCTCTTGGCACAAGTATGGGTATCAGTAAAGGAGGTATCAGGGCCATGGCTATGTGTAGCCTGTCTCCCCAAGCAGCTGCTTGCTTGCCAATGCCCAAAGGTTGTTGAAGGAGAAATTCTAATTGTCACTATTCAGCAGCAGTAATTTGTGACTGAGGTCCTGTCCCAGCATTTCTCATTTGAGTCATACCACCTCTAACTTGGAATAGGAAAGACCTGAGATGTGTCTTATGATTCTGTGCTTTAATGTCTCTTATAAAATTATACCTGGCCACAAGACACAGTGCAGCTGCATGTGGGATCATAGAATCATACAATCCCTAAGGTTGGAAAGGACCTCCAAGATCATCAAGTCGAACTGCCAGCCTAACACCACCATGCCTACTAGACCATGTCCTGGAGTGCCACGTCTCCACATTTTTTGAATGTCTCCAGGGATGGTGATTCAACCACCTCTCTGACAGTCTGTTCCAACACTCACTACTCTTTCCATGAAGTTTTTCCTAATATCCAACCTAAATCTTCCCTGACACAACTTGAGGCCATTTCCTCTTGACCTATCAAGATGGGATGTTTGTGGCAAGGTCGGATGTGGATGGAAAGGCTGCCCTTCGAGCATCAGCCATCCCAAATCAGAGGCTATGTGGATGAGGGAAAGACTTGAGCAGGACAAACCACTGGAGAGGTGAGGACGTCTTTTTTTCCCTGCATACACACCTGGAAGTTAGCAGTCTTGAGTGCATGCTTGGGTGAGTAAGGAAAGAAGGAGAAAGCTAAAGTCTGCAAGCTCAGGAAGCAAAGTATGTTGCTTTATGTTCTTATTTTCTCATCATTTTCTCTTTTCCATGAACTGAGCGCAGAAAGTTTTCTTCACTCCTGAGAGGGGGGAAGCAACAGCAAGGGGCAAGGCATGCAGGAGGTACGTTTCAGCAAGAGGCTACAGAATCAGCAGCAATTTCACCAGTCTGATGGGGACCAAACCTCCCACAGGGCAGCTTTGGCCAGGGAATATAGACGAGTTTTTAAAGACAGAGTGCATGGATAACAAAAAAGATCCAGCATGATAAAGCAAATGAAGAGAGCCAATGTGAGCTAGGGTGCCTCTTGCAGGCTCAGAGCTTGGGTGAAAACCAGAGAAACTTCAATAAATAGAGCATGAGTACTGGAATAGCAGGCACCCTCAGGGTTATATTTCAGGAAAAAGCAATTGCAGAGACTGAAAAGAAAATAAACACTGATTTCTAAATGCTTATGGATAGCTGATAGCTCAGAGTTTTAGCAGTTGCTTCCATTACTGCCATTTCATGCAAATATTGCAGGTGAATCATTATCATAATCGCCCAGTTTGGAATACAATCATCTGTGTGGTGTTTCATGTGAGAAATATTAATTCTGTTTGCTTGCCTCTGCCAGCAGTACCAGATGAGAAAATTCACACTATTTTTTTACGTGTGATAATAAAATCAATTGGATTCCACAATTGTTCAGAAGTAAGGAACTTTAAATATTTTAAGAGAAGTTGGTCTAAAATAAGGATAGGAAAACAATTCTCTCCAACTGTAATTTCTTGCTTGACTGCACAACAATTTTCTACAAACTATCTTCTTCTGTAGATTTAGCTGGAATTCAGCCAGGATGGATCCTATTAGAAAAACACTTATATCCATCTTTAAAAGTCTTGACATCATTCCTATCCACACTTCCTTTGCATTGTCTACCCAGAAAGCTAACCCAGGCTTACCTGCCTCTGAGCAGCTGGGTGGGGAAGGCCCCAGACACAGCAGTTCTTCAACAACTTCTTGTGAAGAGCACTTTCACGGAAATACAGCTCTTGTCTATAGGAATTAGGTGGGTTGGGTGGGTTCTAGGGAGCATCTTGTGTTCCCCTAAATGAAGAGAACATGGGGAAAAAAAAAAAGAACGTGGTAGATGGAGAATTGACATAACAAAAAGCAAAACAAAGCAGAAGCAAGTCTATCCATGTCTAGCTTCACCCAAAAGGTAGGTCTCTTTCATGGAAGTAGTTCTTCACTTTCACTTATTATTAATGCTGGTGACAGTTATTTTCCCATGTGATATTTCAGTTTCTCATTATTTTTCCCATTTTCAAACTCTTTTTTTTTTCTTTTTCCTAAGGAAGCCTTAAGGGCTGAGGATTTGAGCACTGCAGTCTCCCTTCTGGAAAAAAAAAATAAGATTAAGTTAGTAGTTCTTTTTTCTTTCTTTTTTTTTTTACTAGCAATCTTGACAAGACAGATCAATTGGGCCTACTTAAAACCTCTTTATTTCCAACCATATTCTTTTCAGTTAAACTTAGCAGAGACATGTCTCTGGACTGCAAGCTAAATGTGTCAATACTAATTTCTGAGTTACACAGCTGAAAAAAGCCTCATTTTTCTTTAAATGAGACATGTTCTCTGTCACAATGTCTAAAAAAATGCATAGTTCAAATTACTTCTTCTAAATTATTGAATATAAACCAAGCAGTAAAGGTGTATAGTGTTGTATGTACATAAATATGGAAGTTTTTTGGCTGTATTTGTCAACCAGTTCATTGAATTTTCCATAAATGTAACTTCTGCAAAAGTGTGTTGGCAAGAATGTCTTAAATAGCAGAGTTTTGCAGACAAACTTCTTCCATCTGGATGTATTATGAAAAAACAGAGGTGAAAATCATTGAAGAAAATCTGTTTTTTTTGTGCATTTGCTAATGATTAGAACTATGGCTAAAGTTTACTAGTTGCTGAATATGTTAAAGATTAGTATAGTCTTAAAGACATACATATGAACATGTCTAAACATGTTTTATATATATATAAACCAAAACAAAACATCATGTAATTATTTTTTTTATGGAGACCGACACAATCAGTCTGGTTTTATTTTTTTAATTTTTGGTGATGGTTTTTCCATCTTTTTTTTTTTTCATATTGGAAATAGCTTTCCATGATTTCTAGGTGGAATTATTAAAATCCAATTTCTTCTCTATTTGAATTGAGATGTCCTGGAAGATGAAACTAGGCTCCCTTGAATTCAGCAAACTGCCAGTCCAGTTTCTTCTTTGCATATAGAAATGTCCATATCATAAGCATCAAGCACTAAAAAAAAAAAAACCAGCTGGAAACCGGTATGAGATTGGACAGAAAACCAGTAAGGGCAAAGCAGACACAGGATGAAAGTCACAAGAAAAGCCTAGTACTCCGTGCAAAAGGAAAATACAGGGAAACAGTGATATACGGATATGAGCATCAAGTATAAACAGGAGAGAAGAGAACAGAGTGTGAAGCCAGATGTTTCGATATCATTTTAGAACAAAGGCTAAAAAATCAAAAGTATTTTCTCATTTTCTGATGCAAAGTACTCTAATATTTGCTGTTATCAGAAGGGAACACAGGGAAGAAAGCAAATCAAAACAGTTGATATTTGTTTGTAAATATAACTTGTTAATAAGTGTAAATTGTTCATAACTTTTCTGGAGGGTTATGCACATACCTGGATGGCAAAAAAATAAGGTAAAACCTTTTTTTTTCTAAATACTGTTACAGTGTTTGCATATACAGTTCAAGTACTTCCACATTCAAATAAGCAGCTTGGGCTTTAAGAAAGCAGTTAATGATTTACAGGGCAATCTCCAGTTGGAATGTGTTTTTACACATCAACAAGTTCTTCCAAAAAACAAGGGGGCATTGGATATGTATGTAAAACATGACTTATTATTTAAACCAAGCCATTTCCATACGCATGCATGGATAATGCTAACAAGATGATGATGATCTTGTTAATGATAACAAGATTCACAAATTAATAATTACTAGATCTAGATTATAATCCTTGCTTTACAGTCCAATGGTTTGTTTGGAAAGTACTCCATGACAAGAACTTCTACAGAAAGCTCCTATATATCCTGCAGCAATTCCCTACTTGCAGCATAAGCAGAGGCCGCTGCAGCGAATATGCCTATAACACTTCTGGAAGAAAAATTCTCTGGTCAATTTTGGAAGGCAGTGAAGATAGAAGATGGAAATTTCAAATCCTACCTGTTTTGATAAACAGAGGGACAAGAAGAAATAGAGGAAATAATGTCAGTGGCAATTCTTGAAAATCTTCAATTAAAAGTATTTTAAACACTTGTCATTCTTCTAAATTGTAATTGGTTTAGGGGGTTTTATGTTTTTTTAAAGATGCTGTGAGCTACAACTAATTGGGAAATTCCATAAGAGGGGTAAGATTTTGAAGGATACTCTTGAAAAGTGGCCACTCAAATGAAGAGAAAGTGAATGTTTTTAAAACTGAACAGGTATATGAAACAACAGCCAAATGGATACTGCTTACTGTTTCTCTCAGTTAGCCCCAGGCACTTGCTGGGTTTCCACCTGCAGCCTCTATTAAATATGACTTCCAGAAAGAACAAGCTCTTAATTTTATGAAAATAGGGCACCTTTCATGGGCTTTGATTTTGACAATCCAAATCAACAATGCTGAAAACCTTAAAAAGCAATACATAGCTTGGACTTGATTATCTAAATCCAGTTTTGGGGACTGATAGCCATTTGAGACTTTGTCTTTCTGGACTTTGGGTCCCCAAGACTTTCATTATCATGGAGAAAATGGCACATGCTTATTCCACAATCGCTTTGTGAGGATAACTAGTGCAACGCGTGGGTTACTTGAAAATTGTGATGGTGGTTTACAGATTAGTGAGGCGTGGTGTGAGTTGACATCCTCCAGATTTCTTCCCTGGTAGAGAGGATATAATGCCCTGAGAAGGCAGCTTTCTCACTGTAGGAAGTTCTCTTCTGAAAGACCAGGTTTTTGCTGCTTGCTTTCACTTCCAGAGATGGTGACTTCCCGCTGTTCTCCTGGCCCGGAGATCCATTTCTCCCTCCTCTCATGGTAGTTGTGGCTGATAGACAGTGATGTAGAGGGAAGTCTGTTATGGAAACTTCACAGTCCCTGATTTTCCAGAATTGTAGTGTTTGTCTGTTTATTGCTGTGTGACCTTCTATTAATGTCATTCTATTCACATTATTTTAAAGGTCAAAATAGAGTTCTTTAAAAGTCAATAGCTAGATGCTTTGGGCTTCTTTTTTTTTTTTTTCCTTTTATTTGGGAATTGTTTCTCATTACTATTCAAACCAGCTGAAATCAGATAGCAGCAGAGTAAAGACAGAATGAGGGCTGGAGCTCATAAAACACAAAGCTCTGTATGGCACACAACATCTACTTGAGTCAAATACAACCTGAAGCTGTGTAATGTTTCTCACAAGGCGGTAAGATGCCATAACCACTCATATCAAAGCTATATTTTGGTCAAACAGAACAAGCACTCACCATTTATCAGGAGTTGAGACTAGTAAATTATTTGTCACTCTCCCCAGTGCTGCCTAAGCACTGTCAGCTTTCGGTACTTGGACTGTTTTAAAGACCTTTTCTTTCTTAGATGACATTTGAAAGCAGCTTTTTCTTTTTGATATATAATTGTATATTTTTAATATTTGGTACACTGTCTCAGACAGTTGATAAAGTACAGAATTCCATTGCCTGTAGGGCCATGAAGGGGGAAAACAGAGAAGAGGAAAAAAAAAGAAAAAAAAAAAAAAGCTGTTTGTTGTTGTGAAAGGATAATTTATTTTCTACTTCAAAAACAGATGGTAGTTGAATGAAGCAGACATACAGCTAAGATGTAAAGACTGTGAAAGTTCATATATTTATTTGGTCTCGCACACCTTGGGATTTGAAGCTACAACCCCCATGTTCCAGAAAAGTATTCAGATTATTGAGTTATTTTTATATGACTCTCTCACTTGGCCTTCATTCTGACTTTCATCCCAGTTTGCCTTAGCAGATTGCTTCAACACAGTTTTGGTGAAATCAGTATGCTCAAAAACATTTAGACTTTTGTGACTGACATTTTCTGGGGGAAAGAGTCTTTTCATCAAAGAGCTCCTCAGCTGGTTGACAAGCAGAGTCAGAAGAGCCGTTGCATTCAAAGCCCAAAGCTTTATACAATATAAAAAGCCTCCTACCTGAATCCGATAAAATCTGTACCAACAAAAACACACTACCAAAGGAAAACAACGTTGAGAATGGAAAGTTGGAGCGTCTGGGTAGATGAGACACAATACAGGGTTCTGTGAGGTCAGTAAGGATGTTTCTTAGATGACTGTTACTTCCAACAGTTGATAACTTGAGTTTCTTCAAGCCACTGTCAGCATAGAGTTAATGATGAATTTGGGGAAAATCCTCAAACTATACAATTGTAAAGCATACAATAAAACATACCTAAAATCCATGAGTGAGTGGTCTCCCCTGTGATGCCACTGGAAAATCTTTTCTATTGGGATTTCTAGTACGAATTTAAAAGCGCTCTTTTTTGAGAAGAGTGAAGGATAGCGGATCTTGTTGTTCCATCTACAACTCCTTGTGGTTCATCCTACCCAAAATTAAAAAGTACCATATGGATGTCTGTTTCTGAGATAGTCACTCAACCTTCCTTTTATGATCAAAAGAGAGAAATAACAATTTTTAGAGCACAGTTTATCTGACCTATTTTAGACGTGGACTTCTGATGGAGATGAATGAAGCCCCAGTTTGCATTAACTATACTGACTACCATATTTCTGCTGCCTGTAACAGCAGAAATAGAAAAATGTTTGAATTGCTCAGATGTTGCTACTTACCAATAAGATGAAGCCAGCTATGTAACTTAAATTTGGAAAATAATCTCTGTGAATTCGAAGTGATCTGCAGAGCAAGTCCTAAGGAATAGTAGTCCAAAACAATGCAGCAATCCTACACACTGCCAGCAGTTCTCTGCAAGGACTTTTAGGCTCTTGTACACTGAACTGTAAAGAATTATTTGTAAAACCATAACACTGACTATGTTTGGATGAGAAGGAAACTAAGGACATTTCTGGCTTTCCTCAGTCTTCTTGATTTAATCTGGTGAAGACTGGGGGAATTGACAAAGTCTTTTGCCCTCCCTTTGCTCTTTCTCTCTGTATCATGATTTTCAGTGAAAGGAAATCAGAACACATGCCTAAAAGGGAGATGTTGTGTGCTTTGATTAAGTTCATTATCCAAATAATTGAGGAATGAAACAGCTGTATGTTGGCAGTAAGTCATCCAGTGACCTCTCTCTGGGACAAGTGCTCAATGAAGTTGATTGGGTGACATCAGGACAGCAAGCAGGGATTTGAAGATCTCTAAGGAATTGTGCTAATGAGCTTTAATCAGATGTAACACGAGATTCAACCACAACTGGTGTGTGTATGTGTTCATACTGAATGAAGAATTAAAGAAAAAACATAGTTTTTCTATGCAGGTACAAATTCCAATGTATATGCGTGAGTGAGCTCTGTCTGTGGGTTATGTCAATATTATTGAGAAAGTAAAATTTAGTTCACTGTCTAGTTTTAAAAGACTTCTTTGTTTATGTAGTTTATACATAACTTGAGGAGGAGAGGAATATTGTCCTCAGAAATAATTAGAGCACAAAACCAAGTAATCTCTAAAGGTCTGTCTGCAATTAGCTAGGTGATCATATCACAGTGATAATGCACCTCTAATGTGGACTACTTCCATCCTAACAGGAAAAAACAAGGGACTTAAGTGCCAGAGAAAACAACTAACCAGGGAGGATGATCAAGAAGGCAATTTTTTCCAAGAAACATAGCACAATTAACAATGTTAAAAACATGAGTTCTGCATAGGACCTGCTGTCGCGGATAGAGTGATAGAGCTGCACTTCACCCACAAGAGAGAAGCAGCAATGTCTTTTATTGATAACAAAGTGGGTTAAAAATGTTCAATGGTAAATGTAACAGTGGTTTAACAAGATCTGATGGCAAAGTACACTTGAATGTTTACTGCATAGAGTACATACAGGTCAGACAAAGCTGTCAGGGAGACCCTCCTGTTGAGTCATGAGGTTCAGAGAGGAAACCCCTTGCTTTCTACACTCCTACTCAAATGAGTCTAGATGTGACTGGAACCAGAGATGTCCCTGCTCAAGGGGAGATCCTGGCGTGCAGCCCACTGCTATACAGGAGAGCTCAAAGGGCTCTTGGGCTGCTCAGTGTTTATGGGGTAAGATGACTGACTCATAGTTATATTTGACTGAAGATGTTAGTTTTTTTCAAATTTGGCTTGAGTTGGACATTGACCAGTGCTGTGGCTAGGTGGGCACATTGCTCAAATTAGTTCTTGGCTATTGTGTTGTCATCTGTATCCGAATCCACTTTCAGTTGGATGCAGCCGTTACAACCAGACACATCCATTGTAATCATCACTGGTTGTTATTGCGTGAGCAGGATTATGGGAAATAAAGGTCAGGTTGGGGAGCGGGAGCACATCATCACACCTACATCTTCAAAAGAAAATTAGAGGAGAGTTAAAATGAAATTTCAATGAGACCAACTTCAGAGGTCCAGGCCCTTTAAAGTGATAAATAATGAGATGTTTATGATGAGCAGAAAAGCACTAAAAAAAACTTGTACACGTATGGGTAATTCGAAGACCTAAAGAGTGCAATGTGTGATGCTACATGAATTGACTAAATCAGGAGCATGACCATGACTGCAATAAGTACAAAAATGAACTGAACCAAACCATAAACATTTTCAGAACAATAGAAAATCTTGTAGTGAGTGAATCGAATGGATTATTAACTTAAATACTGAAGTCCCTCATGCTATGAATCTGTCCAATTTAAACACATGATAGTCAGAAAATCAGAAAATTGTGGTAAATAAACAGAAAAGCTGATCTGATCAGAGTAGAGAGGTTTTTTTACATCAGTTGAAGCAGTGACTAAGGTTAGTACTTGGAGTAGAGGAGTTGCTTCTGAGCTACGAATTTCTCCTTAAAAGCAAATAAGTGGGTAATAGGACATAAACAAATTTTATGCAGAGTAAGAGTACTCATTCTTTGAGTAGTGAAAAACTGTTCAATTGATGTAAATGTTTTCAACAGCAAAACCTTAATCTACATTGACAGTTCACTTGAGGCCTAAACTCCATAGAAGGTTGGTACTGAGGCTTGATTTGTTTATCCGTAGTTCTTCCTTTCACAAAAAAGTCACTGGCTGGATCTGCAGACTTCTAACTCATGTTGCTGGAGGGAATGTAAGGATATTACTGATTACCACCTTAATCCCATCTGTCCTTGCAGTGGTATGAACATAGGATCATAGAATCATAGAATATCCCAAGTTGTAAGGGATCCATAAGGATCAACGAGTCTAGCTCCTGGCTCCACACAGGACCAGCCCAATAAGAGAAGATGACTGAAAGCATTGGCGAGACGCTGCTTGAACTCAGCCAAGCTCAGTGTGGTGACCGCTTCCCTGAGAAGCCTGTTCCAGGGTAATATTCCTCAGGTAATACATAGGTATTCATCTTGCTCAACACCACGCATCTCTATACAGGATGGTCAACCCTAGGTTCTCTTCATAATTAGCAGAGAAAAAGATATCTCCAGGGTGCATTTCGTATGAGAAAGTCCTGATTTCTGGTACTAGAACTGCCTGTTTCCTTCCACTGTGAAAGAAATCTGTACTGATTTTCTCAGATGGAGCCTTCCTTCCTTTCTTGTAGAAACTAGATTTTGTTACAGGAGTGACCAGTGTCAGAAGGAACAGAAAAGTCCATGAGGCTTCTTGGAGTATTCCTAGCCACAATGACAGGGAGGACATGCAGGCAGCCTGAATTACAGGGTGAAGTTACATTGCTTGTGAAGAGGTTGTGGATACAAGTTTCACAACAACTGGGACAAACCAGGCAAGGCAGACTACAAGCACAGCCTTGACTGTGCATCTGTTTCCATCCAACGCTTCGACCACACACAGGTCTGTGATCCTCTAATAGCAAAGCAGGCTCATCTATGTCAGGCAATTCCAGTTTTGTAATATACAATCAAGTATTCCCATTTTTAATCTCCTTGTTGATGAATCCAGGACATTGCACCGATAAAGATCGTGTGAAATGCTTCCAGATCCAAAAAAAATCCAACACATTTTATGTTATTTTTGTAAAGCTGATTGATTCCAGTTTTACCTCACCTTATACAGAGCTTGTATCTGGACATGTGCAGCCCCACTGCTATCAGGTGACACCATCTCTATGCAAAGAAAGTACTTCATTTACAAGAGCTGAAAATCTAAATCACTGTTTAAGAAATGATCTGACAGGCCAGCTCAGCAGGGCTTTGCAACTTTTTGTGATAAGCAACAACATATAGCTTTTTACGAGAGAGCTGTGTCATTCCTTTATTCTGTTGGCCACTTCAGGTCCATCATAGTCTCACGAGAAAAGAAGGGGAGAGAAAAGGAGAGGCCAAGAGATTAGAGGGGACAGGAGGGGAAGAAAAGAGGCTGATCTTTGGACATTTCTATTGGGTCTGCATTTCGTTGTTATGCTAATGAATTACATAGCCATTCTGAGATTTTTCTGGTATAGTATATGATGTTTGTAAGAAAAATTGACTCCAAGATTGTTTTTTCATGTACTGCCTTCCCTTTGGGAATTGGGATCAGCTCATCCTGCACCTTTTGTGTGCTAGTGGCTGGAAAAAGAGCAGTTTTCTCTTTATCTGGTCATTTTAGTTCCATCCAGCCCTAAACTGCAGGTTCATCAGATCTTTCTCCATTGTGCTTCCGTTATCTCACTTGCACCACAAACTTTCTATTTCTTTGGCAGAAGATCTTGCTGCTTCTTCCACCTGTAATGATTCTTGTAATAAAAATAAATAACTATGGCCATTTTTCTATCAATAAAAATAATTAATAAAATGAAGACAGCAAATCGCTGAAGCCAAATGATCACAAAAGCCAAGTGTCTCCTGTCTTGCTGAAAGGGAGAGAGGAAGAGTGGTTTTTAACCCAAACTTCATGATATTGAGTTGCATTCAAGCTGTGAGGCAGATGTTCCCTGATGAGCAATTAGCAAAAAATCTGTGACTTGAAATCATAAATCAGTACTTGCCTCTGATCTACAAGTTTGACAAGTATGTCAGGGCATAGGAGGCTACAGACATCACCTTAATGAGATCTGATAGCTAACTGTAAAACTCCTTTGAACAAGGAGATTGATCTCAGGGTGCACTGGAAGCCTTCTGAGCAGGCTCCGTTCCTATCAACCCAGCACTCCCCAAGTATCTTCAAGCTCTTTCCACCGACATCGAAAACAGGCTGCTGAAAAGGTCGTTGATTTACCCATGGCAGGATCAAATATACTCACGGCGTGTTTGTCAGACTTTTGTTTAATGTGTTCTGTAAAGCTCAAGCAATGGGACTGTCTCACTCTCTCTAGGAGATTTATACCAGTGCTTAACTGAATTTGTCATCAGCAAAAATTCCCTATGAAGTGCAGTATTCCTTGGTGCAATGAATTTAAGCCTATTATGTCTTATCCTCGATAATTCCTACCCTGCCTGAACCAATATTTTCTGTGTAGTATTACACAACAAATAGCACAAGACTCTTGGGGTTATACCATGCTGAGGGCCTAGTGACTGGAAAGAAAAAGTTGAAGCCTATAACTGCACTGCAGCATCTATTTAAAAGCTAGTACAGAACCATGGATGACAAAAATAAAAGAGTTGATTGGACTCTTCAGAGATGCCATTGAGACATTAGCCCTACCAAGTGATGACAGCTAACAGACTGAAATTAATTGTATAGCTTCTATCTAAGTATTCTCTCCTAAAAGAAAATAACCAAGCAATGAGAAGCAAACACATAAATGAAAGCGTCAGGCTAGATATAAAACAGAAAAACTCGAATGAAAAGATTCAGGGGAAATTAAAGGATGATTCAAAGATAACCTGGGTGTATGAACTGTCTTTATACTGACGGTGAATTGGATTTCAACAGCTGTAAACATAATCATGTATTTAGAAAACAGAGCTGCATGTGTAACAGCTGCCTTCCAAAAACGTGTTCCAAGGACCTACACAGCTAGAGCTAAATAAATTCATAGCCTGTGCTCATGGATTGGATTTTGAACTATAACTGATGACTCACGTCATCTGGATCTGTTAGAGACAGGAAAAAGCAATATACATAGACCAATGCGCCACAGAAGCGTTTCCTCATACTACAGCTTAGGATGAGTTCTCAAAGCATCTTGTCCAGCAACTAAGCATAGAAAAAGAAGTCAGATTATACAGCCTTTTCTTTTAAATGTACCTCACACCTGTTTTCTTTCTTAGGAAAAAAACAATCCAAGAATCAATGTTATGCTGATTTAAAAGTACAGCTTTCATTGACTGCAGAATACAAATATCTGTATTGATTATTCTACCTCCCTCTCCTCCTTGCATTTCAAACATATTGTGTCTGTATGTACCTTTCAAACTTGATTATATATCACCTGATTAGCTGGTCAGAGAAGTAAGGTGCATCTGATCAAGATTTCACTGTGACCTTTGATGTGTATTTCATTCTTCCTCATCCATGCCACTTCACTTTCAAAGTCTGCTGGAGGTTGTTAAGGTCTTGGAGCAGCCGTCTGAGTTCAGTGCCTGCTCGCACTCTAACAAGATTCTCCAACCCATAGGGAGGGAACAGGAGAGAACTGTCAGGTTAGGAGAAGTCTGATGTTTCAAATCATCTTCAAGAAACTTCAATACAGTCAGAAACGGGTTTGTTGTTTGGTTTTTGGTTTTTTGTTTGTGGTTCTTTTTTTCCAAATAAAGTAGAAACCGGGGTGAAAAAATGTCTGTAAATGTAAAACATAATTCTGAGATACTGTAGGATGGAAGATAATACAATATTTCCACTTATACCACTGTTCTGATAGACACAGTAGTAGACTGGACAAAGATCACAACACATTAGCACTTCCAGGGGAATAGAAAGATATTCCCATTTCATACCAACTGTAAATTGAATCTGCTAATCTAATAATGAGATGGAGTAAATATTCCATCCCAGTTTAGGGTACGTGTCATGATAAAGACATCATTTGTTGCACTTTCTATTTTGTCTTCTCCAGAGAATGGTCAATGGGAACAAAGAAATGAGTATCAAATTAGAATGAACTAACTGGGCTGAGTTCTGGTTTGTGCATTTTCATATTGCTTAAAAAGTCATGTTTGTGACTATGGAAAAATTAGATAAGGACACACAACAAAGATAAATTGCATAACAGAAATCTATTACATAAATCTGGGGTAAAACCAGCAGTATATATTTCATGAGGCAACACATCTTTCCAGAACCTAAAGGGGTTTACGAGAAAGCTGGGGGGGGGGGCAAGGGGGGGGGGGAATGGTTTTAAACTGAGAGTAGATTTTTATTAGATATTAGGAAGAAATCCTTCCCTGTGAGGGTGGTGAGGCCCTGGCACAGGTTGCCCCGAGAATCTGTGGCTGCCCCATCCCTGGCGGCGTTCAAGGCCAGATCGGATGGGGTATTGGGTATCCTGGGCTGGTGGGAGGTGTCCCTGCCCATGGCAGGGGGATTGGATCTAGGTGATCTTTGAGGTACCTTCCAACCCAAACCGTTCTGTTACTATGATTACTTTCTTTTATTTTGTTGTCCTTATCCTCCTCACTACATTAGGGAGAAACAAGGCACAGTTCATTTACTCAAAGATGTGCATCTAGTAAAGCAAATTGTTCTTTAGGCTCCATCAGCTCTACTGTTTACCTTTCCACTTGATGAAGTGACCTCATGATGACTAGCTGAGATGGAGATGTCACCTTCTTTGATGCTAGTCAGATGAAACTCATCCTATCTACCTGCTCTCTGTCAAGGACCAGCATCAGTTCCGAAGTTCTTTAAAGACAACATTATATTTATCAAAATTGTGATTATATAAGATTGACTGTGGTTGGAAGAAATTCATACATTCTCACAGACATCTAGATGACTGTGTAAGGAGGACAAGACTAGAGGTAAAGAAGCTCCATCAATTTAATAAGGTCATCCTGTGATGTGGGAGAAATGGTATAAGAGCACTCACTAAAAAAGAGGCAAACTAAAAACCTACTTCTACTGTCACATGCTGAGTCTGTGCAAGGGAACTCCAACATAGCCATGGTGGAATAGCTGTGCTATTAAGACAACCAAGGCCTATTTGCACATGAAGGAAAGATTGGAGAGGGTAAAGCTCTCAAGTGAAAAGTGGATTCTATCTTCTACATTTCTAGTGGCTCAAATAGTTCAACATTTCTACACTCCATGGGTTAAAATGAGTCTTGATTTTGAAATATAAAAGCTAGCCTGTGGGTTGCATTAGTATTCCTATATAAGCAGAATGTTTTTCCATTGTCTAATGCAAATGTATATAAATGAGGCTGAGGATAAGTGAGGTTCATAAAGATTTGGGTGCTAGCAAGGATTAAGATGGTAATTCTTGTAGAAGTGGGGACATGAAAAGAAATTGTGAGCTACCATGGAGTTCTACACCAGCTCAGTCACATATCTTACCTCTACAAATTTTGGGTTTGCAGCACAATCATCTCCTTGTAATATTACAATCTGATGATCGTAATACTTTAACTAAATACAGTTACAAACACTGGATAAAGTGTTTTTCTTTCTGCAGCTCTTTTCCCAAAAGTTCCATATTAACATTGGCTCAGATTTTCTCTCTTTGCCAAGGTACTAATGATTCCTCCAAAAAAAGAATGCAGACACCATGTTAACCAGGGTGTATCTCAGCTCTCAACTGAAATGAATTGGTTAGCAGAGTAATGTAAAGCTTCCACCTGAACTCCTTGGTTTTGTCTTTTTTTTTAAAAATCATATTTAATTTAATCTATTAATCTCAAATAAATTTTTTTCACTTGTTTTCACTGTTCTTCCTTCTTCCTTACTTCTCTCTCTTAATAGCCAATTCTACAACATTTTTGTACCTTTTCCTATTTCCCCTTAGCAATTAAAAAGTCAGTATGGATTGAGTATTTAGTATATCTTCAGAGAGAAGCATGAGAATTAGTGACATATGTATTTTTTTTCCCTTTAATGTCTCCTTCCCATTAGGTTTTTAAAATAATGCAATGGCATGAAATGCTCTTGTGAACTGCTCACTGGCCATCAGTGTAAGGGTAACTCTCTTACCTTCATTTTACTTAAATATGCTGCTGCATTTCTGTCTTTACCCTGCAGGCTCCTTTCAGTTTGAAATGGGGAATTATTAAAAATAATTTTAAACCAAACAATGTATAGTACAACTTTTGTCTGTGAGTCCTCACCTGGGTTTCAAAAATGAGCAGAACTTGGTAACAGTAAGACATTGCTCCTACATACATGCAGGCCTTCACCTGGGCAAAGGTGATTCAGTGGAAGCAGATAATGGATCTCTAATGCCTTGTACAGGAAATCATGCTTCTTCTGTATTGCCTGTGGATTTTTCAGCATCGTATATAAGTGGTTACCTTTTTTTTTTTTTGTTTAATTCAAACAGAATAAATGAATAACACTTTCATAACTGACTGACTTCAGTGGGATAACTTCAATATAATGTCATAGAAGAAAAGGGAGAAGAGTTCATGCAAGTAAAAAGTACTTATCAAAACTACAGCTCAATACTACACAGGAGTGCAGAATATTACTAAATTGCTTGTACAGATTATCTTGTTCTGCAAAATAAATAAGATGCTCATGTCTCATAACAATGAGTAAGACATGCAAGGTAACAGGACTGAACGTATCCATGTTACACTGATGTTCAGCGCATTTTATTCCAACATGCTAAATCAATTTCCAATATCTTTTTCTCTTGAAATTTCCAGCCATGAAAATGAAAAGCAGTATCAGTGCTTCCATTTTTAGAAGCCCTTTCTAGGATCCTTCTTCTTTCCTGAACGGTAGCAAACTAACAGTTTAGACATCAGTTTATCCCTCTAGTCCCTAGCTCTCTGCCAGCCTAGAATTACGTAGTTTTCTGCAAGGCTTGCAACATCTGTCGGCCCTGCAGGGATGTCTTCTATATCCTAAGATGTCTCAAATAGTACTAGACAACTGTGTTTAGGCAATTGAGTTTAGCCCCAGACAGATATTCAGTTGACCAGATGCAGACATCTCTCTAGAGCGAGCTGAGAAGCTCCCTGAGTTCCAAAGGCTGTACTCATAACAGATCCCTCGCCTATGGCTGCCTCACACATGGACACCTGCACACAAACATATAAGTGCGTGTTTTGTCCTGGGAACTGAATATTCCCTTCTAAAAGCACACTTCTCTTTCACTGTTGGTGGACCTTTGCACATACTCAGAAGGTCATTCAACACACCCAAAGATAGATGTAACATGGGTGGCATAATTTTTCTACTGCTAACTGTGAATACATCCTATACTACTAGGCTAGACCAGGTACCTAACTTTTAGCTGGCTAGGATTGGTTGAGTCTTTCTCAAACACACACACACACAGAAAAAGAAGCTTAAGTATACCCAAACCAATGGCCATAATGGTCATATAGTGACATAAATTCAGGGATATACCGGACAAATTCATGGAAGATAACCCCACTGCAGTTTTTAAAATATGTAGAACCATCCAGCTCAGGAAATCCCTGAAGAGAAAATAGTTTAACATTGGGAGAGCACCAGGAGAAAAGATCATATATTCTTGTGCTGTTCTTTTAAACTTTTCAAAGCATCTACCTTAAGCTACTGTTGGAGACTAGGTCAGAAAGGAGTTTAGCCTGTTCCAGCACAACCATTCCTCCACTTCAAGGTGTAATGGCCTCTGCTTCCATTTAAGTCAGTTGTCAAAATTCACTTTATAGGCAGTGACGAGAAACTTGTAGAGCATGGCTCTTCTCACCCTAAAGTAGATGTACGAAGTAAGTCAGACGAATTGTGCTCTTCTGGGTCAATTCCTCTCCACTGGTTATTAAAGCATTGGTGGATAAGTACCTTAAGTGTAGATGTCTGTATCTTGGCTATCTAAGATTAGATCCTGTTCAAATGAGAGTTCAGGTAGTATACAAGACTTCTCCATTTGTACACTTGTACATTTGGAAAAAATGAAAAATTCAAATAAAAATGCATGAGCAGTTAACTGCACCCCCAAGAAATGCAGAGCATGAGAGGAAACCTTCATACTGGCCAAATGGATGTCAGAAGAGCGACAGAAACGTCGTACTCACTGGGTTATAACCAACGTACAAATGCTCCATCCTCGCAGCCTATACTCCCTCCTGATGCCTTGTTCATCACCCTAACATCCACAATTTAGGTGCAAAACACCTGGGACATGATCCTTTCTTTTTCTATTTGCTCTTTATGGCACCAATCCAGCTTCTATTGAAATTGACTGCTAAGTTCAGATACATTTTAATGAGGATTGTTTCAGATCCTAGATGTTGAGACTTCAGGGAAGAGGAGGACTGTAAATAACTAAAACAAGTTTGCTTATTTATTTAATTCATTTAATTAATCTATTAACAATCAAAACCGTATATTGATTTTTCTAGGGATTGTACATTATCTGCTAATTATACTGAGAGACTTGATTTACCAGAGATGTACAACATCAGCAAGATCCAAAACAGAAGCATGTCTATTTCTTCGTGGAATAATCCTCTTTAAAAGAATGAATTAAATTAATAAAGCTAAAATTTAGAGAAGATCCTATCAGCATCTTTGAGCCCCGTGGTTTGAGGGTGAAGGTTTACCATTCGGAGGTCTTCAGTGGGAGGAATATGATACTCATATCACATCTGAGTTCATATCAGGTATGATACCAATATTGTGTACAAAGCAAAACAAAATTAAACCAAAACACATTTACAAAGCTAAACAAAACTAAAAGAAAGTAGCTAAAAGCCACCCATGTGTTAGACAGTTGCTGTTACAACCAAAGTCAAACAAAGCTCCGGGAAAACTAAGGCAAGACCGGGAAAAACCTGACCACTCCAGGTCCAGGCAGAGTTTGCTTAGTACAGAGCCTGTGGGTTGGCACAAGCAACGGCCATTCACACTTAGGGGGCTGCTGGGCCACTTACTGTTTCTGCTGGCTGATGGAAAACCCACCAAGTACATTACACTGTCGAGTTTGAAAAACTATTTTGGAAGAGTCTGATGAACTGAATCCTGATGGTTTCATAATGAATTTCTGTGGATTTCTCTACTGACTCCTATGAAAACATATCCTTATTCCTTTTTGGGAAGACAAGAGGTGATGTGAACATTATTCTTTTTCACTACTTTTTCTGCTCCAGTTTGGTTTCATTTATCAAATGCAAGAGACTGTCAGAACTAAAGAATATCAGGTTTACCAGTTCTTTTTCCTTTTTTTTTTTTCTGCCTAACCTGCTGTGTGATCTTGAGCTCATTTTTCTGTACCTATCTCCTCATATGTAAAATCTGATAGCAATATTTTTTGTAAGTTATTTCCATGATCTACAAAAGAAGTTATTTACCAAAACATTTCATAAAAATATTCAGTGCTTGTTATATACTTGAGATACTTTGCATAGAAGTATCATTGAGCTCTGCCTCTGGAATTTTTTTAAATGTTGTTTCACATGAAAATCATTGAAGAAGTAAGAGCTTGAGCCCAGTTCCTTGCAAGTAAGATGTGGTCTATTAATTTCTTACTTTCAAGCCCTAAGGTTCATATTCCTATTGTTTCCTGATTCATACCTCTGAATATATAATCAACGTTTGTTTAGTGAAAAGAGAAGAACTGACCTGTCTTGTAGCAGTGGAGGCTGAATATTATTTGATAAATGTGAACACTGAGCATTGATAGAAAGATTAAGCTATTAAAAGGAAAATGTTTTGAGTAGTGGGTAAAAGATTTTTTTCCCTTTGTTCTGTTGATGTACACAGTATCATTCTTCATTGTTTGCATTGGAAGAAAGTAGTAGGATTCCACAGTACTTCAATCACTCTGTATTTACATGGTACTTTGCAAGTCCTCCAGTTATTCATTATATTGTTTTGCCTATATTCAATAAATTAGAGTAGCTAATTAAGTCATCGATTTTATCATTGCTACTTGTCCCTTGTTGACCTTGGGATTCTGACATGGAAATTTTCTACTTTTTGGGAGCGATGGGGGAAAGGGGAGCGGAGAGTGCGGGTGGGAAGAAGTAGAGACACACCATGTCCAGGTTTAAGTTCAGAAGCAGTTTATGGATACCATAAAAGAAAATTAAATACTGTATTCAACCTGTCCTCTCTTTATCTCTTCTCTTTAGCAGTTAGATGCTCCTTTCATCATTTAGTGTTAAAGCATTTTGAAAGACATTAGAAATGGAAACAGTGTATAAATTCTTTTTGCATATTTCTTTTCAGGAGAGAAAAGTGCCATTCTATTCTACACCGTTTTCATAAGCAAAACATTTTTGCAGAAAGCAAACACACATTATGAAGTTTACAAAGACCCAGGCTGAAATGATGCCATCTGCGTTAGCTCTACTCAGAACACGAGACCAGACTTAATATCTACCTTAGGAAAAGAACGGTTTGTGTCGGGGCACAAATGTCAGGTATTTCAAGTCCAAAATACAGGACTTTCACACAAGTGCCAAGCACTAAATAATAGTCTTGAGAATAACTTGCTGGAAGGTGATCAGCTGCTTGAAAAATAGCAAGTCACATAGGGACCTAAACAGCAATACCAGCATTTAGATATATATCCCCCTTCAGTGCTCCAGCCATCTAGACACTAAATGGGGAGGGAGCACAGCCTCCTGTCCAGCTGGAATGGGGCTTACAGGGCAAGCACATCCCAAGCATACTCAGCAGCTTAAAATGCCACCAGTCCATCACTAGAAAGCTTCAAGACTCCCCACTGGTTCAGAATAATTTGTAAGGTTCCAGTATAACTGAAAGAGAGCAAGCATGGGAGCCAGTTGGGCTTTTGTCTGGCTGCTCCTGACTCATACAGACACAGCCAGCCACCAAGTTTTGAGAAAAAGGCTAAATGTGAAAGTTAAATTGCGTGAGTGGAATATATACATAGAGTTTACATCATACTATTTAACCAAGCAACTAAATACTGGATTATTCCTACGTAGACATAGTTCCATTTGTTGGGCTTTTAGGCAAAGGCAGATACATTGAAAAAGAAAACAAAAAAAAAAATCTGAGGTCTAACCTTATGTGTGAAGCAACACATGCATTCAACCCATATCAATTAAACCTGTTAATTAGAGACCCTCTGCCACTTTCTTAAGCCAATAAAATGGCAGGGCCATGGAGGATTTTATTCAGAAATCACGTTGACTGTAACCAAAGTCTTCTTGTACTGAAAGAAGACAACTTGCCAGAAATATAAATATATATATAAGTATTTTAAAATAGCAAAAAAATTGTATGTGTTTTTCTGTTTATAACAGCCACAAAAATGCATGAGCCAATTGACTCCCACCAGATGAAAGTGAAATATCTTTTTCTGGGTTTTATGCATAAGAACTCTGTATTTCCCTTCATCCTACACCTCAATAATTCTCGACTGTTGCTCTGAAACATCTCTTATTCTTACTAAATTCTTTTTTTGTTCTTGTTTTTTTCTCCCCATATAGGCAGATATTCCATACTTACTGTGAGACATCTGTTTCTACCACTAGTGGACATACAGTCCATTACTTATGTTTCACCTTGTTCCCTTTTTTTTTTCTTTTTGTCATTGCATCTATTGGATATCTCTGTATACTCAATATGCTCCTTATTTTTACTCAGAAGCATATGCATCTTATTTGCAATACAGGAAAAGAATACAATACATTCCATTCTTTCAGCTCTTCTAGGAGTGCAAAGGCATCTTCAAGTTGTTTTCCTGAACTCTGTTTTATTTAATCTCACCCACTCCCAAGAGAGTTGCAACTGCACCTATGAGCTGTTTCCTTTATTTACTAACTGTTCTGTTGCAATGATGATTGCTTTCCAAGACACAGGGATAAAAGAAAAAAAACCAACATATTGAGACAGCCCTGAAAGACTAGATTTGGCTGAAAGGACTTGTTTTGATTTCTTTTCTCCACCTGCATTACAAAGGTCACAAGAAGAGTAAGCTCCCCAACGCTCCCTGGTGACTTCTCACTCTAACTTGGATGTATACTCCTCCCTACTTTCCTGTTTTCCTAAAAGAGAGAGATTTGCAATGCATGGCTTGGCCTTCGTAAATAGTCGTTGGCCTTTGTAGATTCCTTTGCAAATTGTGCAGGAAAAGAAAATGTATCCTTAAGTGAGGTGTTTAAGACAGGATGGCCTATAACCCAGTCCACAGGCGGAGCTGTGGAGAAGCTCAACCCTCAGTGCACCCAGTACTAAACATTCAGATTGAGAAGCATGGAAGTGATGTCATATAATATGAATATTGTAGATAATATGATCACAGAAATGTGATCCTTTGGTTTAGGAAGTGGTTTTATTTTTTCTTTGCTTTGTAATATCTTAAGTTTTTGTTGTTGGAAGTAGGATCAAATCCAAGCACAAGTACAGGCTGGGCAGAGAATGGATGGAAAACAGCGCTGAGGAGAAGGACTTGTGCTGTTGGTTGATGAGAAGCTCACCATGAGCCGGCAGTGTGCGCTGGCAGCTCAAAAAGCCACCTGTGTCCTGGGCTGCATCAAACCCAGTGTGACCAGCAGGGCGAGGGAGGGGATTCTGCCCCTCTGCTCCACTCTGCTGAGACCCCCCTGCAGTGCTGTGTCCAGCTCTGGGGTCCCCAGGACAGAAAAGACATGGAGCTGCTGGAGCGAGTCCAGAGGAGGCCACAAAGGTCATTAGAGGGCTGGAGCACCCCTCCTACAAGGACAGGCTGAGGGAGCTGGGCTTGCTCAGTCTGGAGAAGAGAAGGTTCCAGGAAGACCTTAGAGCACCTTCCAGTACCTAAATGGGCTCCTGCAAAGCTGGAGCGGTGTTGTTTACAAGGGCAGGGAGTGACAGGACAAGGGGGAATGGCCTTAACCTGAAGGAGGGGAGTCTGAGATGAGATCTGAGGAAGAAAGTCTTTACTGTGAGGGTGGTGATGCCCTGGACCAGGTTGCCCAGAGAAGCTGTGGCTGCCCCTGGATCCTTGGCAGTGTCCAAGGCCAGGTTGGATGGGGCTTTGGGCAACCTGTTCTAGTGGAGGGTGTCCCTGCCCATGGCAGGGGAATAGGAACTAGGTGGTCTTTGAGGTCCCTTTCAACCCAAACCATTCTATGATTCTATGTTTCTAAATGCATTCAGCTTCTTAGAGAAGGGGTTTTTTTTTGTGTATGAGCTATGTCAAGATCTTAAATTTCTGAATCCAAATTTGAAATGATAGAGTGCTATCTTACAGTCATTAGAAATAAGGAAGCAATGCATTAGTCAGCTCAGCGGAGGACTTTGCCTTTATAACCTCCATTTCTTTTATGCCATACCAGAAAAGGTTACTTATGCAGCCCCAATGGTAATGACTCTCCCTGACATTTCAAGGCACATCTAACAAACATCAGCATAGAGAAACAACCTTCTCAGAACAGTTTCAGGCAATTAATTTGTCTTCATCCACAGTAACTAACTTCAATGTCACAAGGATTAATTAATCAATGTTGGTAAACTGGTTATAGGGTGAAATGCCATTAGATAGCTTTAGTAAATTGGGTTTGTTTCTATGCCTGATTTTTGACTTCTTTATTATTGTTATTGAAAACATGATAGTCTTCATGTTGCATTTAAAAAAATAAAAAAGGGTCTTAACACTATTCTAACACTACAAAAATCACTGAAACATTTGTCTTACCCAGGGAGAAGTCATCTTGGAACCTATATTGAAGTAAAAACTTCCAGATTCTCTGGGGGTGAAAAATATGTGGTGCAATAGACTGTGAACTGTTATGACATGAAAGAGTACTGTCCCAGTTCTGGGCTCTGAAATACTATTTCTCATAGTTTTACAGGAAAAAAACATGAACTGGCAAGTTATTCTTTCCAGTGTAAGTATAAGAATATTATAAGGGGCAAAGTCCTCACAGTGATGTTAAAGAAAAAGATGAATATTCCCAATTTACAGTGTACCATCCTATGAATTTTTTAAGTTAATCACTATCTCAACCTTGACCATTAAACAGAATATTGGACTGCAGTGAGATTTTAGTTACTTCATTCAGACAAATGTGTAATGTTTTCTGCCTCTCTTGCTTTTGTAGTGTAATACATATCTGACAAATATGCTATTTGAGGGAGAACAGAAGAGTTTTATACCTATTTTGGACTGGTTGTAAGGAGTCTATCAAGGACAAGATGGGATAATAAGCTGTGAGTTCAGTGGTAACAGATTCACTCTCCTATGCTTCTACAGAGAGAAGAAGAGAAAAATAGAGACAAAATTATGTTTCCAGGATTCATTTTGAAAAACTCAGAAAAAATAAACAGAACAGATGACTAAATTTTAGCCCACATAAGACCAGTGAGACTTTTATCATTCACTTCAATGGGATCAAGAATGTACCCAGTGTCTTCTAAAATCTAGTGCTGAAACTTCTCTTAGAAGAGATGGTCATGCAGGGGCCATCACAGAAAATTACAGAAAATAACTTTTGCAGCAACAAAAAGCATCAAGATCAAAAGGGCAAAGCTGTTATGCATTGCCAGAGAGTCCTCCCATGCTTTTTTCTGTGTGGCAAAACCAACAAATAAAAACTACTGAGAAAATACAAAAGGAGCTCTTGAAGGGAAAGAAGCTGTAACACCTTTAGACCCCCAACAAACCTGCATTCTGAAGTAAAGAACTGAGAGATTCAGCCATTCTATACTTTCAGAATAATTGTTGTCCAACCTACCCCATAATGTTCACTTCACTTCAGTTCAGCCCAACAGAAGTCGTTTAAAGAAAAACCTGTATGTGGCTCAAAACAAGAAACTTCTGAAAATTTACAGGAAATTGATGTCTTAGAAAGGGTATTCTGCAGGCAGCATGATGAGGGGAGAGTGACACAATTCCCAGTGAATTTAACTTTATTTTAATTTAACTCAGAATCAAGGTCTCCATTCTTATTTGCTGTTCCTTCTGAATTCTGTTCTCCCACCCTCCCATTGGATTTACACTGTAAGAAGGATTTTTCTTCTTTTCTTCTTCTGAATATGAAGGAGCATATACTTAACAATGATCCTGTTTTGCTCTGTCAATAAATTCTGACTTATCTTTTTGGCTTTTTGTAGCATAAACAATAAAAGAGTAGAAACTGGTGTTTCGCTCCATGTCAAATTTTCATCTAGAGTTCACTGTCTATTTTCCGTCTTCTACCTCTCTTTCATCTGGGGGATGTATTCAACATGGCTGAGGGAGCTGGGTCTCTTTAGCTTGGAGAAGAGGAGGCTGAGGGGTGACCTCATCAATGTTTATAAATATGTTAAGGGTGAGTGTCAGGAAGATGGAGCCAGGCTCTTCTCGGTCTCAATAAGCGATAGGACAAGGGGCAATGGGTTCAAGCTGGAGCATAGGAGGTTCTGGGTTAATGTAAGGAAAAACTTTTTCACTGTGAGGGTGACAGAGCACTGGAACAGGCTGCCCGGAGAGGTTGTGGAGTCTCCTTCTCTGGAGACATTCAAAACCCGACTGGACGCGTTCCTGAGTGATGTGCTCTAGGTGGCCCTGCCTTGACGGGGGGGGTTGGACTAGATGATCTTTCGAGGTCCCTTCCAATCCTTGTGATTCTGTGATTCTGTAATCTCAGAAGATTAGTTTAACTGTATTGTTCTTCATATGACTAAAGATTGGTACAGAGTATTTGTTCATCTATGGCAGCATTTTTTGGAATGAGGAGTAAGCAAAACATGAACATGAACTGTTTAAGCAGTGCAGCTCTCATCATCTTCCCTTAAGTTGACTTTATGCCAACCTAAAATAAGAACTTCCTTAACAAATCTTTTCAGACAGAAGAATCAGGACTTGAAAGATTTCTGCCGATATAGCTTCTTGCTTGGAAAGAACCAAGTCAATGTTCTTATAAACGTCAATAACTCCATAGTACGGAGAAAGAAAGGCATGCAGGACTGATTCATGGTTTCATTCTATGTTTCTACAGGGGAAAAGTGGTGCTATGTAGTCCATTCATATACCATGCAAGTAGGGGAAAAAGTGTCAGTGTGTTTGTTTGCAATACTGACGTGACAAATCAGGTCATTTGCAGCATTTTGCCTAGCTCAGCAGAGAACGTGGGTGCATGCTTACCTTTTGTAAATCGACTATCCATGTAGTTAAAGAGTTAAGCACACACTTGAGGCTTGTGATAGACGGGGTTATAAAATCAACACACAACTGTCCATCCTACTTCTAGCACTGAAGAAGCAGAATGGATATCAGGCTATTTGACTGCTGTTTTCTTTGCTTGCAGAGCTCATAGGGCAGCACTCACTCCAGAGCACACGTGGCCACATCCTAAGGTTCTTCCTAAATTTTTGTCTAGTTCTGAATTCAAATTCAACTCATCTTCCTTTCATCTTCTGGGGGCATTTTGTAAGATTCTTAGTACTGACAAAATCTCAGAGAACCTCACTAACATTAATTCAGGGCTTCATGAATTTATCGAATGGATTGCATGATGTGCTGGCTGTTACAGAACTTTGGCTTGGGAGTACCTTTCATCCCCCTTTATTTTCTCATCACTTTTTTCCAATGAGCTGTGGTTACCATTGGTGCTTAACCTTCATCTGAAAAATGTGGTCCCTGGATCAAGTACTCAATCTCAGTGGGAGGTACTTCAGTCAACTGATTAATTCTCTTCCCCTTCATCAAACCATGATCGATCTCATTTTAGACCTGGCACTATGCATCCAGGAGCGGAAAACAGATGGATAGTGGAGACTAATGTCATTCAGGTGCTCAGAAAGGAAATTCTGGTTGAAATCCACACTCTCAGACGTTCTGTCCAATGTTTGTTCACACCAACGACTTTCTCCTATATAATTTGGGAACAACATGAAACCCAAGGAGTGAACCCCAATATTCTTCTCACCCTCAGTCCTTAATTGAACGGCCAGATTCACACACCTATTTTAGCTCACTTGACTCTGATGCTAAAAGTTGTATTCTTTCCTATCTCATTTTTAGGAAAAATGGTGAATCTTCTGTCATAACATCATGTAGTCTGATGGACAAGGCGGTACAAGGACAGACGTTAGCTTAAACTGACTTACACTAATCCAGAAATCAGTCCCAGATCTTCTAATGAGAAATTATGCAAATAGTAGGTGACAGTCCTGCCTTCATTTTAAGGACTGTGAGTCCTCATTAGCTCAGCTATATGCTCCATCTGGTCCTCTGCAGGGGGAAGCTGCAGAGTTGGTCATGAAATTTAAGCTTGAGTGTAAATTAAGTGAACAAAGATTACTTAGTCTGAATACCTGGTAGGGACTGACATGGAATTTGCCTATAAAATTAAAACCTGATAGTAAATTTTAATTTTTATTTACTTTTTACTACTCTTAATTTCCCTCAACCCCTAATTCTGAGCACAGTGGCTGATTTCAGCTGAATTTCAAATAACAGTGAATGTCTCAGAAGTCACTAAAAACCTAGAAACTCAGTAAAAGGGAGGCTTAAGATCAAATATTTGTAAGTTTACACCTTAATATTGTTTGGTGAACTAGTGGATCAAGCACAATACAGAAATCCACAGTAAAGCAGGTTACATTAGTTTTGATGCCCACAGGACCACTTAGTTATTAGGATGCTTAACTCAGAGGTCTATAATCAGCTTCTTCAGTTATCTCCCTAATTGAATTGTTCAGCAGCAAAACTAATTCACAAAGCAGGGGCAGGAACTAAATCCGAAATCCCACCTTAGGTACAGGGATATACTCTCTCCCTATACATTAAGATCTCAGATTTTATACCTTTTCTAACGATATCAGCCAGTGCTGCTGTTAATGCACTGAGGACAACTAATGAACAGCATCAGAGCAATAATCCTTTTTTTACTGATGACATTATGTACATTGGAATCATTTCAAGTTTTTATTGTCCTTTCAGATTCAATCTGAAGTTTACTGCAGCCAGTGGAAAATAAAGATAGCAAAAAAAAAATCAAAATGTTGTACTCTAAAAAAATCTCCTGCTTTTAATTATTTTTAATTTCAAATTGTGATAAAATAAATGTTTTTCCTGAAAAGAGGTTTTTAAGATTCTATTTCAAGAGTTTTTCATTTCAACTAAAAATTTGTCTTCTGAGATACTTGTTTGGAAGAATTTTGTCAATTTATTTATTTTTTACCCTGGTGGCAGAAAATGAAGAAAGATGTTTTTGGACTGGTATATATATTTTGTTAGGAGTGTATTTTCCATCAGAAACTAAATCCCATGCTAAATTCCCAATTATATCTCAGAGAAATCTTTCAGTGGGAGTTGGATCCATTTTAGCAATATATAAAAGGAGAGGGAGTTGTGTTATACAGTTAGGCAAAACTTTATCACTGGGGAAAATAAGCTTATCGGACATGTTTTTATTTCTGTGTAATATCTCAAGTGTGTTTCTATATGGAAGAAGCACTAGGGAGAGCTAAGAGCAGAGAAAGTCTCACACAGTTTTTCCCTATGGCTATATCCTGCAAAGTAGTGTCAAGTGTGGTTATTCTGCACCACTTCCTCCTATCACAGACATTAAATTACTGCTCATTTGTAGCAAAAATACCAATAAATTATTTAGTTAGAATAGGCACATTTGAATGGAGCTGCCAGAGAATATCATCAAAATTTAAGTCCTTTCCAAATTCTCATTTCAGAAGTATAATATGTTATGGATAATTAAAACTCTTGGAAAATATAAGCAATTTCATACTGTTAATTGTAAAAGGTTTTTCATAGTAAAATGCAGCTGAAGGCATGGGTCAAATACTGATGAAAACAAAAACAAAATTGAAAGGATTTTTGTTTGAAATTTAGTCTTGCTTGATTTCTTTTGCCCCATGATACAAAAATCAGCAGGAGAGCATTAAACACTAGAAGAAATAGAAGCTTTCGCAGTTTTCTCCTGAAAACTCTTCAATTTGATATATATAGTATATTTGAAGCATCAAGCTATTCAGATTATAAAATATTCTCTCTATTCTTCAATCTGATCAATCTTACTTATTCTTCAATCTGATCAGATCTGGCATACTCCTTTTTAGAAAAATTTCCAGTGCTGGTTTAGAAACATTATCACAGAACTGGGAAAACTGCGTCTGCCTCGGTGTGATTTCCTCACTGTAACTCTGTGCAGGTTGCTTTCTGTAGGGACATCCACCCAGTATTGTTTGCTTGTACAGCAACTGGAAGCAAATATTTAATATCAGGCAATTATCATAAGAAAATTTCCTAATTTCCTAATTATGCTACAAGTGAGAAGACTGTCTTTATGGGCATATTTAAAAGATAAGGTATTTTGAAGCACTTGACAATAGTAAAATAATAAAGGTCCCAGTTTTCTTTTTTTCAAACAGTGACTTACAGGATATTCTGCAACATACATCTCCCAACACGCTTTCCTGCAACCTCAGGCTGCTAAAGCATAAACCATATGCTTTTTTTTTTTTTTTTTACCCCGGAATGTAGCTAAACCATTGAGGAGTACTCTGTGATAGAGAGAGAGGGAGAGAGGAAAAAAACCACTCTGAATGCTGTTACCATCATTTACAATACTTGTAAAAACCTTTCACAAACTGTGACAGTGCCGCCGCTTTTTCACAGCGATGCCTCTGCTCGGCTGCATCCCTTTCAGTTAACCTTCTGCTGCACCCCAGTGCCTGCACAGGCTGCCTTCTTGGGTTTTGCCAAGACCTGACCTCTCCTGTCTCTGCAGCGAGTCTTCGGCCGTCAGTGCATGACACCTGATGTCCTCAGAGCCTGGTGAGAGTGGCAGCACCGCTGCTCCCCTCCACACTCCTTGCTCTCTGCAAAAACAGAAGCTCAGGCTCAGCAGCTATTGCAGTCCTGGGCTCAATCCCTCCCTCCCCAACTTCAAGGGATAAGCATGCCCAGCACTTATGGGAGGGCATCTACATGCCTCCGGGCTCTCTAGCCAGGGATATAGCTTTGCAAGCAGCTTCCTGACCTAGTTAGATACATTTCTTTGTATTGCTGGTGCCACAAAGCACAGTATATTCCATAAGCATATTGAGCTCTTCCTTGAAATCAACCGCTGTTTCTCATTCCTATTATTTCCCTTTTAAACCATTTCCCTTTTTTCCCTCCTCCCGCTGTTGGAAGCCCTTTTCTAAAGACCAGATCTGTGGACAGTCCTAAGAGTCCTAAGATGCACATGAGCCTTTGGTTTAAATAATACTTATTTTCTCCTTCTAAAAAAATACAAAACCCAAACAAACCAAAAAAAAACCCCACTCCAATGCTATGGGCACTCACAGCAAACAGATTCTAGGATACAGTTTTACGGAACGTTATTGGGTTGGAAAACCACATCATTTGGCTTAACTTATTCCTGATGGGTAAACCTATAAGAACATCACCTACCCAAAATTCCGTGAGCACAAACTGATGAAAAACTGTCTCCATGTCTTATATTCCATTGGGTAAGGACACATAAAAGAGGCAAGACCACATATATTTATACAAGACTAAAATGACATATGTAGATGAGAGCAAGACTACATGTATACACGGTTCTGTGCAATTAGCGGTAAAGAGGATGGGAGAAGAGAATGTCTGATTCTAACTGGGGGTTGTATGTGCAAGACATCTCAGGAATTTAATAGAAGGCGTGTATTCAGTAAGATACTCTGAAAATTTGGTACAAATTAGTATCGACAGCATAGGTAGCACAAAGGAGGGAAGACAGGTTACAACCCAAGCAGGTAAATAAACTACCTGTAGCAACAAGCACCACAGAATCTTGTGGGACAGAAATTCACCAAATAAAACTGGACAGTATCATCTTAGGGCTATATTAGCAACAGGATTATGGCAATGACTGTGAAAATCTTAGGGAGATTAGAAAGGTAGAACAGAGAGAAAACTAAGTGCCTTGCTGACCCCTTCAGGTAGTAGGCTGAAACCTTGGAACATGAAATTTAGCTGAAACTGTCCTGTTAATGTTAATTTGTAGGTTCCATAGATATGCTGAAAACAATTAACGTATTCCCTGCTTCCAAGCTCAGAAGAGATTGCTGTGCTAAAGCATGCTGGCCCCTTCTCTGGGGCCAGACATCTTCTTTGCTGGGCAAGAAACTGGCTGGAAGGCCAAGCCCAGAGAGTAGTGATGAATAGAGCTAAATCCAGTTTATGTCGGTCATACGCAGTGTTCCCCAGGACTCAGTCTTGGGGCCAATCTTGTTTAATATCTTCATCAATGATCTGGATGAGGGGATTGAGTGTGCCCTCTGTAAGTTTGCAGATGACACTAAATTGGGAGTGTTGATCTCCTTGAGGGTAGGATGGCTCCGCTGAGAGACCTGGACAGGCTGGATCGATGGGCCAAGGCCAACTGTATAAGGTTCAACGATGTTCAGTGCCAGGTCCTGCACTTCTGTCACAACANGCCGCACCTTGAGTACTGTGTCCAGTTTTGGGCCCCTCACTACAAGAAGGACATTGAGCTGCTGGAGCATGTCCAGAGAAGGGCAACAAAGCTGGTGAGGGGTCTGGAGCACAAGTCTGATGAGGAGTGGCTGAAGGAACTGAGGTTGTTTAGTCTGAAGAAGAGGAGGCTGAAGGGAGACCTGATTACTCTCTACAACTACCTGAAAGGAGGTTGTGGTGAGGAGGGTGTTGGTCTCTTCTCCCAAGCAGCAAGTGATAGGACAAAAGGAAATGGCCTCAAATTGCTCCAGGGGAGATTTAGGTCAGATATTGGAAAAATTTCTTCACTGAAAGAGTGTCAGGCTGCCCATGGAAGTGGGGGAGTCACTGTCCCTGGAGGTGTTCAAAAAGTGTGTAGACGTGGCACTTTGGGACATGGTGGTGTTGGGCTGACAGTCGGACTTGATGATCCTAGAGGTCTTTTCCAACTTTAAAGATTCTAGGATTCTCTCGCTAAAAGCCAGAATATCTTGCAAGAACAAGCCAAAGGCTCATATTTGGCAAAATGATCTTGTTCGAAAGGATCCCAGCAAGTCTGAGTCTGGAATCTTAGTGAGATTTCATTCTAGGAACTACTTTCTTTTCATCCCTTACTGAGAAATACATCTAATTTATATCCCAAACCATTGTGTTTATTATTTAATCTGTAAATCTGAACAGATTAAATCTGCTCCCATCCTTATCCAACAGCAGACCCACTTTCCACAAATGGATGCCAGCTTTCAATGATAAAGCAAATTCTCAGATAACTTTTCAGAGGTGATCTTTGGATCTATGGATCAAAAGGTTTACTCCCACACTTTTTCAGCGTTTATAGAACATCCTTTAATGCAGATTGAGTCCTTTATGCAGCATTACTTCCTGTAATACTAGACCTTCCACCTCTGGATTTTTATATCTTTTTTTTACGTGTAAGGACTAGGTTAGCCTTTTTTTTTTTTTTTAATGTTGTTCATACTGAGAGATTTTTTCCACCACAGTCCACAGGTCTTTCTCCAAATTACCACTTTTCAAGTCAGAGTGGTGGTTAATGGGGTTGCAAGGTGTTGTTATGGGGAATCATGTGTATGGTTGTGGTCAGGGTGGGGAAATCAATTTATTCTTTTTATATATTTATTACGGATCTGATCTCTGCTTCTGCCAGAACTGGCAGGTCTGTATCTTCCCTTGTGGTGTTTCTTTTAGTTTGTGGTTGGTTTTTTTTCCTGCATGGATTTTTTTTTCCCCAAGGGTAAAGGGGCATTGCTTAGGCTCTCTTCTATTACAGCTTGTAAAAATCAAAATAAATAAATCATATGCCTCTTTCATCTTTAATTTCTGTTCTTTGGTCATTTACAGTTCTTGGTGACATGACGGATTATATCACTTTTGGAAAATGGCAAGAAAAACTTATACTTCTGTTTAGCTGCTTGGATACCTCATTAAACTAAAGAGAATTGTGACAAAACACTGATTTCTTGACAAGAAAAGTTTTTTAAGCACCAGTTTTCTTGAAACCTTCATTTGTTAAATGAACACCCAAACTTGCACCTCTTAACATCTCTGATCTATCACCTATGTCCTGATCATGAGGTAGAGGAAACTGTCTTTGAAACAATTTGAAACTTGGAAGGGGAGAGATAAAGAGAGAAGTATGCAAAAATGTCCTAAAGGATCCCCTGGATACAAGAGAGAGGCTGGTATGGACACGAGGAGAGCAGGGCCTTAAACCTGCACCTCCTCTTTCTCAAACTTGTCTATGAGTTATTATCAGAGTGCTTTTCCCTGGGGAACAAAGCACACATCAAAAAGTCTTGTTTTCATTCCAATGCAAAGGAGAAAAAAAGGTTTAGAAATTTCTGACTGTACTGGAAAATAATTTCTAGTGACCTCAGCTCAAGAAGCAGGTAACCCTCAGTGACAACCTCTTCAGCCGGTTCTCCTGACATACTGACAGGGCTGCAAGAACTTTATTAACCCTGTCTTGTGAATTCAGGGCTACTAAAGTTTATTCATACCATTACTTCAGCAAGATATGCTCTGCCTGTGCATGACTGAGGATGTGCAAGTGTATGAGAGAGAAAGACAAAAAAAAAAAAGAAAGTAGTCATGGTGCCTCCCCTTTGTAAACTCCAGAGTTTATAAAAAACAGACAAGAAAACGTTTGACCAATACGAATAATTATCCATGTGGCAGTTTGTAGTCAATGCCTAATGCTCAAAAAGCAGCAGGAGGAAAGATTGTTTTAACAAAGTAGTTTTTCAAGTCCAGCAATGTGAATAAGCAAGTGACTACTGCTCTCTGTCAGCGTGAGACCTGTCAAAATAACGAAACCTTTTATCGACGGCAAATAATGAAGGCAAAACGATAAAACGGCTGAAGCTTGATAGCCTTCCCCATCATTTTCCCCCGAGAAAGTTAGAGGAATGGAAAAAATGCAAATAAAATGCAATTCTCCAATTCTGCTGTGGGCTAGGAGTGATGGAGACATTAAAGTAAGACCTTGCTGAGCAGTCTGACTGCACCAGAATGTGTGCCTTGACGTCTGTGACACCTCGTGGTCTGATTTCTGTCACAAAGGCTACATGCGAGCTGGATATGACAGAGGGGATTTTGAATGTGGACTTCTTGCATTTTAACAGTAAATGTGAGGACGTAAATGACATGATGGATGTTTTAATGCAGTTTAAACAAGCTCTGGAAAAAAGCAGTGGTTAATATGTTTAATATGCATCATGGGTGCAACAGAATATACGAGGTGCTGCTACAGACCTTAAAAAATGGCTAAAAGCAGGCAGATCTGCTTGTGCTCTTTGATGGCTAATGTTTGCACATTTTACATTTCTTTGGCATTGGAAGTAATCTGTGCAAGACATACATTTCACCATGAAAATGAAAAAAACCCACCTACTTTCAACTTTTATCAGCTGTTCCAGCAGCTTGTAAAAGAGATCAGACATCCAGCTTGCTGACTGTGTTGCATACTGATGGCAGAGAGCTGGCAGGGAGGTCATTCCCTGTCCAGTTTCTGCAACATTATCATTTGAATATAGGGTTTTTTCCCTCAGTTTTTGCCAGCACCTTGTGCCACATGATCCAGGATTTTCAGTTCACATATGAACACGTGCATGCGCACGCAGATGTTTGCCTTCATGTGTGTTTGCATCTGTTGAATCAAGAATTTCTTTTGAAGCTTTTTGCCTACAGGAGCAGAAATCCCTGATAATTAGGGGAAAATTGAGCAGGCAAGGTCCCGAGTCCTGCCTTCTGGTTTGTTTACATGTTGGATAAAGTGGGAAGTTATTAAATAAGAAACCAGAATTAATCCAAACAAGCAGAATCCCCTGCCTGGTTGTCTTATTCCCTGAGGGCTCCAGAGCTAAAATCTGCTTTGTTTCATCTCCTTCAGCCCTATCAACCATGATCACATAGCTGTACAATGATTCAGCTCAACACAAAGTTGAGTTCACCGGAGTCCTGCTCTCCCTTCAATCTATTTAGTAGCCTCATTATGAAAATTATTGAACAAAATGGAGAAAGTAAGTCTGAACCCCTTCAAGGCAATAGGAAAAATAAGTAACGATGTAATGTAAAAGATTGATTAAATTACTCTCTCTTTCAGCTGGGTTTTTCAAGATACAAGACCATAGCAGTCTAACCTTTGATGGAAGGTTATATGAGAGACCTTGAGGGCAGGCAGGATGCCTTAAAGCATCTCTAATGGTACTAGAAACCCATGCTTAAAGAGCTGATTCAGGTTGAACACCACCAATTTCATGGATCCAAAATGGCTTTAGGTAGGAAAAAGGTGATTAAGAAAAGCAAGACAGCAAGGCTGCCTGTAGCCACTGCATCTGAAATATAGGTGTCTGTGTATAGCAACGTATAGTCCCTTTGGGCAGCATTCAGCTCACCTAAAGACACCAGACATATATGAACTGAACATCTAAACTCACATTATAGGTAGACACAGAGTCAAGATCAGCAACTTCATTATCCATCATAGGCATCTACTACTGTTTGAGAAGCCTTAAAATACCTCCTCTAGACTCAAACTGCTGTTCCAGAAGTACAAGTCATCTCTAGACCCTCTACCATTTTTACCAGCCCTGTGCAGATTCCTTGGGCACTCTACATCAAACAACATTAGGTTCCTATATTTTAGGCTACTGACTTGAGCCCACACGGTGGAATTGAGACCCATTTGGCTCACAGTAGGGTAGACACCAATATATGGTCTGCCAGCTAATTGTCTAGACTGTAGGGAATGTGTTAACTAACTCCCCAGTGACCAGAACAGGAGCACAGGCACCCACTGCACACAGATGGCCCATAATCAGGTGTTTGAGTCTGTGATTGGAATAATTACCTTCTGTTAGGTAATCTGTAGGTTCAGAAACTTAAATTACCTCTAAATTGTGGTTTACATTTACATGCAATTTTCAGAATCTTCTGTTTGTACTGTACCAGGCATTCACAATTAAGGTAAAGACATACACACTTTTCTGAGCCCAATAAATCTGTGGCATGTAAAGGTTGTCTTAAAAAGGAGGAAGAGACTTTCCTTTTTGACATTCTCCAATGAATACTCTTCCACTTCCAAACTCAGAATGGCATTTTTAATTTTTATATTGGCAAATTAACAGAAAATTAAAGGGATTAAATAATCCAAAAAATGAAGCCATTGAAGTAAAACAGATCACTTCAACGTTACCCAAAATGTTCGCTTTAAGGTTACTGGTATTTCCGTTTGTTGCAGTACCCATTTCATCCTTCCTGCTCCCAACATCTATTCCAGTTATACTCAGATCATGTCCACATCTCTTCTCACTGATCCTCATTTTTCAGCATGGTGACTCACTCAGAAGCTGGTTTTTTCCACCCAGATCTGGAATGGATTATGTCTACTGTTACATCTGAAAATTAGGGAACTTCCTGTGGAATCAGATTTCTGAGAATGTCTGTAAGAAAACCTATGAGAATCAAAGGAGGATAAATTCAAAAGGGGTATTTTTTTCAGGCACATTATTTAGCATGGTTCCATAAATTATACTCACGTTTGAATTTTAGCTTTTTAAGACGATTATTTTGTATTGCTTTTTTAAATGACTGATCAGTAAGCAACTAGAATTTATCCTTATTTGTGAAAAAAGTTCTTTTGTGGTGGAGAAATCTTTCTACCCCAGCATGAACAGGTAATTCAGATCATTCAGAGTGGCATTAATGTACTCACTTGTTGGTGGATTAAGTGGCTTTTATAAAGTTTAAGATTAAATTAATTTTTAAAGAGGGTATCAGGATGGAGATTCAGAAGTTTTTTATGTGAGAGAAATGAGCTAAAACTTCAACACGCAGAAATACCGCACAAAAGTATGAGTGATTTGCAATCTGATCCCAGAGTAAAGCATATAACTGCAGTTCCCTGAATTGAAAATACAAGCTGCTTCCATTTTATTGGGCATTTATGAGATAGAAGGAAACATCAAGGATGCTACAAAATAGAGCCCGGGTCATTTAAGTGATATAAGCCAGAGACACAAATGCAAGCAAGTGATTTTTGTCGTGTTTTAGAAGATGCAGTTCATCTTCTTCATAACATACTAAAATTACAGTTTGTTCCTCCCCTGCAGTTTTGGATATGATGCCGTATTGTCTATTTCTGGGATTAAATAAAAAAATAAATTAAAAAAAAAAACAAACCACCAAACACAAAACCACACCACCAACAAAAAAGCCAAACCAACAACCCACAAATCTCTCAAAAAAATAATGCCATTTCATTGCTGTCAAATACTCTTCAAGTTTTTTCATGCACATTATTAGGACAAAAACCTTAGCAAAATTATTATAAAGCCCTAGTTCTTACTGGTACATTGGCTTTGTGCTAATTTCATACTGATTTATACTTAAAAACCTACTTCTAGTATTTCCTGATATTAACTCACCTCATTCAGTAAACAAAAAAGGAGGTGGAATTAACATTTTTATCTTTGATTACTATCACTAGCAAATAACAGACCCACTTCAGGCACATGATTAGAGGTAAATTTTGCCCCAGAGACTTTGCCATCTGTTTAGGCAAGTCTCCTGGTTTTACAAGGGGAAGAGAAGAGGGTAAATGCAGCTCACCAAAGAAATACAGGGCAGAGAAAAGAACTCATTTCCTGAACTGCCTTCCAGAATGAGAATATAAAATATTCTCTCTACCTGTCTTAGCATTTATGAGGAGGATGTAGGGAACATTTATGGAAACAAGAATGAATAAATAGGAGGGTGAGTTGTTTCCTAATCTAACCACTGCAGAGATGCATGCTGCCAGAGCTAAAAGGGCAGGTAAGGTCCTCATCACTCCTCTCTCCTCCACTGCAGCTCTCCTAGCCTTTGCTGCAGTTTGCATATCTGGAAGGCTTATTAAATTACCTAAGTTTTGAAATATATTCTAAGTAGGATTTCTTCGTTTACACTTACAGAAATCCTTCTCTTTCTGGATCTCAGACAACTTCAAGGATGTGGGGATGTAAAGGTTGTACAGGGGAGGGAATCCTGGGCTCTGGGGATGTCCAAGACAACTTTTTAACACCAGCCTCCTTCCCCAGCTCTACTATAGCTCCCAGAGAAACTTTGGGGTGCTGCAGAATTGCAGTACACTGACTGAGCACTTGACATGCTCTTACTGGTCAGTTTGGCTGCCCAGTAGTCACAGGTGAGAGATGTCAAAACTCTGCCCTTTTCCTCATCCTGGTCCTCATCCTTCATGCCTGGGTAGCAGAACACTGTTTTGCCTGTGATGCTGAGAAGCCTCAGCTCATCTCCAAAAACGACTGGTTTTGGTCTTAACATACCAATTTTATGGATTTATTTTTCCGCCCAGCCAGGAACTACTTGTTTTCAGGAGATTTAATGATACTTTTGAGATTTACCTGAATGAGATTTGTCTCTTTTTGATGATGATGAGGATGGTGATTAGAGCACTTTCTTACAAGGATACAAATGACAAAGGCTGAACTCTGGGGTTAGAGGTAGAACGGCAGAAGGGGATGACAGTTTGGCACTGATTTTATCTGAGGATGTAAGCAATTAGCTAGGTGAGGCTGAGCTGACTAAATTTCAAAATGTGACAGATGTCACCATGTGATTTAAAAAAAAATGTTACGAATCTGACACTGGCTACAGATTAGCGAGTACAGTATTTTTACTTACAAGAAGGAAGAAAAAGGAATTCAGCAAGTATAGACCAATTAAGCTGACCTCAATAACATGTTAGAGATGTAGAACACATTTTCAAGTGAAAAATTAATGAAAGACATGAAGCTAAATGGATTATGGGATAAACTGAAACATGAATTTACTGAACGCAGACTAAGCCAAGAAATTCAATGTGCTTTTCTTCCTGTAACAGAAATTATTTTCCACAGACAGGAAATGCTCAGGCTTTCATGTCTTTGGACTTGAGTAAAGCACTTCATATATCAAGCCACGTGGAGAATTTTTACAGAAACGAACTAAGATAGGGTTGCTAAAAAGCTGTCGGGTCCAAAAGATCTTGTTAAAAGTCATACGGAAATGGATCACGCGACAGGCAGAGCTCCCTGTCTGGGAGCACATTTCAGATGCATTTTTCAAGGATCAGCCTTGGGACTAATTTTACTTGATATTTTCATCAGTGACCCTGGCACAAAAAGTAGGAAATTGATCATTTGGCTTGGCAGCAAGTAGGGAAGCACTGTCAATAAAATGAGGAGGAAAATGTCAGACAGGAAGAAACAGACCTGCTCGATTAGTGGGATAACAGAAATGAAGCAAAGTGGAGTTGTGCAAAGTGCCAAGTCATGTACATCTACTAAGAAAAATTATCACTGTATCCTGGGAGTTTATTAACAGGAAGTGATAGAAGATGAGAAAGAACAGGAAGCTATAAAAAACCCTAATGTAATCCTAGATTATATTTTTTTTTACTGTTGAGACAAGGAATTATTCATTCTGCTATATGTGACTGTGGTACAGTGTCAATAAACACATAGCGTGCAGTTCTGGTCAGGCTGATGACCAGAAAAGATGAAGCATAACTGTAACAGGGGTGAGAAAAAGATAGTTGGTCACAAAAGATTTACTGTACAATGAGAACTGGAGAAATACTGGCTTGTCACATCACTGTCTTACCAAAATGGAGATGAAGAGGGGACATGAATGCCCTTTGTAAGTGATTTATGAGGACAGGTAATAAGTGACACATGAGAAAAAGCTGAGGTAAATGAACAGAAGAAACTTATAGAGAATAAAAGATTCTGAGAATCTGAAGTGAGGTTATGAGGTGGTTTTGCAGAAGCAGTGGGAGGATTTACACTCTGTAGAATAGCACTTGTTAATGCCGTGACAGGGATCCCATGACACGTGAGACTATTACGGAAAGGAACTGGATTCAGTCCTGAGAACATAAGTTAATGAGTAAGAAAGAAGTTAGTAAAGAGAACAACTGCTGACAATCTGCCGTTTAAACTTTTCAACTATTCAGTCCACCCCTTAGTCTCAGTCATTTGAACATGAGTCAACAGTGACCCCAGGCTGCCAGAAAGGGCAACCATGTCCTGAGGCTCATCAAGCACGTCTAGGGTTAGATTGGAGATCAGGAAAAGATTCTTCACCCAGAGAGTGGTGGGGTCCTGGAACAGGCTCCCCAGGGCAGTGGTCGCCACCCCAAACTTGGCTGAGTTCAAGCAGCATCTGGCCAACGCTCTCAGTCATCTGCTCTGATGGGGCTGGTCCTGTGTGGAGCCAGAAGTTGGACTGATGGTCCTTATGAGTCCCTTCCAACTTGGGAGATTCTATGATTCTATGATTCATTATCATATAGTGATGGTTTCAGCCTGTCCTATCTCAGCAGTGCAATAGAGGAACTATTGCAAGGTCATGAGGACCACAATGGAAATATCTCCCAGACCCTTGGAAAAAGTACAAACTCACTTTAGGAAGACCATAGGAAACTGAAAGAGGAGGGAAAGGAATGTCTCTGAAAGACAGCAGGAATTAGGCATCTACCTAAGCCCCTGCCTGGGTTAGGGCACTGGGCACAATGCCAGGGTGGGCACTAGGCACAGACAGAGAGGGTAGCTGGTGTCGGTGCAGAACATCCATAGCCACCTGTAGCAGAGAGGTGTGTTCACCCCTACTTCTGTGGTTGCAAAATTGGGGTGGGGAGAAAAAGCAGCAGAATCCATATTTGTCCTGCTGAGAAACCTTGAGACACCTCTGCTGTTTCTCAAGAGGAAGTGCTTACAGCTACCACCCTGCCCTTTGAAGATGACGCTAACCTCCCTGCAGGCTGGGCAGCTCAGAGTGCTAGTCTGGGCCTAGAGACTCCCCAGAGTTTATGACTAATCAAACTATTATTTTTTTTATTTTTTTTTTAACTCCTGAAATGTTATTCTGCCATTCTCTGTCCCCTGGCTAATTGGGCACATTTTACTTTAAGTGGATCCAGTGAAGGACAGAGCAGGCCATGTTCAAACGTTTGGTGATGCCTTCTGAAAACATACGCATTGATTCCCTGAGTAAGAGTTTAAATGCAAAAAGCCCAATGGAGTTTAAGGTGAATCTCCCCATAGGAAATAAATTTATTATTACTGACAAAATTTTTGCTCAATACCATTTTACTCTTTTTAAAAAAATCCATACACAAGAAAACAGCAAAACCCCAAAATAAACAGCCCTGTGAAAATAGCTGTGCCAAATGCTTCCCTGACACATTTAACATCTCTCTAATAATATTTTTTATAATTGTTTCGGAATGAAAATGTGCAACATAACAACCTGCAAATGGTTCATGCATATTCATACCTTCCATGTGTTAACTGCTGGGGAATGTTCTCGGATTGCTTCGCATTATAAATTGTTACTTATTTACCATGCCAGTTGGTGACTCTGAGGTAGCATATGTGAAATGAATTTGCAGTTTCTATTACAGCTAGTTGAAATTTTCTAGTGAAACACGTTTTCAATGAAAAAAAAAAAAAAGAAAAGAAAAAAGAAATCATCCCTACCCATTAATCAAGATGGAAACGTGTAGAAAAGCGTTTCTTCAGCTGATCTGACAAAATATAGATAGGCTCTACACGGCTGTAACCTGGCAAATTTTGTTTAACATCTTTGTCAGCGACATGGACAGTGAGATCAAGTGCACCCTCAGCAAGTCTGTGGATGACACCAAGCTGTGTGGCGTGGTCGACGTGCTGGAGGGAAGGGATACCATCCAGAGGGACCTTGGCAGGCTTGAGAGGTGGGCCCGTGCAAACCACATGAAGTTCAACAAGGACAAGTGCAAGATCCTGCACGTGGGTGAGGGAAATCCCAAGCACAACTATAAGCTGGGCAGAGAATGGATGGAGAGCAGCCCTGAGGAGAAGGACTAGGGACTTGGGGATGCTGACAGATGAGAAGCTCAACATGAGTCAACAATGTGTGCTTGCAGCACAGAAAGTCAACCATATGCCTGGACTACATCAAAACTAGTGTGACCAGCAGGTCGAGGGAGGTGATTCTCTGCTCTCATCAGACCCCACCTGGAACACTGCATCCAGCTCTGGGGTCACCAGTAGAAGAAAGACATGTTGGAGCAAGCCCAGAGGAGATCATAAAGATGATCAGAGAGTTGGACCACCTCTCCTATGAGGACAGGCTGAGAGAGCTGGGGTTTTTCAGCCTGGAGAAGAGAAGGTTCCAGGGAGACCTTACAGCAGCCTTCCAGTTCTTGAAGGGGACCTACAAGAAAGCTTCTAGGAGAGGGACTGTTTACAAGGGTATGTAGGGATAGGTCAAGGGGTAATGGCCTTAAACTGAAATAGAGTAGATTTAGATTAGATATTAGGAAAAAAATTCTTAGCTGTGAGGGTGGTGAGACACTGGAACAAGTTGTCCAGAGAAGTTGTAGATGCCTCTTACCTGGATGAGTTCAAGGACAGGTTGGATGAGGCTTTAGGTAACCTGGTCTAGGGGAGGGTACCCCTACCTATGGCAGGGAGGTTGGAACTAGATGTGCTTTGAGTTCCCTTCCAACTGAAACCATTCTATGATTCTATGATTCTATGAAAATCTTATTGTGGGATGTTTTTCAGAATCTGGATCTCAGTACTCTCAGGATATGCAACTTCAGGTCAACTCTGAAACAACCACTTTTACACTGATGTTTCCAAAAACCTTGTTGTGGAACAAGAAATTCAGAAGTTTGGGAAAGATCACCTCCTGGCTCCGTACCAATAGCCTCCTGCCTTTTGTCTGTAGCTTGAATCTCCAAGTTTCCAAAGTTTGTGCCATTGAATCAGCAGCCATGACCGTCTTCTGAGCTATCAGGATGTCACCCCCAAACCCTCCTCACATAAAACATGTTATACAAAACTAATAATGATGTGTACATCACCAAAATGGTGTGTACCCATCAAAAAAGGGTTTTTTTAAGAGTAACTTCTAAAAGCAGATCTGCTTAGAAAAGCAATTTTTTTTTTCCATTCAGGAACAAAAATGTTTTGCCTCAGGTTTATTATATTTATTTTTTCCTAAGATAATTAAAAATCATTAAAATTTTCCAAAAGCAGACTTTGAATTTTTAAAACATAGATATAGGAAAGCCTCTGCAAATACTTTTAGGAGACTAAAAATGTATAATGTGAAATATGAAAGGATCAGATCCCTTGGTTCCTTTATTTCTCTGAATTTATAGCAAGAAAGGCAAATTAGTTTGAGGATACAAAACCCTTTGAAAAAAAAAATGGAAAAACTTCCACATATTTTGGGTAAGGACCTCTATTAGCAGAGATAATTATATACGTATGTGTGTACAGACACAGAGATATAAACAGAGCACAGATTTAACTGGATGGATTGTGGAGTAGGTAGTGTTTAAACTGTCTCCAATGCAGTCTCTACATGTGCTGCGTCTCTTGCTGTGTGGAATATTCAGCACATAAAAATGAACTTTCTTTCTTTTTTTTGTTCAGATATTTGCAGGTCACCTTTCCACTCACTGAGAGAACTGAAACTTCCTTTTTTTCCCTAGTCAAGTTCCATCTATCACACTGCATGTTTGGAGAGGTGGGAGCAGACATGTCAGACACAGAAAATGAGAGACAGAACAAAGAGAAATAGGCCCCTGAAGGAAAGAGAGAGGTTCTGAAAGCAGAAACAGGAGAAGTGAGAGAGATAAGGGAGCCTAAAATAGAGATAAATCAACAGAGAATCAAGTCCCTTGAAACAGAAGGTGAAAAATTTCCCTAAAGAGAAGGGACAAGGGATATCTGTCCATCAGAAGGACCTGCAAGTCTCCAAGAATTTTAATATTCCATCATTATTCCAGCCACAAGATGAAAATTCATCCATATCATTAATGGATATCTTATTAATCAGCCATTTCAAGTGTAATGTTTAACATAGATTACAGGATGAACAGTTACTCTCCTCCATCTCATTAGCCCTACGGTTCTCTGCTCACTTGGGAGAAGAGAAAGAAGTAATCAGTGGATGCATAAAGCCTTGGTAAACAGTTGATCAGGACAGCACATCTCCATTGCTAGATAAATGTTTGATTCAATGTGTAAAAACATCTTCGCACTGCACTTATATTCAGGTATTCTGCAGTCCACTATACTTTCATCTACGGTAGACTGCAAGGTTTCCCATAAAATGAAGGGGAGCAGTTTGGTACTAAATGAAGCAGTACTCCAAAATCAGCTGAATGGGTCACCTGAGGCAGCTGGAAGTAAAAAGAACAAAGGGAGGATGTCTGTGCACTAAAACAGATGTCCTTCCTTTTCAGTCAGGTATCCAAAATACTCTGTTGCTTAACCATATGCAGAGCTGAGGCTTGAAAGTGCAATATGTATTGGGTGACTGCTGCTTCTTCTCTCAAAACCCACTCCATCTAAACATCAAAGTCTGATAGGTCTTTGAGGAAGGTAGAAAGATTCCTCCCTCTCATTTTGCCTTGGTTTTTCATCTAGCATTAATTTTGTCCTGTGTTTATTGGAGTTTTGGGGGTTTTTTGTGGTTTTTTTTTCAGTTGTTTTTTTTTGTGAGTTTTTTCATTTTACTGCACCATTTGCTTATGTAGCAATTTCTAAAACAGAACTGGAGGATGTGGAGGGGAAATGACCAGGATATTGTTAAATCTAGTGTATTAATTGTCTGCAGGAGATCAGCATTGTGAACAGCTCACAGAGGGCATCAAAGCTCATCCATATTTGAAACAAGCTCTCTTGCTTCCGACACGTTGGTGTCCAATTAGCATGCCCATGCTCAGCCTCCTCATTTGAACATTTAGTTTAGAAAACACAATGAACAATCATGGGCTTAGTAAAAGAATTTACTTTATAGTCTAACGCATAGAAACCTTTCCTGGGAGGAGTTAAAACTGTTCAAGCTTTCAGATAGGAGACAGAAGATTTGCTGTTCTAGCACAGGCAACAGTCTGGTCACTAGCGTGCCTGTTTCAAATGTTTTGCAGCCAGTGGAACTAACTTGACCTACAGCTTAGCACAATTTTTTTTTATTTTATTTTTTTAAATTTCAGGTAGTATCCAGAGACAGCTTGTTACGTAGCAGCTGACAGAAATTCAGCACCTGAAGGATAGAGATATGTCATTAGCCAGTGCTTAAGAACAACTGTGAGCAAAGAAGCAAAAAGATATTTAAAGAAGAAAAAGTAGACCTTAGTCTTTTGATTTTTTTTTTTTTTACTCAAACTTCCTTCTTTGGGAAGTATCCTCTTGTTCTGCATGTTACAGTACACCAAAGTATTTTTGGTGGAAGTTGGGACTTGTAATCTCTGAAGCAATATAGTTACCAAAATGGTTGAGGGAATGACTCAAGCAATGGTTGGGAGCACTGATACATAAGTCTAAACATATGTGTATCTACTAAATATCAGTAATCAGCATATTATAAACCATGGAAATAATGAAAGAATTAATCCTGAAATAGAAGTTATCTCTTTTATTTACCAACTCTGTCAAATTCCTGAATGTTCTTGAAATAATAAAAGCTCGGACTTTATAGGCTCTCTAATGTTATATTCTAGCCTTCGGTAGAACAAGGAGGAGAGAGAAAAAAGGTCACTTTCAATCTGTTTCTTATTCATAACATTCAACTTGAAGACCTGGCCAACTTGGCTATGATGAGTTGTTAAATGGATTGGCCTAGGGCAAGAAAATGAAACTAAGTCTACTCTAAAAGTTTTGGGAATTTGAATCAGGGACTATTCCATCTGCTTAACGGTAGGACAGACACAATGTCGTTGATAAATGATGGAAGTACTTTTTATCACTGTGGTGTTAATGACCTAATGAAGGTCTTTTAAGAGTGTAAATGTGGTGTCCTATAAATCTGCTTCTATACATTTTCCTTAATTTATCAAATATTAAGGGGATTTTCACCTTCTGGTCCAGAAATTGCTGCAGAGCTACTACATTGATTTAGGAGGGCTTTTAGCTACTTTGATGTCTATTATATTTTAACAAATTTGTGAGTAGGGTTTATTTCATCACATATTCCGTTTAAAGGTTTCAATATTGATAAAATCTGGGAAGATAGGTATGTAATAAATTCTCTTATTTTAACGGGATTATTTCAGAGAACAAAGTGTGAGGAAAGGACTTGTACTAGGCTTATACCTGATAATCAGTTTAACCCTTTTGATGATACACCTCCTTCCAATCTGTTTATCAGACAAATGTGAGAGAAGACCCTTATACACACATTCTTCAGGAATTACTTCCTCTTGTTCTTTCTTTCATTTCTTAAAAGTAATTGGTTGAGAATTTTAACAGTTTGGATAATCTTCAATAGCCCTCAATAAATCCTTCCAAAAATAACAATAAAGTAACAGAGATGGGTTATTCTCTTGTTGTCATTGGAGATTATTTTTCCTCTTTTTTCATCTTATCTTTTCATTCCCAGTTTCATTTATTTCGTTTTGCATTTTCCTTTCTTCTTTTAACATTTCCTAAGCAGTATTTAACAACTGATTGTAGATCAGTCTGAAATGTTCTACAAAGAAAAGATGGTATTTGGAGGTTAAAAAAGACTATGAAAAAGTGGTTATTCTACATCTTTTTAGAAATACACATCTAAAGAATGTGATGCAATTGTTGCCATAGATGACTAGTACCATTAGGGAGACTCCTGAGTGTCTCTCAGAAGACACCTGCTCTCCAGCTATGAAAGAGTTCATGGTTCCTGAGGGTCCTCTGTCACATCCGACAGTTTTGTCCTGTGTCTCAGATGATGCAGGGCATCTCAAGTGGCACTAGAAAGTTATGGTAGGGCAAGTGAACTGAAAGCAAAGGTGGGATTTTATTCCAAGTTAGAAATAAAATGTAAATGCTTACAAATGGGCAGGCTGTCTAATCTCTCATCACAGTCAGTAGAGACTTGGTAGGAGTTCAGAAAGTCTGGAGTCTAAGGAGTTATTCAGGTGAGAGGCATATTAACTATGAGTAAGATAAATACTCTAAAACGTCATTAATTTTATTCCCTAAATCTCACTGTCAATAAAAGGAATTTATACATCCACCTTACAATACAGGTACTGATATTTAAGTGACTACAATCTTGAACTGAATGCCAGCCACGATATCCTACAGATTATAGCGAAGTATGATCTATTTAAGCACCAGTGTAGATGACAAATTTAAGTTCTCATTATCAGGTCTATAGAATTTGGACTAAGATGATTTCAGTGATTTTGCTACTTAATCTGTGTTATTCTCTCCATAAGCAGTGACATATGAGGACATCCAGATAGCCATGAATTAAGGATGAGAGTGTTATTTTCTTGGTTAAATGGCAATGTCACATTTTGAACTATTGATTGAACTATGTCTTGCTTCCAGACAAAAGTGGATCAACTGGTTGTCCTCAGAAAGTCAGATCTTCTGTCTCCCCAGTATCATAACATGTGTTCTTGCCTCACCTACACTCCAAGTAGAACATTTTATATTGTAATATATAATAAAGAGATTTTATTTTTCAATTTTCTTTTTCTAGATAAAAATGCATATGGACACAAGCCTTATTTAACAGCTAACAGACATTAACATTTTGAACGATCCAGATTTAGAATTAACACAAAGACTACCTGCAGTACTTGTCCTGTGTTATTTTTTCACACAATGTCAAGGCACAAGGAAGGAAATGAAGAATACAAAACTACAAGAATTTCTTTTTCTCTTCCTCCAGCCTATGTGGAGGTCTCCTGATAATATGAGAAATGGATCTCCTCATTATGACTCTCAAACTTGATATCATCAAAACTACAGCTTTTCTCATCCTAGAGGAATCTCACTGGACATACATAAATAGCATGTCAGGTTACAATAGCAAAAACAAACAAACAAACAAACCCCCCAAAACCCCAAAACACGTACACACCACTTCTTTGTACTTTGCAGAACAACAGAATAAATTATTTACCAACCACTCAGAAACTTGCATCAGGAACTATAATGGATGCAACCAGTTAAAAGAAAAATAAAAAATAAAAAAAAAAGGATTTCATGTCACCTAGTATGGAAGCAGAACCAAAGTAGTAATACAGTCCAACTGGATCATGGAAAGGACAGAGAAAAAAGAAGGGAAGGAAGCTGGAAATAAAAATGTCCAGATCTAGAAAAGGATCTAGCAACATAGGAAATGGATCTTAAGCACACCTCTAGCACCTAACTTTAACATCATTCTAGAATCCAAAATTCTTCAGGCACATGATATCGTCCCCAGAAATCCTCCCTAGAACTGCCTACAGCTATTTCCACATTTCAGCTAATCCAAAACAGTATTCTGTATGAACCCAACTAACTGGATTTTTCAAATCCATTTAAAATCTTGACCTAATCATTGCAATGGTCAAAATTTTAGAGATATGGTGAGAGATGGAAAGAGCTTTCTTTTGTATGTAATGTTCTCCTAGTTACAGTATTCCTCTGAGACATGGGAAAGGAAGTTCAATACCTTTCTCAGCCTCAAGGAGTTTCAACACAAACTACTTCCAAGAAGATCCTAATCAAAAGGAGATCTCTTGTTCAAAATGTGTCCCTGTGTTGAAAAAATCCTGAATTTTTATGTTCAGATGGAAACCATGAGATAAACAATTCTGCATAGAGAAAAACAGGCAAAAATCCAAGTTTATGAACAGGATGAAAATTTAGATTAAAAAGTGCTGAACAAAAATCTACTTCAACTTAATAATTCAGTCATTGCTTTAAAACTGGTTTTAAACCATACTTTTTATAGTCTTTCTGAATATCTGTTACTGTGTACAAGCAAAGAAAATAGTGCAGAAAAAAGGCAAGAAAATCATCCTTACCAAAGCTATCCCACTTTTGCCTGGTTTTCTACAAACTACTTAGTGTAGCAAAAGCTAAGTTCTGTTCACAGTTCTGATATTTTCTATGATCCTCTTTTTTAAGCCCAAATCCAGCAGCTGTATTTATCACTGAAAAAACAAATCATGGGCCACACTGTAATCATGCAGCTGAGCTAATGGTTCTGCTGCACATAAAAGGTTATGGGTAATGTATTATATCATCACTATGGGTTTAAGATAAGAAGTCAATGAGATAAGTCAAATCAAATCACTGCAAAAAATTCCTTGTCAGCTAATTCAAATTTCTGGGTTTCAAATGTTTTCCTGGAACTCATTTGCCTATTGAGCTTTTGAAGCCTTCAAGCCTCTGTCTTTCCTGCACATAGAAGCCATTTGATTTTCTCACTTTAGTCTCACTGAGACCATTGTCAGGCACGTGGCCCGCAGGATTCAGGCTCCAAAACAGACGTACCAAAACAATGGAAAAGTTCCTTTCATAATATTACCAATAGACTGGACGGGAGTCAAACTGCAATATAGAGACGTTCTGATATGATTTTCAGTGGTTTTGCAGATTGGGCTCACACTCTTTGGTTAAGTTTCATACAAACTATTACACTTCTGAAAAATCATCTGAAACAAGCCTGGGAGTCTTAAGTTGTGTTCCCTATTGCTAATTGACATGACACAAGACCGATCTTTCAGTTCTTGTGTCTCATCACACTCAAGCAATTCCATGTGCAGGCCATAAGAGTGTGAAGCTCCATTAAACGTGTCCTGATCTGCTAATGTACCTCACTGAAGTCAATTTGAAAAGGCAAAGATGACACCATTCAGACTGGCAGTCTTCAAAGAGATCACGTATTGCAGAGCAGAACACAGGGGTTAAGTGAACGGGTAAGTCTGTCGCCCAGAGACACATCGTTCTTACTCCAGTTATCAAGGGTAAACGTGTTCTGCAGAGTGCATGAGAGGAGGAAGACTGAAGTCAATAAAGCACTCTGTTTGAAAGTCTTTAAGCAGGGTATATAAAAAACCCTCTCTTTAGGAAATGCCAATGGGTCTAACATTCAATTTGTTCAAGTCCCCTGATTTATTCATTGTTTTCTTTAATGAAGATAAGATACTACCGCAAAGCCCAGTACAAACGCTGAATGATTGTTCTTGGGTAGAAAAGAGTGGCACATAACAAGTGCCTAAGCACTCACTCCCCATAGTAAATAACTCAGGGAAGACGTCTCCTCGTGATTCTCAGGTGGGTGAGAATCCTGGACTACAATTTATGTGCTCCAACGCAAAATAAATAGGATACCTTAGTAAGGCTCTATCTACTGAAAAATAAGAGGCTAAACTGGTCTGGGACAAACAATAAATACCCATTTTCTTCCAAGGTTTTTCGGCATTCAGCTTTTCCCTATAAGACTATCTTATGCAAAGCCTTTTTCGAAACTTTTCGGATTGAAAAGTCCAAAAATTGCTGAGTCATTGGACACCTCAGAAAATAGACTGTTATTGTAAAAGGCTCAGGTATAAGGGAGTGAATGTGGAAATTTTGACTGATGTGCCACAATAAGGTAATATGGGTAGGATGGAGTATGAAGAGATGACTGAGGCGAGCAAATGTCACTGTACAGAGAAGAGTTTTTACAGAAGCTTCCAGTAATTATTATATAGCATCGAAGGATTCTAGAGCAAATATTAATAAGAAAAGTACTCCAGACAGGTAAAAGTAAATAAAAAATAACATGTGCTATCTTCCCTGTGAACCCAAATGCCTACTGGGAGAAATGACTGGAGTCATTAGCATTATTTGTTCATCATTATCACTTATGAGGAGGTACGTGAATGTATGTCTATATATTCAGGCCCTGTGGTTTTAGTGCTTGTAAACAGCTGCAAAATACATCTGAGTTTCACAACAGACTCCTGGAGAAAATCAGCCCCTGGCAGTAGAATGAGCTGTTTCCAAGAGAAGTTCAAAGAGGCAGTCATTAAGGAAAATGTCAGCTCTAAATTTATTTTCCCCATTTCTTTCTTCTTTGTCATCTGCTATGAATTGGTCTCCAATGGCTTTGCCATTTTAATTTAATCTGGACTCAGATGTGAGCAACAAATCTTTCAAAGCGCTGCCATGGCAAGAACTTCTGCCCATTCAGGATTGGGTAAGAAACACTAGGTAATTCCAGGTTCTATGGGGTTTTTTTGTACCAAAGTGTTTTCTTTATAGAAAGATTTGCAGCACATGAAGAAATAAATTCAGTCAAATATGATGACTTATATATCACTGAAGCCAGTCACTAGAGTGGAGAAAACGTTGGAGAAGGCATGTGTCCTTAATCCACAAATATCAGAAGGAAGAGGTCACCACCTGAGATTGAACTGATTCCTAGATATCTTCTTCATGGACTTTCAGGCAATGATATCCAGACTCCAGCTGGCTAATTCCTTCCATTCAGTATGATTTAAGTCCTAATCTATTTAATTATTAAACACCTTCAGAAATGTAGTTCTTAGTCCCTCTTTGTTTCTAAAGAGACTAATACATTATTCGTCTGTTAGAAGGATTTTTTGCTTCACCACCACATCTGCAGGATCACATAAACTCCTAAATGTTGCCTTATTCAGCATGGTTTTCTCAGGCTGGGCCTGTTTTTCTGAAGGACTTCATGCACCTTCCTTTTCCCACAGGGCAGCAGGAGATACAGGGAATGACTGTGAGCACAAAAAGCAGCAGACAAGCACTTTTTGCTGTCTCTGATATTGCAACTATATAGACTGTAAACAGGAACTGCAGAACTTTTATCATTAACACTGTAAATTAGAGATCACACTACCTATTAACGTTTATTCCACTATTTACTCAGGCTGCTACACAAATATATACATGTATTTCTGTAGCTCTATATTAATATGTGTTGATAAACACACTTTACTGCTGTATGGCACCTAAACCTATGATTACCCAAGCACTACAGAAAGTTAGTTCATCAAAGTTCTAATGAAGGTTCTGATCAAGGTTCGGACAGTTCTCCTCTGTCCCGTAATGAAAAATATTTTTACAATTCCCAAAGAGTCTTAAATAGCAACCCAGAGCACAACAACCACAAAGCCCACGAGCCCCTTTGTTTTGGGATGTTCACACCTAAAAGTTCATCCAAATGTTCTCAGTGTTTACGATTTACCACATTAAAACCATAGACTAGATACAAATGTGCCTAAATTTAGACATCTCCCATTCCTATTTATAATTTGCATTTCAGAAAATGCAACGAAATAGGACAAAAAGAAATCATAACAAATAACTGCTCATCTAACCTTAATTTTAAGTGACATGAATCCCTCTCAATAATATACCTCCTGATGTTTGCGGTGATTTATATAAGTGTCAATCATACAGCTGACTATTGACCCATCACATCAACAAAGCAGACACTGACATCTCATTTATTACTCAAAGAACGAAGTTCCTGAAGGACCCATATCATGTGCAATCTTCCAATCAACCAAATGAAATAAGTTGCTGAACAAACCTGAATTGAGTTAAAATCCAGAAGTTTCAGGGATTCATTTCAAGCTACCATAAAGGTTGATGCTACCCAGAAAGCTGAGCTTCCTCACAGTCCTCAAAGAGTTTCATACAGGACTTAGAGCCCATACCTAAATATTTTGCAATTCCCCCAATCAGGATGAACAGCAAAGTGCAAAGCCAAAGTATGGGAACAGTTTTATGAGAATAGTCTGTTAAGAAGCAAAAAGTTTTGCAACTGTTTTCCTCAGCCCCTCATGCATTTCTAATGCAACAAGCTGAAAAGGGCTGATAATCATGAAACTGCAGTAAATGTGCCATGAGATAAGTCAAATAGCTTTCAGAAATTCTAATAAATTCTTTTCATAAAACATTAGCATATTCTGCCCTGTGGATCTCATTTTTACCTATTAGAGAACCTGTCTGAGATCAGACAAAAGAACTTTTCTGTTCTACTGGCATGCAGAGTGGAATTCATTATTAAACATTGTGCTAGGTTAATCTGATTTGAGGAAAAAAACCCCTAAAGATTCAGGGGATCCTTTTATAAAGATAATATTTTCTGAGTTAAAATAGATAACTGAAAGAAAATGCCCACCAGAAGAAAACAGAGGCTTGTGGATTTATTTTTTTTTCTTTTTCACCAGAATTCCTCCTTACAAACTTTGAAGACAGTATGGATTTGGTTGACTGAACTGTCCAAGTGGCAGCGTTGAACTGTGTAGCGTGCGATGCCTGATACATTTCTTCATCTTCCCTAAGAAAATCAAAAGTCCTATGGAGCTCTTCTCAGAGAAAACCTTTGAAGTTCCTGGCAAGGATTTTCAGACAGAAGAATGATCGGGGCACTGTTACTAAAAATGAAGATTTGTGGTTTTGGTCCACATGCTCAAGGATACTTCTCTTACAGCTGTCTGCTCCTTACAACCTCAGACATAGTGAGGGGACTAGCCAAGCTCCCAGTGCTGCGATTACTGCACAGACCTTCAGTTTGTGAAATACTTTGAGACCCTTATTCTGAGATAGACTCCAAATTCACTGAAATTTGACCTTTTACTCTTCCACTTTCCTAACTTCACCATTAACCTAAATTAAGGAGATTATTTAAAGGGAGGGCAAGCTAAATCAAAAACCGGCTATGCACATTCAAACTAAGTATATACATATTTTTCTAGGGAGTCATACAGGCCTGCACTTTCACCGTACTTTGAAATTTTGCCCTAAGGAAAAGAAGGGTGGATTTCTCCTAATGCTTTGGAACCAAAATATTGCAAGAAGAGTATGTGAGCAAAGCCCTAGAAGGCAATGATGTCTAATGTCCTTTTTCAGCATCAGTGTTTAAGCCTCATTGCTTCTGGTGCTGCTGTTGCCACTCTTATCCAGATGTCAGGGCCACAGTAGTGTAGAAAAATGGTTCTTCCTTGGTAAACTGCTGTAAAAACCCTAAGGATGGGGAAACAGACTATTTGAGAATAGTGATACTGCTCACAGGCTCACCTGTGGGATTTCCATCCTACTAAGTGCAAACTTGAATATCAGTCTCAGCTGGTAATTTACTCTCCAAATCTCAGGATGAAATTAACTGTATTTTCTCCCATGTGGGAATTAAAATCTTGATAGATTGGCTTGACTATAAATATTATGGACAGAGCAAGCATAGCTTGCTCTGCAACATTCTCTATCTCTTTTCTGAGTGCCACTTGAAGTTCTGTTGCATTCATGGGTGCATTCATGGGTGCTCAAGCTAGAGCATAGGAGGTTCCGAGTTAACATGAGGAAAAACTTTTTCACCGTGAGGGTGACAGAGCACTGGCACAGGCTGCCCAGAGAGGTTGTGGAGTCTCCTTCTCTGGAGACATTCAAAACCCGACTGGACGTGTTCCTGAGTGATGTGCTCTAGGTGGCCCTGCCTTGGCAGGGGGGGTTGGACTAGATGATCTTTCGAGGTCCCTTCCAACCTTTGTGATTCTGTGATGGGTGAGGAAGACGACATCTGCTTCCTGAAATAATTCCGTGTGAGGCTGTCTGCGTGAAAGGGTTGGGTAGCTCTGTGTACCAGCTTTCAAGATGGAGAAGAAGATCTCAAACTGAGGCATAACCAAGCAACAGGTTTTGAGTTCTTTACTATGGCACAGAGAGAACAAAATTCAGGCATCAAAGCCTGCTAGCTAGTTCTCTGAATAGTACAAAAGGTCGTTTTTCCAAATGCTTAAACAGTACCCTCAGGCTTTCAGGATTATGTGCTGTATTGTTATTAAGCAAAATCTCATTGCATTAAGAAGCAGCCATCGCTTTTAAAAAGATAGAAACACTCGTTTTGCCAGGCATGGTATGGCTGTCAAAAGCAAAACAAAACAAAACGAAGAAATCCTTAGCACATAAACAGCAAAAACTGCATGTGAAATTAAAGTTGTAATTAAAATTGACATTTGCTTGGCTCCTGCTTTGACTGGCAGCCATTGTACTGAGGTCTAACGGGTGTTTGCAGGGTTTCCAACACTCTAGGTTAATTCTGCATGAAGAGCAGTAAGAATAAATTATTTCTGTAAGTGGTACACTGAAAAATTAATTGAAAAAGTGGACTACTCAACCAAAATAAAAATATACAAAAGCATGCCTTGGACATCCTTCAGAATGGGAAAATGGACAGAGAATGCCCTAAGCTTCAGCTTAAAGTTAGCTGGAATATTAGAGACCTCAAACTTCACCCAAGGCAAAGTCAAAAGGGAGGACCCACGCCAGCAGCCATGTACTAATTCTGCGCTGAGAGTTGTGAATAAGCAATACATTTCAGGGCATAGCAGCAACTTTGCTCAGTAAAACAGTACATCTAGACTGTCACAAGTGAACAAGCTATCATGGTTTAACAACATAATTTACCGGGTTTATTCAAGCTCAGCAACTGCAGAATCTAGATGCCGAGATTTCCTTGTGGGCCACCTTCATCCTTTTTTTCACAACAGCTGTCATACGTTTTTCTGAGTCCACAGGCAAGGGACTGACAAATTTTACTTTACATTTGCCATGGGATTTGCATGCCCAGAATATCAGTGCCACGGTTCACCTGAGAATAAGAGACTTGATCGCTTCTGATGATCTGTTCATAAATTAATTTGGGCAAAGCAATACTAGAGCAGAGCTAGTTGAAAGTATAACCTCTCAAAACAGACATAGTGCAGGCACTGCCTCCTCTGCACCGTTTCACTCTGTAGATCTGTTCCCACTGGGATGCAGCACTTGGTGATTTCCAGACAACTTGAGTCTTGAGCAGAGAGAGGTTTCCTCCCCTGTGCCTTCCTGACTCCACAGACAGCACTGAAGACAAGGCAAAACCATCCACGGCAGAGACACGTCCAGTCCAGCTGGACAGTGGCAGCAGCACTCCCAGACCTGCTTGCCAATTCAGATACGGTGTCCCGGTCTGTCAAACTATATGTATTTTTATTCTATTAGCAAAGATTTAGTGTCTGCAAGGGACCTTTCAGTTGTAGTCACAAACTGTACGCAGGTCACGTCCTTTCTCACAGAATCACAGAATCGTAGAGGTTGGAAGTAACCTCGAAAGATCATCTAGTCCAACCCCCCTGGCAAGACAGGGCCACCTAGAGCACATCACTCAGGAACGTGTTCAGTCGGGTTTTGAATGTCTCCAGAGAAGGAGACTCAGCTGCTATGTCTCCGTGTACACTGCATGTTATTGTCTCCAGCCTGAGCCTGATAGATTCATATTCATTTTGCATGCCTCTGTGTGTGCACTAGTTCTTTTTAACTCAAAAAAATCAGCAAAATGAGAAACTTCTCCTAGTCCCATCTCTGTGGGACTGAAAACCCATGATGTGTGTCTATAAGCTGTATTGTGCACCTGGACAGAGCGAGTCAAAGCAATTCAGAGGCATCAAAGTATGACCTGCTGTGGGACTGCTCTGTCCCACCAGGGCAGGCAGGGACTGCAACCGACCTCTTCACTAAAGATGACCTCCCAAAAGAGCCAGACAATCCCGTAGGCCTGCGTGGCAGGAGCATAAAACAACTCCAGACACTATTCTTGTCAGTAGCCACGTGGGCACAGCGTGTGTCACATTCCTTGTCCCAGTTTGAATAATCCTAAATCCTGTTCCTCTGTACACTGTCTACTTGTGCTTCAGCCCAACCTGTTCGCAGTTCTGGCCTCTCCACTGACGTTCCCTACTCCTTCCTTTGCTTGAACTGGCTTTCCCAACAGTGGTTGTTACTTCCCAAACAATTTCCTCTTTCATATTGATCATTCTCTCTTCCATTCTTAAGACTCTTTGAGTTTTCTCCTGTCTCTCTTCTTTTCTCCTCCTCCTCACTCAGTGATTACTGGGCTAGCTCTAGGTGTCAGGTAAACTTCAGTCTGTCTGAGCTCCACATCCCACGGTATCACAAATATGTTGTCTTAGCTCTTACACAAAGACTTTCCTTCTTCCAGGAACCTCAGCATTAGTAATAAAGATAACAGGCAAGTCAGCGTCTCTAACATTTGTCGATTTTTATTAGATATTGCAGCCACACACACTAAATTTTAGCCTCAATAAGCCCAGGCTTAGCTTAACCAAAGTTTAGTGCAATCTCAAGGCTCAGTTGTCCTTTCAAATCCATAGTCCCCTTCTGATTCTGCCAGTCAGTGAAATCTTTTATATCGAATGTTCTCAGCTCCTTGCTCAGTCCCACAGCTGAACGGGATCCTTCAGCTGTGACTTAGCACCTTGCTGCTAAAGCACCAGCCTGCGGTTCAGGGCCACATTATGAGCTGCCTCCTGCTCTTCCCCAGGATTTGTATTCCACACACACTGCTGGACCAGTCAGACACCTCGTACATGTTGTGACTCCATCTCTCCTCTTGCTCTGTTCCTCTCTTCCTCAACCCTAAGTAACCTCAGACCTCCCCAACTCCTGGCCACGTAATTTTAGCTTTCAGCCATTTGTGTTGCCTCTAGCACTTGTCAGACCTTTTACTGAACTAGTGTAACTCGCTAAAAGGACAGAAAAAATTCCAATATTTTGCTAGGCTTGTATTCCTCCATTTCAGTGAGGCGCATGAGCTCACAGAAAAGTCTCTTCAGCAGGGACAGGGTAAGCAGCAGGAGAGCAGAGGAGGAGCAGGATAGGGAAGATGTGAGTGCGCAGTGAGACTTTGCCTTCTGGAAAAAAGGAGAGCTTATTAATTTGTCTCACCATGTCTTTAGACTCAATCTGTCCTTGAGAGTACAAGGGAAGCAGCAGAGCTGTGGAGACAGGAACAGGGGAGGGGAGAACAGAGCCACTCTTCATGCTGGCAGATGTTTTGCAAAACACCACTCTCAGAGGTAGAAAAATGGATGGGCAGAGTGAAACATCTCTCATTTGTCATACCCAAGCTTGCCGTACAGTTTTTCTGGCTTCCTGACTTTCACAACCGCCTCTGAACACACTCTCGCCTCACTTTTGTTTGGTTGGCTTCTGGACTACAGTAGCTACCTTTGGTCCACATACTTGAGCAACTTCTCGCTTAAACCTAGCAAGGGTTACAGCATGACAGTGACAGCATTTTCCTGCTTAATTCCATCCACAGATTTTAGCCCAGTTTTAGCCACTCAGCCCTTTTATTCCCACAAGCTTAAATCTCTCCAGTAATCAGACTGCCAGAATCTCTGGGTGGGTCCCCAGCAAGGTTTGAATGTGGCACCTTGGGAGCTGCCACACCACCTTAGTTAAGATCCCCCAGCTACATATTTAACTCAAATTTCTAAGTGATCCAGCCACCAGAGGAACAGACAGCTGTAATCTGTGAGCATGTAGTCCTCCTGTGCCCCATGGGTACACTAGAAGCTCCATCGTATTTCTTGTATCTGTTTTTCCTTCCACCCAAAATATTCCTGCTGAGTTTTCCTGGCACCATTTTTCGTCAGTTTTATTAATGACGACACTTTACTTTAACTCTGTTCGCCTTCAAAGTGATTCACGATGGGTTCTTCGAGCCCTTCACTGTAAGGCATGTCAGACTGCAGCTTTATTTTTTTTTTTTTTCTCTAAAACTGCCTTAAAAGTTGCAATTCTGTCCAAGGCAGGTAAATATTCTCCAGGAAAGCGAGTTTCCCAGTACTCTGACTCACACGGAGATGATATGGCATGCTGTATTTTAAAGCAAGCTTTTTCTCCCTCCTGCTGCGATATCCGAAGTTGTTTTGTGAATCTCGTTGCTTACACTGAAAAGATCAGGGCAAAGAAAACAGTGAAGGAGCAAGTTTCCCAGTTGTGGCATCAGTCCTCCAGTAAAGTGAGTTTTCAACTAAAAATATCTGTGATATTTTGAACTAGAAGGAGGACTCTATGTGAAGAAAGCTGGAAATCACAGCGCTCACCTCTCCTGCTAGGTGTTTGCTGGTCGGCAGAGATTTTTTATATGAGATCATCGCCACGGTACTTCTAACACCCTGATGAGCAGAGACTGTGAGGTTGATACTCAAAAAGAGCACAGTCTTTTCCGATAATATCTACTATGCAATTGTTTTTAAGGTGTTTAAAGAATTAAGGTATGGGATTGTATGACACAGTTGCCTACATCGTTAGGGAAGATTTGATGTCCCCAGGAATCCCTTCCAGACCTGCAAACCTCTTGTGTCCGTGAAAGATGCGTTACAATTCTCCTTTTGTACATGTGGAGCTATGACATGGCTGCACTCTTCTTCCTTGCCCCAACAAGGAACAACAAGAGAGGCCTCAATATTTGCTGTCTCCCTTTGCACCAAAGTTTCTGTGTCATCTTTAAGTTTGATCTAGGCTTAGCCAGTTTGTGAGTCCTCAAAAAAAAAATAAGGGGGAGCAGAAGGGGTGAAAGAAAGCAAATCCCTACACCAGACTACTGTTCTCCAAATTTGCACAAGCATTAATCGGCACGTTGCTGCAAAACAGAACAAACAAAAGCATCGCGTTCTTTTGAAAGACCACTTTAAAGGGTTTTGAACTAACTCAGGCAAACATATCCCTCAGGGACATCTTTGATTTCTGCATTGTTCTCCTGATCACACAGTGTGTTACCAGAATGAGATTTTTCACTGTTTGTCTTCTTTTTCTTATTGGGCACAGTATTTAGGCAGAAAATCTGTCAGAAAGGAATGGCTGCATATAAATGTTATTCTTAGTAAGGCTTCTGATATTATAGCACAGCATGTTTGGAATATTGATTACAGCACTTAAATTTGCAATTAAAATGATAATTTCCTTTTCCACTGATTTTTGGACTAATTTTATGCAAAATGCAGCCTAGGATTGACATAAGGGCAATAAAAATTGCACAGAAAAATCTGTACTGAGTTAATTGTTAAACATATGGTCACATGTCATGGAAGGGGTAAGCAATACGAACCAAGAAGTGAACAGGGACTTTGAGTATCTTTATAAAGACAGAGGCTTTCATTACTGCTACTACTTGCATTTTCATTCATTTCTTCTCGCCTTAATTTCCCACACAACCTTTTTTTTTTCCTTTTCCGTGTTAGAGATTGTCAGCATTCGCATTATCCAACAGTGGCTCAGAGAACTGCTGACTTCAAGACAGAGCAAATTAAGGTGAAGGAAGTTAGAAGGGTGACCCTTGCGACTCTGGAATGTCATTTTTATGACACACCAACAAAAATAAGGATGCTAAATTCAAATTGATCACATGCAACAGTGGCACAGTGAGGGATATGATATGTACATCATGAATTGTTTGCCATTTGAGCTGGTTAAAAGTTGGATTCAAACACGATTCTCTTCAGGCTAGTAAGTTTAATTGGAAGGTTTTCTTAATGTCTACAAAATTATTCCTTTGCAATCAAAGATCTTGCATGCACACTAAAATTTTATCTAGTACGATATGGCATAAATTGAACTCACAGACAGTCAGGGCAGTTACTACTGCATTCTCCAGAATGTTCTCCATCCTTGTCCAACCAAATCTAAAAGAGCACCATTTTCTGATTTTAGTACTTATTCAGTGATGAATCATACTGATGATCAATATGCTCCAGTTTTCCCCAGTCAATAACTGAGCTATTGGTCACTCTGTTAGACCCTTTCCGTCATTCTTCACAAAATTAGTTTTTTCTCAGATGTCTTCCTCATTTGACCCCTTAGTTTCTTTAGGCTACCATCATTAACCAACGATCTCACTCATTTACTGCACTGATCCACATTCCAGTGTTGGATTTCCCCTCACAACTGCTTGTCCCCTTCTTTTGTCTATTTAACATCTGATTTCAGAGCCTGCATCAATAATTGCTTTTCTCCATTTTGTGTATAAAAGGATATTTGAAATGCTCTTCACTGAAATGTCATCCAATTCTTTAGTCTGATCAAATAAAACCAATTAACAAATGACATTGTATTATTACTGAAACGTTACACATGCTTGGAAAACATTTAATTTAATTTAACTCAGGAGGTCAGATTTTTCATTCTTTGTTTTCCTCCGTTTTTTTTAAAGCCTTACAATTAGCAAATATGTACAGTGGTTTCCTTATCAAGCAGAAAGGAAAAAAAAACAGCAAACCCCCTTTTTTAAAACCCTTCTCAACTTGTTATAGTGACTGACATAGTACTACAAATACATAAAAATGAATTTAAATCAGTCATTTTTATGACAATTCAGTGTGTCTAATATTTTTTGATACTTTTTATTATCAGGAGACCTCATTATGTTATTTAGATTATTACAGCGTACACTGCCAATGCATTTACTCATTATAGATGTTCCACTCATATCTGTCAAATGACTAGAACTTCATTACTCCCTTCATTTTTCCTAACTACCTTAATCTTTTGTTTAGACCCACTATTTCCCCAGGTGACCTCACGCTGGGAAACATCGAGGAACATGAGAACAACGCAGAAGTGATCACCTACAATTTTTTATTTATCCTATGTTTTGACAACACCAACCTTCTTTACCCAATAAAAACAATAACCGTCAGACTTAGACTGTAGGAGGCCTGAATGAAATTAGGAATACGAAGGCGGGAGGGGGTAGGGGGCTGGGAAAGGGAAGTGCCAATAAATAAATAACTGGATAAATTTAAATCGTTCCCTATTGACTAAGTTTTTATCTTGAACCAAAACCTACTGATGGAAACCAACTTCTAGCTGCCGTGTCTGTCAAGATGATAACATGGGATACAGTGCAATCATTTAATGATTTAAATTTAGTTTAGCGAAGCCAAAACCATCTGGTACAAAGGACACTTTGGCAGATTGAGTAGAGTGAGAATACTGTTCTTATAGCTGTTATGGTCTGATAACAAAGGAAAAATACACATCCAAAGCCATTAAAAAATCATTTGCAGTCTATCTCACAACCAAGTCAGAATAATAAGAGGCAGAGCACTAATTATAATTGTATGGAGTTTCCCAGCAGAGACATTGCTAACCAATTGCCACTTGTCTGTTCTCAAGTATTTGCGGCATGCAAATAATCTGTAAATGCATTCGTTTGTGGCATCTTTTCATTTATGTGACAATATTATTACTTTTCTGTTTTCCCTGGCAATTGTTTTATTGCCATCTGGGAGTGATTAGTGAAACAGTTCAGGGAAAGTAAGAACACCTCTGAATCTGCCCCTGATTTTAGGTCTGGGTAAAAATGGGCTCTTAATAAAATAAAATTGTACATTTTGGGAAGACAGGCAGTCTTGAGATGCTCCTTTCATAGCTACGACTGGAACAGAAAATGAGACAAGACCACACACACACACACAAAATACAAGGGTACTAGAACTGGATGCAATATTCCATTTTCATTCTCAGCAGTGCTGTTTTAAAAGGTACGTTTATTTCTTATATACTTCTCTTTACTGAGCCAAGTGTTTTTCATGGTCCTTTTTTGCTGCACCATGTCGTGGACAGCCGGGGCAGAGCTGCTTGACCACAGCATCTCCTAAGATACTTGCCAGTCTTCCTGATTTCCTGAAAATGATCCCTTACCAAGGCAGTACATTTCTTATTCCTTCTTCCGAAAGATGTGGCTTTGCATTGGTATTAAAACTGATTTTCTTTGAACAGGTATTTCTTATGATGTCTTATGACATAGCAGGCTAAGTCGCTTTGTCACCCACAGAATTCTTATTTATTTTCAAATCACTGATGAAAAAAGCCTTGAATTCTGTCCAGCTGATAACCATTTTTCATACAAATCCCAGACAAGCACTCCAACAATAAAAATGCCACTTCTTATTTAGCTATTAATTAATCAGTTGGCAAACATGATTTCTATCAAGATTTTCAAATGCTAAGGCGGACATGGAACACTGAGCCTGGAGAATGGCAGAAGCCCGGTACATCTGTGCAATATCTCTCTGGAGAGTGTATTCCATCCCAAAGGCTGGACAATGACTGGTGACCATTATCTGTACAGAGGTGGTAGTAACAAACAATCATTTTCTCAAATGCCTGTCCTCATCCATTCTCAATATCACTTTAAAAAGTTTCATGAGTCCTGAAGCTGGAAAGCTGCTACTGCCTAAGCTGAGGTGCTAAAACCTCCAGAGCTAACAGATGTGACTAGCAGAGAATATGGAGGAAATGAGACAGGAAAGGGAAAGAAAAGTAGAGTATGCTATGAGGAAGGGAGAACCAAGGGGAAAAAACAGGAGGAACAGAAAAAGTAAGATATAATTTGTCATTATGGGACCTGGCAACACGTGTGGTAGTCTTTATAGAGTTTCTCATCTTTCATGACATTCCTCATCTTGCACTGAGTTCTTCTATCCCCTTGCTTCCAAGGAAAAGCTTGCACAAGAGAGCTGACATACTCAGGTAGCAGTTCAGGAATTCATCTATCTCTGTTATCATCCTGCAGTTGAGGTGGCCTTCTCACTTGCCTACATGTTACGGCCTGCATCCTGACATACTGATTTATTTAAGTCACTTCACTTAGATCATTAGCCCCAGATCATGTACCCGGCACATGCGCAGCAACTCATAAGCCTAAAGTTACTTGTTCACACCATAGTTTGCAGGTTGGGCTCTGGAGTGGAGGAAGTACCAAAGGGACTGATGAATAGACTGAACTACCTGTCAGCTTCATAATCAGCCTTTAAAAAATTGTGCTATCTCCAGAGGAGAATTTAAATCAAATAAAAAAGGAACACAAAAAATGCAAAACAAACAAACAAACAAGAACAATAAATCAAACATCTGCTGCAAGCTCTTGAAATTAGCGGTTTAATTTTATTTTTGTAATATATCTCTAGGAAGAAATAAAGAAAACAACTGTAATGTAATATCAGACTGCTTAATATGACTGACAATAATAATAATAGAAGTAAAGTAAAATAAACTGCTCAATAATGAAGCTGAAAGGTCGTCCATATTCCTTATCTCACAAAAGTCCGTGATCCCACCATCAGCTGACAATGCTGAATATCTGTCTGTGGATGTGTGAGAGATGAAAGTGACAAGCAAAAATTCATACCGTTTTGCCTTTTTTTTAGAAAAAATAGTTGTCTTGAATATTGTCAGATAAAAAATAACCATTTGCATAAGGGCATCATAGAGCATATGGTTTGCAGATAAGATTTTCTTTTAGAATTATAATAAAGCATGTGTTACTTTATGGCACAATTATAGAGGGAGATGAATGAATGTATGTTCTGCATTTCTGTACAAATTTACACAACAGGAATTAACTTTGCTGCACTCTTTACCTTTTCCTAAAAAAGAAATTACTCAATTTGCAGGCATGAATAAACAAACAACTTTTATATATTTGGAGGTAGTTAAAAAAAGGATAAATTAGGCCTTCCAATTATAGAGTTGAAAACATTTTCTTCATTTGATGAATTTACAAGGATGCAAAATATCTGTGTGAACAAATAAGCATTGCCTGTATTCAATTAAACGATTGCTTACTTCATGTTTTAATTACATAATTAATGTGATAAATTAAACTGTTTCTCAGTGAGCCGTTTAGTCTAAGCTTAGGATTGATACCAGTGTACTTTGCTACTTGTGCACAAAAACTGATTTGGATCATGGAATTATCTCTGAGGTGCTTTCCTGCTTTCACTTCCACTTTAAAGAAAGAAAAAAGATAAGAGCTATAGAGACTAAAGCATAAGTTTTGTGTCGCTGTACTTTACAGCAGTGGAACATGCAGAAGAGTCAAAATTTTTTTACCATACCTGGGCAATACATTTTCCCCCAAAATTTTGGGCTAATGTTCAAAGGGGATGTAAGGCTCCGATAACATGTGAATGTCCCAAACATCTCTCTTGAATGAGGGAGGGTTGGCCAAGGGCAGAACCTCCAGAGGCAGAGTGCTGTCTTGGGAGCCCATCCCCCTATTCCTGCAACACGTGGACAAAGATCTCTGCTGCGCATGCACGCCTGTGGGGGGCCATCGCTCCATCAGTACCAAAGGGAGGGGACAGTGAGACCCCNGTGTTTAAGGAAAGGTTGGATGTGGTACTTAGGGACATGGCTTAGTGGGTAATGGGTGGTGGCGGGATGGTTGGACTAGATGATCCCTGAGGTCTCTTCCAACCTTAATGATTCTACAATTCTATGACTCATTCCTGAATATTCTGGAACATTCCTGGGCACACACTGCACATGCTCAGTGGTGACAAAATCCCACCTATGGAGGGGGAGCACACTGGGTCATAAAGGTTAAACAAAAGGTTTTGCCGCATGCCCATCACCTGAGGACTACAACTCAAGCAGAGGACCTCCCTTCCTCCCTTCCTCCCTTCCTCCCTTCCTCCCTTTCTTTGTTTGCCACTCTTTGTCTCTAACTCCATTTCCAGCACATGGAGGTAACGTCACCACAAGTATTGCTGAGCCATTGTCTTCAATATTTCTGCTGAGTTTTAAGTATTGTTACAACTTTCGCCAATCTGCTACCTTTTGTAGTTGTGCTGAGCTTTAAGTAAATTTGTGGTCTCTTTGAACCTCTAGAGTAATTGTCGTTACTTCTGAACACCAAACAGAGAATTAAAAAATTACCTCTCCCTTACACCCACTGAGTGGTACAGCACAGTGAAACAGAATAAAAAATACACTCCTTTTCCCTACATAACTCCGTTCGGCATTACTGAATGGTGTCCTGCAGTAAGGGCACTAAAATGGTTTGCCTGCAGGATTCTTTCTCGTGTACGTGAGCTCTGTTTCTTCAGCCTATTCCTGTTACATTCAGATAAACTGTGCAACTCACTGCTTCAGGAGGCTATGGAGAGCCTAATTAAGAAGGTTAGACATTCATTCAAGAAAATTCGTTAAGAACCAAGCTGCAGGCTGCTGAAAGCTGAGAGGATGCCCAAAGGAAATATTGTGTGCTCACTTTTTCTTATAATCTGTCCCAGATTTCTGTGACTGACCCTGTTAGAGAAAGGGTGTTACTCCCAGTTGGGAGACAGATACAACACTTTTAGCTCCAGCGGAGAGAGAATTAGAGTCTGTCTCTCAGGGCAGTTACATTATTTAACGCAGCAGCCATAGGCTCTGGGCAACAAAAATCAATCACAGTCATCTGAAGGACTGAAAGTCCCCCCAGATAAAGAGTTGGTCTCTCTTTGGGCTTCAAGATTTCAACGAATGTAAAGCTTCTGCTTTATTTATGGGCATTATTGCAGGTACAGACATTAACTGTTAGTTAGACATCCATCTGAAAATTAATTTCCTGCAATGTTCCACTTCCTTGCTCAGCAACAAGATACTACTAGTAGTATCTGCTAAATAAATGGCTGGTCAAAAGCTGAGACCATCTAATCATTCAGAACACCACCAAACATCAACAAAACTGAAAACCCCAAAAGTCATGTGTCCCTCCCAAAAAAAAACCACAACCAAACAAAAAAACAGAGAAAAGGAAAGCCCACAAGCCAATATCTTATTTTACACTTTAAGGTGGACTTCTGGTCTGACTTAGCATAGCTATTTTGGTGTTCTTATGATGGTCCCAGGTGAAGCAAGAAGCCACGTTCTGTTATCCTGTCAATGCAGAGCAATGCCCTGCTCTTGGCTGACTTGTGTTTCTACATCGCTGCCTTGACTTGGGATAAGAATGAACTGTGGTGCAGCTCACAGGACTCCAGAGCTGGCAAAAATTGATACCTCTGCTAACATCCTTGGGTGCACGAGACCTCATAGTCTCACACATCATGTTTTTTTGCCAATCTGCAGAGAGGAAAGAAGAGGTAGTTAGCAAGGCTAAACATAGAGGACTGTACAGGTTCTGACTCTTCTTGGCAGATAGAGATAAGTAAGAAAAACAGGAAAGAAAATTCTGGTAAGTACAGCAACAGTAAGATGAAGGATGTGCTCTCCACAGCTTATCATAACTATGCATCACATTTGTGCATCCTACGTTTCCTGTCATACAATAGCATATAGGAAAATCTTAGTGAGGACAAGGCTCAGCTGGACAAGGTGCAGGCATGACATTTGGATGCTGACAGAGCAGGTACAGCTGCAAAAAGGAGTGGAGAAGAGTGAACAAAGCTATGCATGAGTCTGCTACAGGATCATTCATACTCCTGGCATACCATCTGTTGATACATCCCACCCAATTAAATACCACCTTATGCCTTCTGTCCCAGATGTTAGATAACTAGGCAGTTTCTGGGATCTCAGAAGGAGGCACCTTCCCAGATGTTCATTAGAACTAACCAAAATATTCAATTATTTTTAGTTCTATTTGAAAATGGAGTAATTCATACATAGACTGAACACTGCACGTAATAGTTGCTAGAGGGTTCTTTTCTTTCTGTTTATTGTGGCAGGAAGTGGTGTTTCTGCTAATAAAACTGAGCCCATATGAAATCTGGAGTGAGAAAGATGCAGTGAGGCCTTAAAAGTTTTTACTGGCTCTCTGGTGCATTTCAGTAAAACAATGCAATCTGTATTAAAGCCAAGAAGTTGCCCCTATACAGCACTTTCCTAAAACGTCAGAGGTAACGTTTCAACAATTTTAAATGAATTATTAACTTTGTACAACAAAACATGGAAAATAAATGCAGAGCAGGCGAGAACCAAACAACCCTTACAAAAAAAAAACCAACAAAAAACAGTTGCAGACTCTTTCGAGATATCGAAGTCTCAGTTCTTCTGAAGCTAAGTGCACGTTAAGGACAGGTTGGTAGATTCTGTGTAGCAGATAACTAGTGACAGCACTAGGGGGAACGGCTGCAAGTTGCGCCAGGGGAGGTTCAGGTTGAAGATGAGGAGGAATTTCTTCTGGGAAAGGGTGGTCGGGCATTGGAAGGGGTTGCCCAGGGAGGTGGTGGAGTCACCATCCCTGGGGATGTTTAAAGAAAGGTTGGATGTGGTACTTAAGGACATGGTTTAGTGGGTAATGGGGTGGGGGGGACGACTGGACTAGATGATCCTGGAGGTCTCTTCCAACTTTAATGATTCTATGATTCTATAGTCAGGGTAACTTCTCAGGAAACTAATTTCCTTAGAGAAGGAGGATTAAGGTGGAAAAGAAGTGCATAACTGTCTGCAGGAGACTCAGAAGCCAAAGGGAAGATTACTAAAGGCCTCTAAAGAAATAGTATATATAATCTCAGAGGTCTTAGGAAATGAAAGTGCCATTTCAGAACCTGTAAGTGTAGAGAAGCCAAAATAAACACTTTTCTCACTCTTAAATGTTTACAGGAATATCACAGCTTACTGAAAGAAAAAAAAAAAGAATTAGACAAAATACACTTTCTCTGTTGCTAAAAATTTGTCTACCATGAAGGGAAGGAATACAATGTAAAAGTAGAAGAGAATCATAGAATCACAGAATCATAGAATCACTAAGGTTGGAAAAGACCTCTGAGATCATCAAGTCCAACCGTCAACCTAACACCACCACGCCTGTTAGACCATGTCCTGGAGTACCACATCTATGCGTTTTTTGAACGTCTCCAGGGACGGCGATTCAAGCTTCACTCCATATTCAATCTTTAAGTGTCCAAAAAAAAATTTTAAAATACTCTGACCCTGTATTTTCTCCATGGCTCAAGAACATCTTGGCATGTATCTTTTTGGTGCTAAAATATTTTCTTTCCTCATAACAGTGCACTGATGAGATCAACCTCCTGAGAACCTTCTCATAGAAACATAGAATGATTCAGTTTTAAGATCATCAAGTCCAGCTGTTAGCCTGGCACAAGCCAGGATGCCGTTGGCCTTCTTGGCCACCTGGGCACACTGCAGGCTCATATTTAACTGGCTGTTGAGCAACACCCTCAGGTCATTTTCTGCAGGGCAGCTTTCCAGCCATTCTACCCCAAGCCTGTAGCATTGCCTGGGGTTGTTGTGACCCAAGTGCAGGACCCAGCACTGAGCCTTGCTGAACCTCATACAACTGTCCTTGGCCCATTGATCCAGCCTGGCCAGATCCCTCTGTTGAGCCTCCCAACCCTCAAGCAGATCAATACTCCAGCCCAACTTGGTGTCATCTGCAAACTTACTGAGGATGCACTTGATCCCTTTGCCCAGATCACTGATGAAGATATTAAAGAAAATTGGCCCCAATACTGACCTCTGGGGAACGTCATTTGTGACCAGCCAACAACTGGATTTAACTCCATTCGCCACAACTCTTCGGGTCCATCCAGCCAGCCAGTATTTTTTGCCCAGCAAAGAGTACAGCTTCCAAACCATGGGCAGCCAGGTTCTCCAGGAGAACGCTGTGGGAAATGGTATCAAAGGCTTTACTAAAGTCCAGGTAGACACCATCCACAACCTTTCCCTCATCCACTAAGCAGGTCACCTTGAACAGTATGAAGCGTTCACCTTAAGAACAGTACACCTTACTCTCTCCTAATGCCTCAGGCACAACAAAAGCTTTGTCTAAATAACCTGGAGTTAGGATAGAAGGGCTTTTACTAGCACCATTTCTTTTAACTCTGAAGCAGCAGGAAAATATGAAAACATTGAAATAGTTCTTTCAGGATTCTTGACCCTAGTTGAAATACCTAGGTTAGCTCCGGTTAATCTTATTCATATTCTTAAGCTGCCGCACTATTTTCAATGACAGTTGAACACGGTGTGGGGTAGTCACGCTCTCTGCCTTCAAGCATCTAACCTCGATGTCTGAATAGGTTTCTGAAAGCTTTACTGACTGTATATATGACTCCTAATTCTGTAGCCAAGGTTAGGAACCTCAAGTTACTCAATGTGAACCCCTCTTTTGTTCCTCAAAGAGTTCCATAAATGTACTTATGTCAAGCACCTTTTGCACATGATGTAAGGGTTTTCTTTCCGTGTGTGTTTTTGATCCTGCAGTCAAGAGAATTTCTTTCATTTCCTTTCTATTCAGCTATTACCAGGCCAGAAGAAATGCTTGACACAGACTGAAAGCTTTTTATTTGCATTCCTGTGTAACCTTCTCTTTTATCAATTTGTCATTTTGCTGATATGCCTCTCATGCACCAAGGCATTTATTAGAGTCATTATCAGAGAGCTCTCAGATTACTTTGTTGTCATGACAAACTGAGTTTTGTTATGCCCAGCTTGATGGATGGGCTGGATATTTTTATACTCCTCTGGAAGCCAGATCCTAGTATTTTTGACACTCACAGTCCTTCTTCGGTACATAAAATCAAGGCCAAGCATGAGCACATTATAAGAAACAGTCACTCCATTGTCATCAAAGAAAAGCCCAAAGCTCCCACACCTGAAGTATGAACTACTACAAATAGATCTAAACCTGGGATTTTTTTAAACAACTCATCAGCTGCAGTTTATGGCAGGATAAATTACCCCTAAATTTAGCCACCCAACAGCTTGATATTCAGTCCCTGCAAAGCAAGATAATCTTGTCTTAACATATGTGTCTAAGACTATAGAAAGAATGCAAATAGCTACTTAAACTTCATACCAAGGCTTAGTTTCATCCTGGTAAAGGTAAGATCAATGCCTGAGCAATTCACCCTAAAATACCTTAGACTCCATGAAGATTTTATGAGCGCACTCCGTAGAATTGAGCATGTAATCCACCCCATCCTCAGTCAGACACTTACTTTTATTTGATCAGATGAATCTCACCCCAAACTCCACACTGGATGGTTCAGCTATATTTACTGTTGTATGGAGTGATGTAAGAACCAGGGACCTGTTTACTTCATAGTTTTTTTTATTCACCTGCCTATGACAGAAAATAACAACCCTGCGCATCAAGCTCTGCCACCTACACTGCAGAGAGAGCTGTCCACGAAGGAATGAAAAGTTATCTTTGTCCTCCGCCTTTCAAGGGAGCTTAGAGAATACCTTAAAGTCTTTTATACAAATGGAAACTTTTAATTCTCCTTCTTATTCTTATTTAAGTGTTTTGTAGCTCAGAGAAGAAAATCTCAGAGTGGTTCTGCTCTTCTTATCTTTGTGGGAGACACTCTGCTAGGAATATCTGGATATGAGCAGTGACTCTACATTTTTTCACATTATCTTAGTCTTTCTGAGGCTCTTTTTATACCTCTGTAAAGCTGTGAACCAACGGATATGTACTGGATTTATATCTTGCCTATGCATTTAAATTACAAAGCAGTTGGGCCAAATTCTATAAAAGCCAGGTGATAAAATAAATTTTGTGCTTCGGGGTAGTTATTGCTGTCTATAAAGTTCTAGCCAGCATTGGACAGGCATCAGTATCTACTTTCAGTTTCCACTCAAGGCCCTGTAACGCTGCTCTGCAGATGCTAAAAGAAGCAGTCAGCAAATACCAGCTGACTAGCAGCTGTCACTGTACGATGTCTCCCTTTTCTAAAAATGATTCTGTCATGCTGGACAAAAAAAACCAACCAAACCCTGACATACCCAGGAATTCATCAGTATTTGTTTTTGCTGGATCCGCTTGCAGAATGCAAGTCTGAAAAAGCATAGCAAAGTATTGTGGGGAAAAGTGATTCAAGCAGAAACCTGTCCTAAAAAGTTTGTGCCTGCCAGCTACATAGTAAGAGCTACCACAGGTAGGATATAGCCTTACCTGTCACGATACCTTGCTTGTCTCCACAATCCCGTACCATTTCTCACACACCTGTCCTTATTTTAAGAATGAGGTTTCATAGGAACTGTATTTCAAGCTACAGTAATCTCTAATTCAAAATAAAATATTCAGATTCTACCATCAAATATTGGCAAACATATGCTCAAGCCTGTGCCAAAATACTGTTGTAATAAATGCAGAGTATCTCATCTCCCTCTCCCTTCATTGTTTCCTCCACTTAGCTCGCTTGTTCTTTGGGACAAGGTTCTGATATTTAACATGCTCATATGGGTGAAACATAGCAAATAAACATAATGAGCACATAATATATTGAATAGCTATCACTCAATAACAGCAGCTGTTATATTATTTCATGCAAAATATGAACACTTTCCCTGAGGCGCTGAAAATCATCTTTAATCTCTTCTGTATATTTTTATACACTAACCATTCATATAAGTTTTGTATACACAATTTTTTCCCATATGATACGCTAACTCTAGACTTACTTAAACTTGAAAGTTGATGTGTTTCTAAAATACAGGGTTGGGGTTTTTTTAAAAAAAAAAGTGTCTGTCCGTGTATTGTTTCCAGAATCATGACAGACATTTATGCAGGCATAAAAATTAAATTACAAATGATCAATGAAGAATGCAGCTGCATACATATAGTTTATCTGTACTGTTTGGGACATTACACTGAAGAAAACAATCCCCCTGGTATATAATCCCAGGCAATTCAACTCTACTGTGGTCAACTGCACAGAAGTTTTGTTACAGATGTTATTAAGTGTAAACTATTTGAAGAGAACAGTATCTGATAAGCATCACCCCATCGATTTAGTCTTACAGATAAATTTCAGTGCAGCTAATAGATTAGTCATTACTGAAATGTGGAGGAACTCTGCGTTTAGTGATGAGCTGAGTCCATTAATCCTAAGTAAATTACAGTGTATCAAAAGCATAGAGATAATTGATCATGGTATTATATATTCATAGTACATAAAAAGCTCATGGTGACACTCTATGGTGACTATTACTAAATACATCTTTAATTTAGGTTAGAAAAGTTATGGGGGTCAAACCCATATAGAAGAATTATCGCAAACATTTTTTTGATAATTACCAGATAATATTATTTACAATTTGAGCTACGGTTGCAACCAAGGGACTCTGACAGGATTTCACAATGCTGTGCAACAGATGAGCATGGAGAATTCAGTTTCAGTCCTAAGGAGTTTACCAATGAAAATCATAAAACATTAAAAAGTTTCTTTTTAATCCTCATCAGATTCAGGAATTCTTGTTAACTTGCAAAAGATGCTTCAATTAATCTAAATTAGAGCCCATTTTCAGTGAGAAAAAGTCATATCTATCACTGGAATTGTTTTTTCTGTCAATAATGATAATACTTACATGGCAGTTTTGAGCCTCAAACTGCTTTACAAACATCAGGTAATAAGCCTCCTGACATATCATAAAATTACTTTTAAGCAGGTGAATACTTGTTTTACTCATTACTTCAGGAAATACAGAAATGTATGAATTTGCATGGAAGGAAATCATTAAAAGAAATCATAATCAAGAAAAGGTGACTGTTAACCCTACATTAACCATCACATCCTGCCTCACACCATCAGGACAAAAAAGCACTATGATGAGATAAGGGAGATTTGAACATGCAGCCCATTAACTAGTTTTTAATAACAGCCAACTTTCTGGAAAAGAGCTTCAGTGTCAGAAGGCTTTTCTGGTCTAGTTTGGTTGTGGTTTTTGTTTCCTCCACTATGTAACTTCTGGATGAGGCTTTGGGCAACGTAGGCTAGTGGAGGGTGTCCCTGCCCGTGGCAGGGGGTTGGAACTAGATGATCTTTGAGGTCCCTTCCAACCCAAACCATTCTGTGATTCCATGATTTTATGACCTATTATCTCTCCTTACAAAATTCATGTGGCTTAATCCATGGCACTTTCCAGCCCTTTACAAGAGAGGTTGTTCTTAGCTTGCCCCACGTTTTGTAGTCCTCCATTAGAAGTATAAAATGGCAATGTGTGCATACTGAGGTAACAGACTAAAAGCTGGGGTCAGTATGTAAATAATTCCCTAAGGTCTGTCTTTTAACATACTAGGGAAAAAATAAAAATTACTAAAAAAAAAGAAATAAATATAAAAGGGACAAATCACAAAGTACTTTTTTTCTTAGTTACAAACTCTGCAATTCAGAGGACTATCAGTCATTTTCACACTCCCTTTCAGAATGATCCTCTGTACACTCTTGGCATGCCCTGGCATCACCTAACAGAGCTTCCACTGCAGGAAAATACTGTTCCTTTGAGATTTTGCTTGAGATCTTTTACAGTTTCCAAAGTTACAGATTCATGTGCTTTTTGCTTTGGCATTTGGCATTTTGCAATAAAGATCAGGTTTGCCAAGCTTGGTTTTTAAAAGGTTTTATACCTATCCTAGACCCTCAGATGCTCTGGATTGGAGTAGTTTCATTGGTTTCACTCAAACGTCAAGATGAACTCCATCTATAAGAAAAGATCAATACATCACTAAAAGAGTCAGAGTTCTCTTAAGCTTTGTATGATGAAATTCAGCTGGCCAAGGTCTTGAGAAGGATTTGTTCCACTTTTGCTTTCAAGTTGTTCAATGTTTATCCATCTCTAAATCTACTAGAGAAACATACCTCCCGTAAAATTGTGATCTGTTTGTTCAAACTAAAACAGGTTTTGAAGACACCGAGCTCCTTCCCATCCATCAGATTCTTAACACTAAACTCATCCTTCTCCCTCTTGTTTTACAGCCCAACAGCTTTCGTTGGCTTCGTGCAGTTGAACAAATTCAACATTTTTCATTCTCTGACTGTAGAAAAGGCTTCTTTTCTACACTGTCCAAGGTTCAGCTCTGGGGGCCATGCTTTGCAGGGAGCAAGCCCCTGCTTATTTCAGGATCCCCTTGTTCTTTCCAAGTGCGACAGTTTGCCTGTTTCTACAACACTCTCTGGTCATGGTTGGGGAAACATGTAATGCCGTTGTAAGCTGTATTTCTCCTGAAAGCAGCAGTCAGTCTCCACTCTTTCTGTATGATACTGCGTGTTCCCGATGCCATATTACTCTTTCCTTTAGGTTTTGCAGGATTTCTCTAGCTGTGGGGTGAACCAGAATATGGAACAAATATGGATGAAAAATCTCATTAAAAATTATGGTCAGGGATCATTTCCCTGTATTGGTTTACTAGTGACAAAATGAAAAGGGCAACCTGGGAGTGGGAAAGGATGGCCAAAGAGGGAGAAAAACATGTCTGTGTTTCAGTGATAGTACTGATTTATCCCTGTTTAAAATGTCATGTCTTGCATCCTAAAAAATTCTTAAACCAATACACATTTAGAGATCCCCATGGAAGACACAGTCTTCCCCTTATTACGGTATGTTTTGCCAATGTTGAGATAGACATTGCTCCTACTGCCACTGCCTACCCAAGTACTCCTCTAACCATTGTATCTGGTCATGTAACTGGACAAAGACTCGGAAATATTCAAAGTCTTCTTCCAGGTACTTGGCTGAGCCAACAAATAAAAGTATTTCTTGAATCTCTACTTTGAAAAACACCCACTGAGAGATTTTTCATTTTTTTTGTTTTTCCTGCAGTGCTTTATTCCATCCCCAATTCCATCCATGACCAAAAAGGTCATTGTACTTCAGCAGCAAAACTTTTCCTTAATGCCTGTTTTGGGGGAGCATCATCATGCTTCAGATTTTTGGAAGAAGTCCCCAAACACTCTGTTTTTGAAAGTGCTTCAGAGTTAGAAAATTACCATCCTCTTTCAAAAAAAAACCCGTACTTTCACAGTATGATTCTATACAAAATGAAAAACCCTTTTTATTTCAAAAATTTGTTAATGAGAAATGTTAAGTTTGATTTAGATTTATGAAAAAGATGGAAATCAGTTGAAAATGCAAAGTCAGTTGTTTGAGATATCAGTAGCCTACATTTTGCTGGCTAATTTAAAATAATAAATGTAACTATTGGTTAAAAATTCCTATGAAGGTAAATAAGTGTTTTCAAGAAATTTATTTCTATGAGTTTTTCTTTTTTAAGTGCAGAGCAAAATCTAATACATTAGATGTAGAAAAGCAATTATGTTTCATTTGCGACATAAAAAATTAAATTGCTTTGGGTTCTTGCATCCTTAACTTTCATTTATGCAAACTGTCTGCCATTGAAGAATGATTCTGAAAGACCACATTGATCATCTTGCGGTTAGGCCAGGAAGCTGTTCGTAAAAAAGTATGAGAAAGCAAATAGTTAGCAAAAGCAATTTTTTACTTTACTGAAGTCCTATATTTCACAAGGAAAATGCTTAAAGGGATTTGACATCCTTACTTTCACTGCATCCAAACAGAAAACTTAGTGCAGGAAGCCTCTAGAGTGTTCAAAAATAGAGGTGCATCTGAGGGAGAATCATATTTTCCTTGCTGTATAGTGCTACAGGAGAGAGCTTGGGACTGTAGTCTAGAAAGATGTGCAGGTTTAACACAAATTAATCCTTCCTTAGAAAGTCAGCAACACATTGCATTCTCTGTGTTAATTGAGGAAGTTCACAAGATCCATATCTCCATTCTGGTAAGGAAATCTCCTGCTGACTTGGCAAGCCAAACCTGACTGTTGAAGGGTCAGGACAGGTTAACTAATAGATGTCTTGATTTAGCACAGGCATTGAGGATTAACATATAAAAGCCTATAAAAGGTATTAGTTGCTCTTAGCAAACTACTAAGGATGGTAGCTTGCCATATGCTCCACGAGGAGAGCGGAATGTTCTCATTAAGTTTCCCTACCAGTAACGAACAAACCATAATATCGCTCTGTGGAAAGCCTTATGCCATACTTAAAATACAGCTGCTTGTTTTGATGTTGAATTTACTTCAATTTCTTTTCCCTTCATCAGCTGAGGTACCTTTAACTTACAGGCAATACTGCAGCTTGTGAGACATAATGTACAGAAGGAGGGGTTTAGGTATATATCATGTATGTAACGATTTCAGCTTTCTCGAGCAAATTGCAAGAAAGAGGGGAGAAGCAGTAATTCAGAAAGCATAGCTGAGGAGATGCTTTTTTTTCTTTTGAGAAAAGTAAATCCACTTTAAAAATTGAGTCTTATAAAGAACAAAATTACTCATGAACATGTATTCGATTTAGTAAATGAATTTAACTGCAGAAAAAAAAGTGTGACAACATTGGTGTTTTGAAAGTGGCAGTTAACTTTTTCTGAAATAAAACTTTCTTGTTTATAAATGCTGACATTAAACCTTTCACTTCAGAAATGTTAAAATGTTTTGCATTGACATTTCCAAAACAAGCCTTCTGAGTTTCCAGTTTACTGTGGAATTTTTAAATTTAAAATAAGGGCCTAATTTTATTTAGTTATCCAAGCTATGGAAATCCAAGTAAGAGGCTAAAGAAGGACAAGTCATGAAAAAGGATAGATCATTTCAGGTTGAACAATCTAGACAAAGAAATTCATTAATTGTTAATGCAGCCACAGGGCTACGTTACAGTCTCTGACTTACGAAGCAAGCTCTGTATCATATGTGAGGTAATAAAAGCAACCTTACCTGTTTGGTTTTTTTCTGAAAAAAATAGGATTTTCCAGAGTTCTGGAATTTTTAAACACTGAAAGGACGAATGAAAATTTATACACAGAGAATTTACGTCAGCATCTCAGCAGAATGAAAGGATAAGCATGGATGTTTTTAAGAGAGCAAAAGGCCACTGAGTATTTTAAGTAGGCTAAGAATCTCTTTCTCAGCAGAAGTTTGCCCATTCAAAAGGAGGGTGGGAGGGGAGACTGGCTAAAGCAAACGGCCTGGCACGACTTTCTTCTGGGGGGAACTGGCCTACTGAGTTCAAGTGCAACCTCTGTATGTTCTTAGAGGAAGGTAATGACAGTAGGAAAGACCACTGGCTTTTCCCTGAAAACTTTTTGACAGTGTGCATGTGGAATTACCTGTCCCGGGCAGCAGCTGTAAAAGCTGCTGGAGGAGTAGCAGCAATAGTAGTTGTGATAGCAATAGGTCCAGCAGCACATTTACTGTCCCTCAACCTGGCTCAATGACAGAAGCAACAGAGGTGTTATACCGATCCAAGCAGTCATTTCCTCTTTCTGCTTAACTGTGGGTATACTTGCCAGCTGTGACCTGGGCTGCACCAAACCCAGTGTGGCCAGCAGATCGAGAGAGGTGATTCTGTCCCTCTACTCCACTCTGCTGAGACCCCCCTGCAGTGCTGCCTCCACCTCGGGGGTCCCCAGGACAGGAAAGACATGGAGCTGCTGGAGTGAGTCCAGAGGAGGCCACAAAGCTGATCTGAGGGCTGGAGCACCTCTGCTACGAGGACAGGCTGAGGGAGCTGGGCTTGTTCAGCCTGGAGAGGAGAAGGTTCCTGGGTGACCTAACTGCAGCCTTCCAGTACCTAAAGGGGCTACAGGAAAGATGGAGATTGGCTGTTTAGAGTGATAGGGCAGGGGGGAATGAGTTTAAACTGAAAGAGGGGAGATTTAGATGAGATACTAGGAAGAAATTCTTCCCCCGGGGAGAGTGGTAGGTCCCTGGCACAGGGTGCCCAGAGAAGCTGTGGCTGCCCCTGGATCCCTGGCAGTGTCCAAGGCAAGGTTGGATGGGGATTTGGGCAACCTGGTCTAATGGAAGGTGTCCCTTCCTATGGCAGGGGGGTTGGAACTAGATGATCTTTGAGGTCCCTTCCAACCCAAACCATTCTATGGTTCTGTTCTATGATTCTAAACAACAGATATAAGAGACTGTTACAAATGAGAGGAAGGGTGAGGACTGTGGTGCAAAGGCTGTTTCAAAAGGGAGGCAAACACAGTTGTGTTCAAATATTACTTAATAGATTAACTCTCTGTCTTTATTAAATGTACAGTATGTTCAGGGCTCTCTGGCTCTCAGAAATCTCGTGGTCTGTTTCTCAGAAGCAGGAAAAGCAAAATAATGTGTAAAAGGAGAAGAAAAAACATGAGATGAAAAGGGCATCTAAAAATGATTAGAGCTTCTCATGCACAAAGAGGATACCTCCTCACACCACTGTTAGTAGGTGTGCAGAGGGTCATATTTAAAAATGTTTAAATAAATGTTCCTCACAAAGCTCATGTTTGGTGAGCATTATCTTGTTGTAGGATGCAAGGGGATTATCCACATGTTGCTGCTTCTCTTAGTACCTACCATACACGTAAGCTTCACTCCTTCAAATTACTAGAATTCATTCTATCCAACTAACCAGTTTTCCCATCTTCAGAGCCTCTGGCTGGACTGTGACAGTTGGCTGGCAGTGCTGGTGTTACAGGAATCATTCTCTTTCATTAGCACCTCCACAGGTTTCTCTTGATAATCTCACAGTGCCTTTCCTGGCCCTTGCCTTTCCCTGCCTGCTGCCACTGAGGTGATGAAGAACCTTAGGTCCAGTCCCCATGTCCTGTGAAGTGTCAGCTTCCTCCACACAGTGCTTACAATTGATTAAAAGACAAAAGACAAGGTAGCCCTGGGCAAAAGCAAGTTTTGCTGAACTCCTAAAATAAATAATTTTTCTGCGTTTTTTTATCTCAACTTGTTCTAGGTACGGGCTAGGTACAAGAGAGACTGTGCTCACCAAGAGTTGTAGATAGCCAAGGGATGACAAAGTGGACATAGCTATATGCTTGTGTGGTGCAAGCTGGCAGTGTTTGCTCTTGTTGCTGCGAAAAGGGAGGGTTGGGATGTGTGGAGAGGAAATAATTTCATGTGTAGGAATGACTTCTGATCTCCACAGCAGGACCTGAAAACCTAACCCTGCAGGACCAGAAAGCCTAACCCCACAACGTTTTTATCTCTAACTGCAACACTGAGCCCTTCCACCCAAGTGGTGAACCAAAGACTACAGTTATAAGACTATCTGACTATCTTCAAAAAGGCATTTGTATTACAGGTCCCATGGATGATGTGTTAGACTGTTTGGTACGGTATAAGGAAAGGACCAGTAAACTTAAGGCATTGGTGCTGATGCCACTACATCTTCACTCTATGTGGCTCATCAGAACTATTTCAGACTAAATTTAATCTGATCCCATAGAGAAAAACTCTCCATTATGCCCATGGCTCAAAGACTGAGAGTTCTGTGGGCCAACGGTAGTCAGAGTCCCCGTGCCTCCCTGGAGCGGTGTTGACAGATGAATTATGTTCACTGACCCTAATCACTTAGGAAACCGAGCTACAACGTGGCAAATAGTGACAATTAGGGCACTTCAAAACTGCACTACCACTCTGAATCAAGATGTTAATGTAGGTGCAACCTGAACAACCTTTTATATCACAGCTGTTGTCTGGCTTGAGTGACCCCATGTCATTGCACCACCGACAGGCAGAGGCGAAGTTAGTACAGTCACCAGCCTGCCATAGTGGCCTGGGATGAATTGCTGCCTTGATGTAACTTCCTCATTACCTGTCTTTTGCTGTGAATGTTAGAAGATCCCACCTCCTTTGTAAATTGTTTTGTAACATGAATTTTGTATAACTAGTAAATCCCTTTAGACTATCTCCTTTCTCTCCCCACAATGCAAAATATATCTATTCGAGTGTGTTCCAATTCCATTGTAATCACTGATCCAATAAGTTCAAGATGCATAAGTCTGACTTTTCTTTTTTCTTAAGTAGATATGCTGAATGTAATGAAATATGTTGTTCTGTAATAACCAGCTGTTATGTTAGTCTTCCTCCCAGTAGAGGTTGTTTCTAATACCAACAAGGGATTTTCCACCAGCTTAATTATTTGATCTCATGGTTCTGAAAGTGTTTGGAAGAAAAGCAGAGGGAACAGTAAGCTGGTTTGTTTATTTTAGTGGAAGAAGGAATGGTTTGGAAAACCAAGCTCTGGTGAATTCTAATTCATTTAATTTTCTGGCTGACAGGGTCTCTTTAATTTGACCATCTGTTTATTAGTGTTTGAATATGGATGAAAATGGGAATGATATGCCTTTTCACACAAGGAAAGGGAAGTATGCAAAACCTCTGATGGAAACTGAAGTCACATCCTGAAAGACAAGAAAAAGAAAGAAAAAAAAAAACAAAAAAACAACCATGACAAACTTAGCTTTGTTTATCGTGTTTTCTGCAAGATCTAGACCTTGTTCACTCATGCATTACGTTCATGTTCCATCTCACAAACAATCTCAGCTTCTTCTCTGGAACTTAAAATGTGTCTTTCTGCTTTAGCTTTTTTGTTCTAGATACTATGTAGGATTAAAACAGAATGAATCATAAGGTAATCTGTTTCAGGAGGAAGAGGTTTTGCCATCAGAACCATGTGAGCTATCTTTAGCAGCCTTGCTTTAGTGCAAAAGCTTCTAATGAAGACAGAAAACTTCAGAGCAGGTAGTCCTACAAAATGTTGAGGTCTGCTTGAGTTTTCCTCCTGATATTCAAGAGGATTTCTAGGCTAAGAAGAATAGAAAGGTGTCTCAGCGTCTCCTGTCTCAGTGTCTTTCTTCCAGTTCAAGAGAGAAGGTAGGATATAAGAAAGCTATGGAGAAGAACAATTAAATACCTAACTGGTGAGAAAGGCTCTAGTTCAGCCTCTCAATAGGAGCTGTGAGTACACAAAAAACAACCTTCTTTTAAGATGCAGCACAATTTTATGTGATGTAGTAACAAGGACACCAGGCACGATTATTTTGGTCTTTCCTTTTTAGAATTAATTTACAATAATTGAGAATTCACAGTATTTCTAAGATATCACTAGAAAATTGCAAGCTTTAATTTTATTCATTAGGTTCTTTTGTAGCGAAATGGGAGGGTCTTTTTGTAGAAACAAGCTCCCAAAATAAAAATGGCTGAGCTATCCTTCCCATTCCCTTTATGCACTCTTCCTTATGTGTTTGCATTGTACACCTACAATGGTTGTCAAACAGCAGTCACTAGGCAGTTGCAAATATTCTGAGATGAATTTTGAGGGCAATAAATCTTTCTCACCATGAAAACAGGTTTTTCAGTATTAACCACCTGCTCCACATAAAAGAAAAACCTGCTACTGCTATGCAGCAGGAAGCATATCAACTCCATGAAAACAAAACCATCTGATTTTCTAGTAAAAATATAAACAAGAGTGTAATTATATTTGGTTTTGTGGGTTGTATCAATGCAGTTATTGGGTATCCACCTACAGTGTATGGAGCATCAGCCTGCTACAGAACTTTGTTTAGTACTGGAAATTTGGGGTTGTCTTCACTGACCACACTTTTGCACTGAGATCACTAATATATGCACACATGGAGTGTGTCAAACTGAATACAAAATGTCCAAGGAAAATGCAAAATAACACAATATCAAAATTACAGTCTTGCTTCCAAACAAAGCATGTGCTCAAAGAGTAGTTCATCTAGGAAGCATCTAGTTTGGTGCTCAACTTAGTTCAGAGTCATTTGAGCTCAAAGATGCATCAAACACCCCAAAATGTGCCCCAGAAAAAGAATTGCATGAAACTGATTTTCTGATGAATGAGAGATGGGATAATATTCTAATGTTTTTAACAATATCCCTGTCCCTAAGCAGCTTCAGGCAAAGGTTACAATATGAGCTGGACAACTAAATTTCAGAAATAAGTAGTTAATGTTTTTCTCATTTTAATGATAGTAAAATGAGAGATAGGAAGTATTCTTTGATTTGGAAAATTAAACAAAACAAACATTAACCTCATACATAGACAAGACAGACAGATTAATATTTCAGCCACTTTAATTAATTAAGAGTTAGTAATCAAAAAAATACTTGCAGTTGGAGGAAAAGTTTGAACAGACAAAACAATTTTGTTTTCACACTTTAATTTAACTACTAGTCATAATTATGAAAGTTCTGTAAAGGGAAGAAAATTAAACATTTCTATAAAAGACAATTTTTTCATAACCTGAACTATGTTTATTAACTTGTTTGAATTCTCAACATTATGAATACATGGATCATCCATAAAAAGCAAGAAGGGCTTCATCCTAATCTCACATACGGTGAGCTGCTCACAGTTTACTCCATTCTTAATGCTTTAAGAACAAAGCCCTTACACTTGTTTTTATTTTCTTAGTTTATTTCTTAAGCTAGTCTTAGGAGCTTAAATAAAAATGACAGAGAGTGGGTGAAAAAAATAAAAGGGAAGGAGGACTTAAAAGCTTTATTTAGAGCTTATTCAACATTGAGAATTCAGAATATGAAGTATTGAACCAGCTGCAGTCATTTATTATATTTCCAGCATTTTAGTATTCCAGGAGCTCTTCAGTTCCTCTCTATCTACCTTTTGGGAAATTTTGGCAATCCTGAAGAGAATTTCAATTTCCAGATCATCTGTTTGCAACATATGATCTTCTTTTTAAAACATATGAAAATATAGTAATTCCTGCACATCAGATATTAGGAAAATCTGTCACCAAATAGATATTTTCTGACATAAGGTCCAGTAAGATTTAATACAATCGAAAGCACTGAGACGCCCTTTTGTATCTGCATTCCTTACTGAAACCATCAAGCTGGACACTGTCCTGATATGGCATACGAATGTTTATGCAGATAGATAGAACTGGGCTACACCCACGTGTTGAAAGACATCTGCCCAGAGCAACCTCTGGACCCCAGGCCAGTCCTGGTGCAGATTAGCTCACATGATTGCATTTTCAAGCCTAGTCCTCTCTAGGCTGGCCACATGCAGGTACAGAGGTTCAACTGGGTCTCCTCTCACCCCCCAGGTTGCAGCCCTATGGTTGTAAGGTAGCCTTACATTTTGCCTGTATTATTTTCAGGTCCCGGTGCTTGAAATAATGTGAGAGCTTTGCCACATTCCACTGGAGTGGTATCTTAACAGCATATTTCTGGCAGTATGTGTTGTGAAGCCCAAGGCATGGCAGGAGATGCAAAACCCAACAGGTTAATAGAACTCTGCAGGATGCGAGAATGCAAACGTGCGGTATGACTCTGTTGTCTACAAAGCAATCTCTGGAATGAACCATCTTCCAAACTGTACCTAAGCCTTTTTTGGAGGGGATTAGTTGCTTCTCCCCACCTGATATGCCAGGAGTGAACAAAGGGTATGTCTAGCCAGTAGTGCAGCCCAGTAAAGGTGGAACCATACAGCGCTAAGGACAGTGTAAAACAACAGTGTTTATATTTCAGAGTAGTTCCATTCACACTATCTCCAGCCTGGTACCATGTACTGCATTCACTTTTGGAGAGAATCAAATTCTATGAATGCATTTCCACACACATTAGCAGAAGTATTATTAATGCACATCTTGAGGATCAAAGATGCATTGGAACCATGATACAGGATACACTAAATTTTTGCATCTCGTACAAGCAGACAAAGCTATAGTAAAATGGGACTGATCCGATCTTGCACTTTACTGATGGGGACTCCAGGTTTTTGTGTTGCCTCTGATGCTCAGCATTGTGTGGAGGGAAAAGACCTGGGGGTGTTGGTTGACACTTACCTGGACATGAGGCGGCAGTGTGCCCAGGTGGCCAAGAAGGCCAACGGCATCCTGGCCTGTACCAGGAATAGTGTGGCCAGCAGGAGTAGGGAGGTGATCGTCCCCTTGTACTCAGCCCTGGTGAGGCCGCACCTCGAGTACTGTGTCCAGTTTTGGGTCCCTCACCACAAGAAAGACATAGAGGCATTTCTTCTCAGAAAGGGTGGTCAGGCATTGGAACAGGTTGCCCAGGGAGGTGGTGAAGTCACTGTGTTTAAGGACAGGTTAGATGTGGTACTTAGGGACATGGTTTAGTGGGTAATATGTGGTAGGGGGATGGTTGGACTAGATGATCCTTGAGGTCTTTTCCAACCTTAATGATTCTATGATTCTATGATTCATCATACAGGTCTGCTTTTGCATCTCAGCGCTTAAGGTAGGGGATGGTGCAACATATAACAGTACAGTTTCACAAATTGCAACTCTTGTCTCTCCCATCTATACCAAGCACTGTCTCTTTAGATGAGGGGACATATGGCCTAATTGAAGGAATAAAGGGTCAGAGCTCTTTATACCAAAACGTGGAACAGGGCTGGTGCTAGTTCCAGTCAAGTTCATGAATGACTGTGCCCTCTCTTCTGCTGTAATGTCTTCCCAGATGGATTCCAATATTAGCAGCTAATGTTACCCTTGAAGTCCACCTGTGTCCACACTGAATCCATACAGCCTTAGATTTGGGTAAGAGGTTTTTCATGGTATTTGTGCTCCTACTTTGATATTACCCTGTATGCAACCTTTTTGAAGTTTGACCAATACCGCCTTCAAGGCTGCTTAAACAAATAATATTTGACTTAAGGTAAATTAAAATTTGTTATTGCTGTTTAATGCTAGGAGGCAGCTAAGAACCACACAGCTGCTCGCCTACTCCCCCCCTCCCTCTGCACCCCCAAGTGGGATGGGAGAGAGAAATGGAAGGATAAACATCAGAAAACTCATGGATTGAGAAAAAAGACTATTGGGGGCAGGGGAGGGTGTTTAAAAAAAAAAACAATAAAACAAACAAAGAGAAAAAAGTAATGCAAAAAAAACCCCCACAACTGCTCTCCACCAGCCAGCTGATGTCCAACCACTCCCAGAGAAACAGCAGCTGCATCAAACTTCCCACCCCCCCCCCCCCCCTTTCTCTTGTGACATA
>VWZZ01007306.1:1124372-1190844 GCA_013399095.1 Psophia crepitans | reverse complement strand
ATTGCTGAAGACAATGTCATATGGTATGGAATGTCCCTTTGGGGGTTGGGGTCGGCTGTCCCAGCCGTATTCCCTTCCAGCTTCTTGTGCACCCTCAGCCCACTCACTGACAGGGCAATGCGAGAAGTACAAAAGGTCTTGACACCATGTAGGCACTGCTCGGCAACAGATAAAATATTCCTGTAACCAACACTGTTTTCATCACAAATCCAAAAAATAGCCTGATGCAAGCTACTATGAAGAAAAATAACTCTATCCCAGTCAAAACCAGTACAGTTATGTAATGGAAATTTGGAATGGCAATGGAAATTTTTGTAATAATGAAAAAAATGCTCAGTATCTCTGGTCATTACTTCTGTCTTTGCACATCCTAATTTTTGTTCCCTTATTCTGTCCCTGGCAGACTATGAACAAGTGTGTGATTTCTCTGGATAATGACAGCTCTATCTCTGCTCTCTAGAATTATGTGTGAATGCATTCAGCAGCTAGGCACTAGTCTTCCTACATTTGCAATGTGTTTATATTTGGAAATCTTTTTTTTTTTTAAAGACTGAATTAAGAATTAGAGAAGGAAAGAAAACAGAGATTGGCATTTTGGGTCACGTGGAATAAAAACATCCCTGTTCTTTCTTGTTGACAGTCTCTTGTTTGTACCCTGAAAGCTGAAGTTACTCAAATGCTCTCCTTTGATTATGTTGATAAATGTAAAGGATACAGCACTGCACAGAATAGTCTATCCTGCTTTTAGGATTATGATTTTGGAGTGTCAGCTCAATGGGAGATAGTGCTGCCTGGAGAATAGAGCACTCCAGGCTTTAAGACAGCTGAGTTCATCCAGCTTTTCACTGCGTCCTTCGTCACCTTAGATAAGAGGGTCCCATCTTCCATTTTTGCAACCACTATATGTAAAATGAGACATCAGTGTATTTCCTATTTCAGGGATTGATAGAACTGTACAAATTTCTGAATAAATGAGGTTTCCTGATCACTGAAGACTGATCAGTTCTGTAGGATACTATTCTGAGCGAGGCAGTTGCCACCATCTTGCTCTTAGGCATACTTAGAACCAGTGCCAGACATCAGAGGAAGGAACCTTGAGGAACTTATGAAGGTATAAGTGTTTTCCTTCTCTCACTTGTACACTGGATAAATCATTCTGCTATGTAAATTAGCAGTTGTGAGAATTCTTTATTCTTGAGCACTTACCCCAGCTTTTCATTGTTAAAACCAGCTCTAAAGTGACATGAACAGACCCTTTCATCAAAATTCCTTTTCTGTGGACAAAGTTTGTGTGCCCAATGTGCAGCAGAAGTAGAAGCAAAGCAATATTAAATAGTCTATTTCTCCCAGCAGATGAACATTTTTAGTATGAAGGGACACAGGTTCGAGAGGACAGCCAACACTTCTCATGTGATATTTGAGAAAGGGATTCTGCTTGGTCATTTGATTGTAGAAGGCTTAATTTGTTGCACTGGTGAGCTCCAGCCATGATACTCAGACTCACAATGGCATGGAGATACAGGGAAAATTAACAGGGTGAACTAACATGCCACCACAAAGTCCTTGGAGCTATATCACAGTTCTTTGCCAAAGGAGCAAGCCCATAAGCTGTGTCCAGACACCTGCCTTTCCTAACCTATATCTAATAATAACAGATGTGAGAACATGGGGGGGTGGGCAGGAAGGAGAGAGGTTCCCTCATGTGAATTGTAGAGGCTCTGTTCTGCTCTAGCTCATTATTCTAGCCCTCTGACTCGTTTCTTACATCACATAGAGGGGGATTCCTAAAAGGTTGTCAGCACAGCAGAAATCATAAATGAGCATTACAAAATTAGTACGAGGTGTTGTTATTCAGATAGTACTGAAAACTGTCTGATGTTACAGAAAATGTAATACTTGCCTTAAGCCAAATTTACAGGTAACATAAACCAGTATTTCTGATGACAAACACAGATAAGAGGGAATGCAAAACCCGAGTGAACTAGCAGCAGTAGATCCCTCATTGGATAGCATAAACCAGTTCTGATAAATATCTCTGAGCTTATACAGATAAACTTATGAGGCAGGCAAGTGGAGGAAAGTCCTGACCTAACAACACTGAGGAACAGCACCAGGACCCAGAGACAACATTACGTAGATTACAGCAACGCAACATGTTAAATACGATCAAAACTCACTGAACTCTAGCTTTTTTCCACCTGTAGTAGACATAAAATTCACCCAATATAACCTATAATTTTTCATAATAAATTCACGTCACAGACAATATAGTGTGTTAAACCCATTTGTGCTTTGAAGTGGTATGGTAGTCTCTGTTAGTCATTTGTTTGCATTGCAGAAAACCTTTAAGAAGCTCTTTTGGGACTCTTTGAGACCCCCCCCAACAATCAGCTGGTGAATGGTCTGTGAGTACGCATACCCTTAACCGGCTGGCTTGGCTAATGAATCGGCAAGAGGATCTTTCTGCATTCACTGGCCCATTAACTGGGCAGGACCTGAGACCGGTGCATTTCTGTCCTGAGGATGCACCCGAGAACAGAAAAGTGCTGTTTGTCCCCACTACAGAGGTTTTGTTTCCCCTTTGGTTGAGATACAAGGGGAAAAAAAGCTCGCTGAAGGATACTCAGGAAAACTTGTGAGACTGGCAGCCTGAACTCTTCCTTCCCTCTTTTCTAAGGAGGTAGAAAAATAATCTGGGATGTAATCTGGGATATAATCTGGGAAATGTTGAAAGTTGGTGGGTAAAATTTCAGGGAAATTAATCCTTTCAGAAGCCCAGCTACTACATTCACACACATGGCAGGCTGCAAAGCTGCTCCTCTATGGTACAACTCTGAGCCACTTTCGTCCTCCCTAGAAAAATCCATGCTGAAGTAGGGCAGAATGAAAAACAGTGGCTTCTTCAGACTTATACCAACTTCTCCAGAGTTCTCTAGTAATGTCAGATGCCTCTCTCTCCCTTCTTTCGCTCAGATTCAGCACCAAAGTCCTCTCTGCACATCTCCTTTCATTTCAAAGAGAATTAGATGCTTAACTCTGGCCTGGAGGCAGGTGCATCACGTAGCTTTCTGCTCCAGCTCTCATTTTTGTTCCACCACTCATCTGAAAACTAACCTTTATTTGCTTGCTTTTTTCTCCTGATTTCTGGTATTATTTCCTGCATCGTTTATCCCTGGGGTAAATTTTTTGACACCAGTAAAAAATAAACTCAGTTAAATAAATGAATGAAAACTATTGTTTTCTCTGAATGACACACCGTGTCACTGACAAGTGAAATACGATAGCAGATAAATACCATGACCCAATAACACATAATAATGTTGAAAATTTAAATGGGTATAAAACTACTCTCTGTAGAAGTGACTGTTGCTTTTACAATATTGTCATGTTATGGTTTCTCCCCAATTGACTTTGAGGTCTTATGCAGAAATATATTACCCTCTGCAGATGCAACAACAAGGTACTGAGCAAAATGCAGAGATATCTTTCTAATCCAGCACTGAACAAGTCTGACTTTGCAATGGATTCTGCTGGAGGCTGTCCCTTGGTTCTTCTGTCACTGTGTTACGGGGATATAACTAACCTGAACTAAGCAGATCCAAGGGAAAGCAGAATTATTTTTCTTCCTTTGGGAGAAGTCAGTGTAGCCAAAAAGGCTGTTCAAACTACACTTACTTTCCCTATGTCTGATGGTACATGTCTTGACTGATTCTCAAGGACACTCACATCCATCATCTTTTTTTTGAAGAGAGGCTGAGGTCCCTTGGTTTGTTCAGCCTAGACAAGAGAAGGCTGAAGGGTGACCTCATTGCAGCTTATGGTGTCTTCATGACGGGGCAAAGTGGCAGCTGCTAATCTCCTCTCTCTCTGGTGACCAGCGATACAACCTGAGGTAGCGGCATGGAGCTGCGACAGGGAAGGGTTAGGCTGGAGATCAGGAAAAGGTTCTTCACCTAGAGGGTGGTGGGGCCATGGCACAGGCTCCCCAGGGCAGTGGTCACCGCCCCGAGCTGGGCTGAGTTCAAGCAACATCTGGCCAACGCTCTCAGTCATCTGCTGTGATTGGGCTGGTCCTGTGTGGAGCCAGGAGTTGGACTGATGGGCCTTATACGTCCCTTCCAACTCGTGATAATCTATGATTCTATGATTTCTTACGACCTAGTCTAATTCTAAGGAGATTAAATGGCTTAATGATACTCAAGAATCCTTCAAGTAGGAGAAAGTTATCCATAGATAGATCAGAAATTTGAAACTAACTTCCAGATCAGCTGGAAGTAACATGTACATGATGAAACCTAAAAAGAAAAAAAAAAAAACCCAAAAAACCAACAAAGTTTCTCACATAATAAAGACATTAAACTCAGGAAAGATAAGGGCAAGAGGACAAATAGGTGGCTATGAAATAATTTCCTGTAGCATTCATTTTTCTCGTTCTAATTTGCAGTGAAAAAAACAGCAGAGTTCTTGGAGTATTAATTCAGTTGCATAAACACAGGATTCTAATGTCATCTAAGATGATATAGACATCCTGCCCAGGTGGCAGCTGCCACTCCAGAGTACAGAATCATAGAATCACAGAATGGTCTGGGTTGGAAGGGATCTCAAAGATCCTCTAGTTCCATCCCCCTTCCATGGGCAGGGACACCATGCCCTAGACCATGAGTAGCTGTCTTCTTGCTGTTTTGTCCTATCTACTAGTCTAATATAAATACGTTTAATGTCCCAGGGCATCTGAAACAGCATACGATGCCTTCTTTGAGACAAATGAATTGTGGCATGTATATCTAAAATAAGTTACCTTCTTCAAAATTATTTCCATTTAACATATGTTCTTGTATAGGGTAGGATATGCTCTCACCTCTCTAGCTTCAGCATGTTAGCAGAATCCAGCATCCTAACTCCTCAGGGTGATTTTAACTGTTCTCACCTTGATAGCTTCTTTCTTGTGTTACTAATAAGACTTAACTGTGTCTTTTAAAAGGTTTATTGTTAATTCTTAGTAGGAATACAGAAGATATTTTGAACTAATCCCAGAGTGTCTCATGTATGTATACTCCTGCCAATCTGGAGATGAGATGTCTGTATAAGAAACACTTAAACCACAGATGTCTGTACTGTAGTCTCATATTGTTTTTCCTACAAACATTGGGTGATGGTCTTATATTTTGCTTTGTGCTTTCTTATCTTATCTTCTATGATGATCTGATATCATTCTTGTTAACATAGTACTTACTGAAATCACTGAAGCTGATTTATGTCATCTAAGGGTTTAGCCCATCAGTCCTCATAAATTTTATTTTCAACATCCTTTGAAAACTCTAACCCTGTTAATCTGCTGAAACGTGGGTGAAAAAGGTTTCAATTTTCAAAAAAAAATAATTCTTATTTCTTGCTCAGTGAAGTTAAGTGATTCCTGGATTATACCAACACCAATAAGAAGAGAGTAAAGTCTACAAATAAACTTTCTATCAAAATTATTTATCGCTGTATTTCTAAGACCATATTCTGAAGCCTCTGTCTTCTTGGTCTGGAGGGTTTTTTTCTCTCTTTAAGTATGGCCTTTGTCCACTAAGGCCTAAGAAGGAGAAAACTCAATGCATAAATTACAGCAATGGTTTCTGAAGAGGGACTTTGATAGTGCAGGATCCTGTGTGATGAACTGGACCAAAAGTTCTACAGGAAATCTGTAGCCCACCAGACTCCGTTCAGAAACCTTCCCAGCTGGTCTCATAAAGACTGTGCTTGCCTTTCATTTGGCAGTGCATTTTCTAGCCTAGTTTAACACACACAGATTTTTTTGCCAGGTTATCCACAGCTGTGCCTGAGCGCCTTCCAGTGCCACATTAGGCAGTATGATTAAGATCTATCAGGTTGGTTCTCTCCTCCTCTCCCCGGGGTGAAAATTGTCAGCAGTAGAGAATTTCAGATTAGAATATATATATATAAAAAGAAATGCACTTGTCACTTGAAGCAGAAAGTAACAAGGAATGGAATGGTCTGTAATTTCTCAGAGAATTTATTCCACATTCTTGTCAGATTGCTAAGTGAGCCCAGTAAAGGCAATAGTCTATAATCAAATGAATCAACAGACAACTCTTTAGGCAATCCTAACATTCATAAAAGATGTTGCAAGACATCTGTTGCCACCTGAACACCTTAAGGGTCTTATTGTGATTTACAGATTAGCCATATGCAACCTCAAAGTAGACAGGGAACAGAGTTAGTCTCAAAGAAAGACTTTTTCATTAACTTCCAGCAGCACAGAGCCAGTGCTGTCTACATACATTTGTATTTCAGTATAGGTAAAATATATTCAAACATAGTCGGTATGGAAAGGCACATCAGTTGGATCAGGAAAAGATGAACACTATTTCTATTTAAATTACATTATTTTCATACCTAATTCTAGATTATTTTTTTTTAACAAACCAGGGCTGTAAATCTACCAAACTCATCTGAAGAAACTGGCTTTTTTTTCCCCTCAATCAGAAAATTGAATGACATCTGATTTTATGATCTCAGTTTTCAGCATTATCATACAACATTGAAAACCAATTTTGAAGAAACGTGAAAAATTACTATCAAAAGCACAACTAAAGATGAACGGCCATATCTTCATGGAAAGAAAAAAAAAGGAAAAGAAGGTAAATAACCATTTTATAGATACTCTTAAAAAAAAAAAAGAAGCAACACAGTAAGGAAGTTATTTAGGAATATATTTTTGCTGTCTTGTTTTGTCAGTAAAATGACAAGTTTTCCTGCCACATTTCCTGCAGTCTCTGCTGGCTCCACATCCCTGTATTTCACTCACAGCCAGTGACTACGTTACACGGCCTTAAGTGTCATGACTGAAGTCTGAGCCAGTCATCCAGCTAATTTAAAAATTGATAGATTGTACAAACTTTATTAAACAAAAATAAGGTTTACAACAGCAATGCAGAAGACTTTGTCACTATGAGCAAGTCAAGCTGGAATACACAGGAATTTTATGTTCTATCAATTCAGTGCTTATTTTTTCCGCATGTTCTTTCTTTCCCTCCATGCCTTTTTTCTCATAAATGATTAGCACTAAAACCAAACCCAAAGAAAACAGAGTAATAGTTAAACACCGAGAGCACAGAAGCCTGATTCAATCAAATTTTACTGCAAAATTTCTTTTCCTCTGAATGTTTCTTGCCATATGTTTACTTGATGTGCAAAATTATTATTTTAATAGACAAGCAGTTCAGAATTAGAATCTTTTAGCACTCGAGACTGTTTAAATTCTGTTACTGTTTCTCAGTTACAAGGCAGAGTTGCCTGGAGATTTAGGAAACCTGGGTTCTAGTAATGACCTAGCCACTAAATTATGTACTGGTTTGGGTAAATCACTTCACTTCTCCGAGGCTGACTCCCTCTCCTCTCTCTTCATCCGTCTCACGCAATTCATTCAAGCTATTTTTTCATTTAAGAGCGCTTGCTTTAGAACACATAGCACAGGAGGGAATCTACACATCTGTGCGCTCCACTCCTTTCACCTAGAGAGTCTCAGAAATTCTTTGTTCAATCTGGCACACCACCTTCACGGTACCAGCCTTTGTCTTGCTCTCCAGTAAAATGAAATTGCATACATAGATCCCAACATAGTTTTGTTGTGGTTTTTTATGCACACAAATGTTTGTGTGCATACATATATATAAACACACAAATATATACATATCTACAAAAAACCACATTTTTTAAACAGCATTTACTCTTCTCACTTTATCCAAAAGTCAGAATTTGACTGAAGATGCACTCTCCTTTTTGCCTGCTTCACGATGTGACCCTACTCAGATACAAAATTACCCCAGTCTTCCCTATAGAATTTCTCTGCTGCTCAACACTGCACAGAAAGTGCCTGTTTGTTAAGACCACACCTACTTTGTGAATTTAGACTTTGAAGGAAATCTAATCCAATACCAAGAGGTGGCTTAAATTTGAACATTGTGTTGATCTGGCCCCAGCTAAGAGTGTAATGGCAAGGGGCACAAATGAAAACCAAGTCTAAGGATGCTGCCGTTGTATACTACAAGACACTGCATCATTTGGAGACATCTAGAGCTAGAGGGATACCACCAGAATTTGCTTTCATAGTGGGCTAAGTTCAGTATCATGAAGGGCTGAGTCTTGCTTATGGTGAGAGTGGAGACCATGCAAATATCCAATTACCATGTAGAAGCAAACACTTATACTCACTAAGTATTGCTTGTAAATCCCCAAAGAAAACAGGTTTGGGGTTGGGTTTTTTTGTGTTTTGGGGTTTTTTTTGTTTGTTTTGGTTTTGGGTGGGTTTTTTGGTTTTTGAGGTTTGTTTTGGTGGTGTTTTTTTTTTTTGAGGTAGGCATTATCTGTATCAAAATATACAGGAAGATGCATTCCGTGCCTCCTACACAAGCTTAAATTTGGAAAACACATTATTAGGAGAAAACAGGACAAATTATATGGAAGAAGCTGTTAACAGTGAAGGGAACACAAAGTTATTTAGAGGTATATTATAACGTGGATGAATGCTTCTCCGAGCAAAACACAACTTTCCAAAAATGCTGCTGCAAACACAATCCTCTTCTCATTGTTGCATATGTTTTCTAAGCAATATACCACTATAATACTCAACATCATAAACATTTCTATTGCTCAAAGTCTTGGTGAAATCTATGATACCAAAGGCCTGTTTATTGCACTTGGACCTTGTGTATTATGGAATTTCTGCCTCTATTGGTCATAAAACAGTGTTCTGGTCACAGAATATATAACAACAACCATTTTAGTCTTAGCCTGCTGCATCTTGTTATGTGGCTTCATGCAGTATTACCACAATTTATCCTTACTGTGCAAAATTCTATTAAAATCAATAATGCAAGTACTTCACTCACAAAACGGAGGTTGTGTCATAAAGATAGCCTGAAAAAGCCTTCTATATATTACTCAGTAAGTTGCCTTTATGAAATATACATGTGACCAAATTGCAGGCTTAATGTTATATGTCTCTTCTATCTTCTTTACACAAAAAGCAGAGAGTATTGATGCATAAGAGCAGGCCTCCTGCCTACCTATCAAAAGCTGGAAATCCAGAATATTGATAGGACTAAAAAGAAAACTGATAAATGGAGGTGTGTCAGGTGAAAAGCCTGAATGGATAGCACCAGATGTTGGCCCACATTTTATAATTAAAGACTCTATTTGCAGAACTATGAAAAGCAGCCGATGGAGTCTTCCTTTGGTATGCAAACCAGAATTTAGGATGGAAAAGATTTTGAGAACTCATCCAGATCACTTACACACATATGGACACGTTCTCCAGAGCAAAATATACTGATTTATGATAGAACTGACAGAATTTTTCTAGTCTGTGCTTAAAAATCACCGTTATTTGAGGTAGTCTCTCAGAAATCTGGTCCAGTGCTCCATTACCTTTACAATTATAAAGGTTTTTCTTAATGTCCAAACTAAATATCCCTTGCTTTAACTTAAGCATGTTAAAACTTGCACTGTATGGAGTAGACATGGAGAATTTATGGCCTCCTGCTTTGCAGCAGCCTCTCATGTACTGGAAGATTATTACCAAATCTCCCTTTGGACTTCTCTACCTTAGACTAAGCAAATCTGACTCTTTCAGGCTAGCAATGAGGCAATTAGGAATTCGTACAGCTAAGGAAGTTCTTAGCACAAATGTCTGAAGATTTGGTTATGTTAATTTTCAAAAAGGAAAACTCTTCTGAAAAACAATGGAAACATACCGTGGACATCAGTCCTAGATGTTGATCACTGGTAGAAGTGTTTTGAAGGAACTGAGCGAAGCTTTTCTCCACACCAGTATTTTGCTATGCTATGAATTTTCCTGGCAACATGAGTTCACAGACACAATTAACACAACTCTTCAGCAACCTCTCAGCTCCAACTGCTCTATTTCAACTATTTCAGATCAGTTGAGTGGGAAACCAAAGAACTAAGGACTTTCCTGCTAAGTGTAGATGTAAAATGAAGCCAAATAAAGACATTTGCAGTGCTTAGCAACACTTTTTCTTCCTCCCTAAAACCACAGAAGTTGGCTTCACATCCTTGAGCACCATCTACTGGCTTCTCATCTGCTGATTTCTTAACATCTAAACAACTAGAGATTGTGTTTGTCCCACCAGCACAAAACAGGAGCTCAGGGTAGTGAATAACAGATAGCTTGAGACCAGCCCATAAGTGGGACTCTGTTTTTATAAAATGTTTGTCAAACAATTTTGAGCAATTAACAATTTCATAATAATCAAAGTCTGTTTCTGGACAATTTTCAGAGAGATAAAAGGCTTGACTGAGCCAGTAAATTATTTGCTGTGAACAGTTCAACCAGCTGTACGCTGTGTATTGCAGATTCTATCCTTTCTGTTTCTTCAACTCAAGCGACAGTTGTTATGTTAAAATGATGAAATAAAGCCTAAATCCCTAAAAATAATAATTAAGCACTAGGGAGCAGTAAACAAGCATAATAAAGTTGTTAGTAAATAGTTAGTTTCTAGTGCTGTTAAAAATGGGTGTAGCTTATTTCTCAAGTCTTCTTTTTCATAATTTGTTCTCTTTGAATGGTTTCCAGATTCTCTGTATTCTTCTTCCAGATAATCACTGACAAACTAGAGATCATGTCTTGTTTTTACAGAGCCTGTTCTACAGATTACACAAGTAAAGGATCATACAGGAATTACACAGATGAAGGCCAACATAGAAACACACAGAATGAAATAATTCAATGACCTCTGAGATTTTACATGTAGTGTCTTCTCATCAAAGCCACAATCCCACAGGTTTTTCCATATGTCTGATCTTCCGTTTCCATGTTTGACCCTGTTGACTTCAGTATGGAACCCATCTCAGCAATGGAGCAAGATTTCTAAATGACACAGAAAGACGAGAAAGAAATAAAACATCTTTGAATTTGGTCTGAAGTGACACTTCCATGTTCTTACTCTACATCCTAGATTCAGATGCAAATTCTGCATTCTGTGTTCTGCAAAGTGTTTCAAAGTTATCCTTAAGCCCTTACTAATTTCTAGAGCTTAAATTCGCTTCCAAATCAAAGATCTAAGGAGGGAAAAAAAAGACCACAAAACACTCATATCTGTCATTTTTATACTTTAGGAAAAGGAAATTATCATAAGATATATGAATAAAGTTAAGCAATCTATCCGTTTTGAAAAGCTGTTTTGGCAGCTTGACTCATGAAATTTGCACCAAACTGATTATTTTTATTTTTACACAGCCGTGTTCAGGCAGGCGCTTTGTCACACTATCTGCACAACGTAGAGAAACACTGAATTAATTTTTCTGTGATAAAATTATGTACACAGTCATAATGGAAAGTTAGTGAGTTTAAGGGTTTGTCAGAACTCAAGTGTTGAACTATTCAACGTTGAATGAATTAGAATTGAAATATATTTATATATATATTCAAAGCCCAAGATTTCATCCCACTTAACACGAAGAAAATAGAGGAGAGGAAAGTAGACTATCCTTCTGGGACACCACTTATTTTCTTTATTAGAATCTTGACAAAAGGTTTCTAACATGTAAATAAATTCCTTTCTAATACTGATAGGTCTTAGGCCTTGAAATAGATGATTAATTTAAAGTTTCATTAGCATGATTTAGCATGGTCTCGTTTGGTTCAGATGGTTGTGCCTCACAAACCCGACGGTGGAGCACCAGGAGAAGCTGAACTACCCCCCTCTGCATAACAGAGACTCCCCAGTGATGGGGGCTTTCAGCTAATAAGGGACGATAGAAGTCTCTACACATTTCACTCCTCTTTCAACTTCATAAGCCTGAAAATTCAATTAGAATTAGCACTCATGCTACATTGCTCTTACTGTCATAGATAGGACCTGTGTGAGATTTTTTAATTAAGCAGTAAATGAAGCCTGACATAGCCTTTGACTCAGCTGTGGAATAGGATGGCATGAGGTGGCTCCCATCGCTGGCAATGTGTTTTGATTTCTCTCCACTGTCCCTTGTGTCAGCTCAGCCCCTTCAGATGGCCACGTGTGAAAGTGCTTGAGAGTCTGAACAAGCAGTGGAAGGCCAAAAGTGAAAGCACTAGTTTCATCCCAGAAGATATAGCAGGGTATTCTGACATACTGAAATTGCAGAGACTCTCCAGCGTCAACGCCAGTAACTAAAGCTGGTTAAGTGCCTCCAGCTGTGAACTGCCTCTTAAGAAAAGAAGAACCATAAAAGCCTTATCTGGGACAGCTAAGTATAAGGAAGTCATGCAGCCTGAAAGCCTTGCTATCATTTCACTTTACCAGCAGTCATAACTACTACTTTTCAAATAACTCAGTCCACTTTGGTTTACATTTCTTGCCAGCTGACACTTGAGTACACAGATCTGCAAGCTCAGCCCAGAAGGACTTATTATTAACCCAGTTTTGTTGAAGGGGGAACGTGGTGAATATATCAGGTAAATTGTTTTTAAAGATCAGAGAGGAATTTGCAGAGATAAGAGAAATCCACTCCTTTCCCTCCTCTAAAGAAAAGGAAAATTAGACTTGCATTTATGAAGACCAAAAATATAAGCTGCAGAAGTAAAGAAAAAATTGCTTTGTAACAATTATTTTTCCAAGTGTCAACAACCAAAGGATTAGACTTGAATTCTCTCCCACTCCAAAAATTCACTGTTCACCAAGAAATGCAGTTAAATTATTAAAAGCTAGAAAATTAATATTGTGGTTGACCCTTTTCTTCACAGAACTACATTTGTGCAAAGCAAACAAACCATGAAAAAAGAAAGTTGGGATGCAAGCATTGCTTTTACCAGAAAGCTTTGGGCACTTTTTCCCAACCCATCAAAAAAAATGCCCAAACCATCATAGAATATCCTAAGGGTGCTACTTCCCATTGCAACAGTTTTCTCTCTTTCTTGCTGTTTGTTATTCAAGTAATCCTTGCTAAGCACTTGACCACTCCTTGCCAAGTCTTGCGTCTCCAGTAAGTAAGACTGAGTATAAGTTTATGGTAGTTGTTGAGTTATTCAAAAGGGAACTGATAAATTACTCCATTGAGCTAAAAAGAAGTTTGAGGCTTTTCTTACACTACTCTAAAATTATTTGGGAAAGAATAAAGACAATGTCTTAAAACAATTGAGTTCAGAAGCTGGTTCAGGAAATGAACTGTTTATGAGGCTCTATTTATAACACACCTCTGAAAACAGTAGTACTTTCTTTAACACTCCAGAATAGGAAACATATGAGTAGTTAAAAAAAAATGGTTGCACGAAAGACCAACTCCAAAATTCCTTTACTGGAATGAAGGACATCACAAATAACATACTAGAAAGGAGGAGCCCAATAGGAAGAAAGGGAATGGAAAACTTTTGCTGTCTTATTGAAAACAAATTTTCCCTATGTATGGCTAAAATTACAATCTTTCATTTTTCACTGGGTGCCTCACTTCAGCTGGATGAATCCACCCATAAAAGCCACAGAGACGATAATCACAGAAGTAAGGCAAATATCCATAACAGGACCTCTTCTCTGACCCAGAGGGGAGGGAGACCTAACTGTAGAAGAGGTATTGGCATCTGAGCCAGTATCTCAGGTCATCTTTAGAGTCAAGATGCCATTCCTCTGACCTATTTCAGAGGATTCGCACATCTAGGAAGAGATTAATCACTCTTGAATGTCTCACCACAACTATAAAGAGAGTTTAAAATAATTAGCTAAGTTCTTGATAGTTAAATACGGTCAGGCAAATTCCACCCAAGGGGCCTACCATATCCATGAGTAAAAGAAAAGCAAAATCATGGTATGTACAGGTGAGTGTCAGTCCTTCGAGTATTTTCTGTGTCTCCTGCCTCACAGACCAAATCTGAGCCACCACTCTGCCTTTCATTATTCTGTCCTTGGGATTCAATGTTCTTTCGTGTGCTACCTGAGCAGTTGTATCTCTAACCAATGGCATTCACATTCTGCTAGAGACCTTGTAGGTTTTTGCCTCCTTCTCTATGTATTTTATACACAGCCTCTCTTACTACACAGAAAGTGTTGGTGTTTTTAAAGACCTCCTTTTCTGTATTAAAAACTGAGAAGGAGGAATAAATCATCTCGATCCAAAGTAAATCCAGTTTACCTTTAGGTCCAGGAAGAGACTGGGTACGGCAGGGAGGGACTAACAATTGTCCCATGCATCTTCTTCTGTATCTGTCTGTAATAGTCATTTATAGAAATAGGCTAAAAAGATTTCTGGAAAGTTCAGGGAAAGGTGAGCAAACAAAATTGACAGGGGCCAGGAGGTGAAAAGAAAATGTTTTCCTCACGATAGAAGCCTGTCAGGTGTTCTCAACCTCCACTTCTGCCTTTTTTCTTCTCCACAAGTATCTTGGCAAAAAGAACAGGCTTTGACAGTTGTAACAATAAAATCTACCTTCCCAAAGGGGGAACAAAAACTAACAAGAAAAAAAAGTATACTCTTGAAAAATATGTTGTCAAAATCCATAGCAGAGGTTTAAGATACAAAAATGAAGATGCATCCCTTTGTGATCAGTATTTTCTATAAAAAGATACATATCATTCTCCTTTGGGTTGTGAAAAGGCTACTTTTTTAATCTCCAAAATGGCAGGAAAATAAAGTTATGTGGAGAAATAGGGCTCTGCCCTTAGGTACAGCTGCTGAAGGTCACACCCGAAAGGCAAGGCTTGCCTTTCATCCCCCCACTTTCATTCACAAAACTCCCTTACCCAAGGAGAAAAAATGCCCAGGGTGTAATAGAATAGAATAGAATAGAATCATTAAGGTTGGAAGTGACCTCAAGGATCATCTAGTCCAACCATCCCCCCATCACCTATTACCCACTAAACCACGTCCCTAAGTACCACATCTAACCTTTCCTTAAACACCCTCAGGGATGGTGACTCCACCACCTCCCTGGGCAACCCGTTCCAATGCCCGACCACCCTTTCTGAGAAGAATTTTCTCCTCATCTCCAACTAATGCACAGTGGACGTCTGTGCTGTGCTCTCTGTTTACAACATAAAACATAACTGTCTGTCAGCTTCTCCCCCCCACTGATACTTTGCTGTACCCTCAAGCTGCAACTCCTCCTTTGCACAGACTGTTAACTCTTCAAGGTACCTTTATTTCATTAGACGACCATGCAGTGCTTATACAAACCTGCTGCTGGCTTGCAAAGTAGCAACGTGTTGAGATTCACCACAGTAATATTGTGGCTGAAATAATCAGGCAACTAATTACATTTAGGAAACTTCTATCACTTTCATAGTTGATAAAGAGATGAGGAAATTTATCCCACTGTACATTGAGGCTGGATTCAGCTTCACACACTTTGACATCTAATGACCTCTACTGCCTAGGGTATTTGAGACATTTGAGACAGAAAACAAGAGTAATAAGGGGCTCCTATGCACTCCTGAGTGCCAACTGGAGGGTGGCCAAGGAACATCCCAAGTTTGCCAGAATCTGTTACTGCAGCTTTGAGAAGCTGAAGGGAGGTAAGCAGTCATCTTTGGTCAGAACTTCCATGGATACCCAATGGACGCCTCTTACAGGATCAATTTTCTTGACTCCTCTTAGGAGCAAATGGACAAAACCCAGTAGTTTTTCCTTTTTGAATAGACTCTCCCAATAAACACTGAACCTCACTTAAGAACCAAACTATGTACAGCAGCAAAGAGCAGTGCTCTGTTGTGAGCAGTAAGGTGTGCCTTGACAGCCTGAGGATACAATATGTTAGGTTTCCCCTGGTTTTACCAATAGAGTTCTCTTCTCTAAACTTCAATTTTCTGAGGCAGAACAGCAACTGTAACACTTAATAGTCACACCAAAAACTAACTGCTCTACAAAATTACTCTGCAGTACTGTGATGTCAAAAAAAAGTTCACTTTTACTGGAATTCACTAGAAACAGAAATCAAACCAAGAAGCATTCTTACAAGTTCAGGGTGATCAAAAATTTTCAGGTGGAATGTTCTTTCACTGGCCCTAGTCATACAAAATTATTTCACCAGATGCTATTCCCCATGACGTACGATGATCTCTCTTTTCATGGCTTAGTTGTTTCTGTCCTTTGTAGGAATCTCTGGCCACGACAGCAGCTACTGACCAAATGTCTGAAACGTGTGATGGGAAACAAAGCCCAGCCAGGAACCAGCTGAGAGAAAAAAGCTGAGAGAAAGCAGGCAGGGCGCCAAACTACAGTTTAAGCATGTTATGAATTTAGTGTCAAATCAATAAAAGACTTTTAGACCTTTTAGTTCTGAACCATAATTAATTCAAATGTTCAATTTTATGAAACTGATATTTTTACTTCTTTTTCTAATTCAGGGGAAAAAAGTAAAAAAGAAAAAAAAAACCCCAAAACCCAACCAACCAAAAAAACAAACAAAAAAACCAACACAACCAAAAAAAAACCCCAACTAATGGAAACATCCAGCTTTTCCCTTAGTATAGAAATATCAATCACAGCTAAAAAGAAACATTCGTGCCTTGCAAAGATTGTAGGGGTTGGCCATTTTGAAAAATGTATCCAAACTGACGTTGCTAAAGTTGGTTGAACTAGGTCTACAAAACTAAGGTTAGATGACAGAGTGTTTTTACAGCAAAGATAGTTTATGAGAAGAACAGAGCACTTTTTTTGTCCTGGACTTAGACATGATATACGATTTTCTCTCACCTTGCTTCCTGACTTTTTTATTTTCATAAATGATACATAGTGTTGCACACACAGAATCTGTCATCAGTGAAGGTCATTATGTGTCTGCATTAAGTAAGACAGGACTTAGATTTGCTCATTATGGAGATACGTTTGCAATACTACAAATGGGTTAAACTAAAAGTAAAATAGGAAAAAACAAACTGTGAGGCTCTTTACAAAGTGATTATATCTTTAAATTTCACAACCAGTAACACTGTTCATACAGCAAGTCCTTTATTCATTCCACATTATTTCCACCCACAGAAGGTCATGGCATGGGAAGGAAAATCACCTCTGGGAATAGAACACATATTGTTCTATGAACACATATTGTTTAGGTTAGCTGGTGTCTCTTTGTCAATTCATGGCTTAATTTAGGCATGCAGTTAGTTAAAGTTTGGCAGGAGGGTCCCTTGACATAACTATTTAAAATAATATTCCAGGTTAAAATTTCTACAAAATGTTTTGTTTCATGAAAACTGGAAAGACTGCTTAAACCTTACCTGCAGTGTTTAAGTTCAGCTTCAACAGATACAAAATCAACAGCCTTCAGTTAGCAAAATTAAAAGTGTGTGTAAAAGTCAACTAGATTATTTTTCCCTTTGGATTTTTTATTTTAAATTTTAAATGAACAATAGCAACAGAGTCACTTTATTCACACTAATTCATATGAGAGAGCAGCTCCTGCTAACCTTGGATTAAAAGCTGTTGTGCCACAGCATTCAGTCTGTTGAGTGAAAGCCCTAAATGAACATTCTGAACACCAGTTGTTAAAATGTGACTGCCATATATACATCTGATATTTCTACGGAGGAGTACAGGCTACCTCCAATCTGACAAGTCCACTTCGTAGTGGTTTTACATCCCTACAGGACAATTGTGCCCAGTAAATCTTGATATGAGACCACAGAGAGGTATTTAGGCTTGGTTTTCAGCTCAAATAAGGTCAAGAACTTAGAGCAAGTAGGGTGCTTTATAGTAAATACAACTTGCTTGCAATACTAAGCTTTTTGGTTTTTAAAACATCATGGTATTTTCTTCTGATTTCTCCCACTCCTTCCTCTATTTATTTTTGTTCATACAGTATCACCTCCCTTTCTGTCCTTTCACATTAAAAAAAAAATTATTCTTGTGTCTCATCTTGGCAAACAATTTCACACATCTTTAGCTTCACTCAGGTGACCAGATCCTCTTTACCCTTAAAAGCATGAGTTAAGCCCAGGCATTAGGGTTTGCAATATGGGAACTTCTACCTTTCCAGGACTGGTTTTCAGGAACAGCTTTGTGAAACAGCATCCATCCAGGCAAACCAAATCTGTTAAGACATGTTTTTCTCCTTTGCCTATTGATGTGTCCTCTCTTTTGTCTCTCCTTTCAGTGCCTATGTTTACTGGCTGGCTTTTTTTTGAGTTAACTTGTCAATGTAGGGTCTTTATATGCTCAAGAATCATAGAATCATTAAAGTTGGAAGAGACCTCAGGGATCATCCAGTCCAACCATCCCCCCACCACCTATTAACCACTAAACCATGTCCATAATTACCACATCCAACCTTTCTTTAAACACCCCCAGGGACGGTGACTCCACCACCTCCCTGGGCAACCCGTTCCAATACCCGACCTCCCTTTCCCAGAAGAAATTTCTCCTCATCTCCAACCTGAACCTCCCCTGGTGCAACTTGCAGCCATTCTCCCTTGTCCTGTCACTAGTTATCTGCGAGAAGAGGCCACAGTTAAGAGATGACAATTACCTAGTCTTCTGAAAATGCAAGCCACAGAATTCTTCTAAGATGTGGAATTCAAGTCTGTCTCTTGGAAAGACACTTAACCAGTTGGTGAAAAGTATACACACAACACCACTTTAGGACCTTCTTGCCTCCTGAAAAAAGTTATTTCCACATTTAATTTCCCTCAGCTCTAGGAAGCCAAATCTTATTTCTACGCTGAACTCATCTTACTTCACGTGCCCCTCCACATACACATTACATGTCCTTTCGCAAGAGCAAGAAGCCTTCTACTACCAGATTTCCTTCCTGTGTGTCAGTATGTAAACAATAACCTTGGCTTTCCCACTAGGAAAATAATTTGGAATAGAATTTGTACAAACACTCTGACTTTCCAGCACAGGCTTAGGCAAGGTTGTGAGCTTACACTTCGCCATGTTTTTAAATATTATCAGACTGGTGGGGAGGTGAAATTAACACCACAAGAACACCATATTGCTTACACTTGTTTAAAACCAAGGATGAGCTTTGCAGTGAAGCCATTTTCCTCGTACCAATGTTTTTTATTCCAACTGGCTCATTATGGCCTGTAACTGAACCAGCCCTGTTCCATGTAGTAAGATGACCACAAGCCAGTACAGCATGTCTGGGTTGGCAGTGTGTAATTACAGTATCAACGCTATCTCTGTAATTACCTACCAGGCGTATAATAGGAAAAAATAACAACAGGCTTATTTTTCTAGTCAGCATTGTATGTTCACAATACTTTTTGATCTTAGGATCTGTGGAGAACTGCACATGTAGTTAGTTAAAATGCAACCATTAAAGCTGTCTTTACTCTTTTGACATTAATTTTTTCATAATAGTAAGTTAAATGTCTCTGGGTTAGAAAACAAAACAATAACAACAAAATAAATATCCCCTCGCACAAACATAAATGCAACCGTGCAGACATACAAAACTGATCCGCTCTAGCAGAATGCGTGACCTCCTCACTGCAGCCCCGAATATCCTAACTAATGTGTCAGTCATGCTTCCTTTTTTTGATAGCATGAAAATGGCCAACTGGGACACTTTGGAGAACAGTGTGATAGATTTACATGTGGTCCAGCAGGTTCTAAGGTATTTGCTGGTAAATCTAAGAAAATAATATGATAGCTGTATACATTGATGACACACATGTGGTGAAAATTGGAAAAGGCACTAAAAATTACATTATTCCAAAGCTAATCCAAATGAGTAAAAATCAGTTGCTGGCTGACATCTCTGAAAATCAGGCCACATCCTTAGTCATGGCGATAACACAAAAAATCTTTTACCTATAACCATAAGCACAAAACATGATAGGTATGTGACCAAGTGCAATGGGAATAACACAGAAATCATATACGGAATCAGCACAAAATGAATATGTATCTATTCAACATAAAAGGAAATAAATATTAGTAATCACAAATATGCATCTTAAAATGAAGATCATGACCACACTAGTGGGAAAAAATTTCCACCTACCTTATCTGTGTTCAGATGCCAGCTTTCCAAGAAGATCTGAGGGACTCTCAGGCTGGGTATGGCTTCAGGAATGAAACTGTAGGGATAGAAAATATCTTCATCAAGGAACCATATTTTATTATTTCATTATCAATCCAAATTTGTCCTAATGTATATCAGATACTACTAAAAAAGTTATCTTAATATGTGGAAATATCTAAACATGTTATAAAACCCCTAGGTGCACATATATGAGTGTATAAACATATATATACACATACATTTATATATGAATGTATATTTCCATAGTTCAAGCCTGTTTTATGACTTCCAGTCAAGCCTGTTTTATGACTTCCACTCATGAAAAGATGTGGTTTATTTTCAGTGCTGATTCTTCTCACTGGTATCTATTTGTTTGTGCTCTAAGACTGGTGGTTGGGTTTTTTTTCCATAATCATAGAATCATAGAATATCCCCAGTTGGAAGGGACCCATAAGGATCATCGAGTCCAACTCCTGGCTCCACACAGGACCTGCTGAATCAGAGCATAAATCCATAAAACAATATGCATTAAGGTTAGGTGACAGATTTGTATTGTTGCCCATGGCCGTCAGTACCTTGAGAATCTTTGTACTGCCTTTAATCTGTTAGGCCAGTTACAGAAAGGAGTAGATTCAATGCAAACTACGTGAATATCAACATGTGAGTTACTGCTGCGTGAGCTGAAGAGCCCAGGTCCGTTAATCAGCAGCTCAACATTTGCTATCACAATTTACTATTAACACCACGCATCAAACACGAGCAAATAGACTTGGCTGGCTGAAACGGTACTAAGATTGTGGCTGCTCAGCCACTTTAGGAAGGGAAACACACCCAGAGTCTTTCCGTGCATTCGAATTGATTATAACATATATCGGTTTGTTTTCATTTTCAGAGGCAGTGCTCAAGTCAGCAAGTACATTTTCGCCAAAGGGTTCCCATTTGTTAGGTCTTCGGTGACCTTTATGTTTTCAAATTAAGTCTCGTTGTAGCTCTTTCCAAGTTTACAATGGCATTCAGCTTAAATAAAGTGAAACAGTTTGCAAAATATCAGTTTTCATCTCTCAAGCCTCTGTGCCCTCCGCTGTGACAAGTTAACTGATCTGGCAGTTTCAATTCTCATAAAAGTGAAGATTTATATAGATGATCTGAGGTACTTATGGCCTTAAGGTTACTAATGGCCAATAGAAAGAGACATTTTCTTGAGATGTAACAAAATGTATGCTTTGTTTTGGACCCCAGAGAAAGCTCCTTTTAAATGACAAAACCAAATTATTTCATTTATAAAGGCTGTAGGGACAAAGTCAGTTAGAAATGACAGCTTTAAAGCTTTTGTGATTACCTGTACCATTCTTTCACAAGGTATATAGTCATCATCTGTAACACGGACATTTCTTTTTTACTCACTTATATGCTGTAGTTTCATAACATGTGAAGCGGTTTTGAAGTTAATATGAGAACATTAAAGACACATGTAGTAATTTATTTTTTTTTCTCCAGGAATTCATCAACCTGAATTTAGGGTAGCAAGACAGAACCTGTTCTTCATCTAGTTGTATTCAGCAAAAACTGCAGGGGGCTGCAGAGGTGATGTGGGTGGGAGGAGGCCATGAACTGCTGTGAGCCGCTCACAGCTGCTCCCAGACAGCCCTGAAACCAAGGAAACAGCCCATGCACACAAAAACCTCAGCAAGCCAGAGGAGCACGTGGCACCTTCATCAAATGTATTTTAGAAAGTGCGGTGGCTGCTTAGGGGAGGAGAAATGAAGGAGCCAGATGGGTGGAATGGAGGAGATACATGGAAGGAGATATTGCTAGGGCGCGGTGGGAGAGTCGTTTTTGAAAGAGGTGCTTCATGCCATGGCAGGGACATGTCTGAGGATGAATGCAGCCCGTGGGAGACATGCTGGGACAGTTACATCCCTAAAGACACTGCGCACCGTGAATGACACACACCAGAGCAGAGAGACCCCGACGAGACTGTGGACTGTGCGCAACCCACGCTGGAGCAGGGACATCCCTAAAAGGGACTGTGGCCCGTGGGCAACCAATGCTGGGACAGGGTCACCCTCCAAGGGACTGCAGCCCATGGGCAACCTGTACAGAGTAAAATAAGTAAGAAGCAAAAAGTGACAGACAGGAACGATCACACACACCTCCCCAACCCCCTGCACTGCTCGTTGCCTGACCAAAGGGATTGGGATGGAGTGAGTAAAACCCTTAGTGAAAACAAGTGATTGGAGACTAAGAAGCAGAGAGGAGAGGTGCTGGGTTGGGATTTAGCCTGGGGTAGGGAGCGATGCGTTTGTTTAATTGTTTAAGTTTTCTTTTTTCTCAACAAGCAACATAGAAGTTAAAAGTTTAATGGGCAATAAATTAAAATAAATAAAATTCCCAAGCTGGGTCTGGTTTGCCTACAACACTACCAAATAGAGAGTTTGCATAGCTGCAGGGAAGATACGCACCCAAGGTCCTGCTTTCTTGATTGTCCAGACAGGAGACTTAACTGGAAAGGTGTTACCGCTCTTCATCACCTACCGCCTTTCCACTGGATGGGTTTCACTGCTGACATGGAGTCAGGATAAAACCAGATTATGTCCGTTTAGGTGGAAGGCTCAAAGCACTCTTGGTAGCCACGGCTTAGATAAAAGAAAGATGAGCACATCCAGAAGATAGTCAGACCTGCTACAGGAGGGAAGCATGGATAGAGTAATTTCAAACAAGTGGTTACAAAAGAACTGCCAAAAATCAACCCTCGGATGATTAAAAATGGGAAATATGAACATCTTGCAGCAAAAGTTCTCACATGGGCATATGTTTTGGTATTAAGCCAATATCCTAGTGTATTTCTTTTCCCTAATTACAACAGATTTAATACTGTATTTCCGCTTCCCTGGCACTATTGATATTGCAACTTGTATTTTGATACACCAAGAGCATTTCACATAGAAAACAACTTTTGTGACAGGACTCCCTCTTGTCTTCTGATCCCTCCTGTGTGCTGAACACAACTGAGCTGCCGTGAATCTTTTCCCCATTCTGCTTTGACTAAAGGTTCTCACAGCACAGAGAAGTCCGGCGATATCCATGGGCACTACGCCACAGTATCGCACTCCACTTAGGACATAAACAAAGAAAGGAAAATGGCTCGCATTTCTTTTTACAACTGGCATGATGCATTTTAAGTGCAGAGAGGATGTTTTTCACAAGGGAAAGAGATAACAGCTTAAAAGATTAATTGGTTTGTTTTTACGTTTCAAGTGTGGATTAAAGGATCTTTTTGGTAGTGTCAGCTGAGCAAAATGTCTTGCTGTTCTCAGTGTGACGTTCAGACCAGATCCTGACTGGTTTAGCCCGCTAATTTTTTTACTACCAATATGACTGGAGGGTGAAATTATATATGATGAAATTGCCATCTCTCTCCTCTTTGATGGGAGCACATTTCCAGGGATGAGAATGGATTGAAGGAGCAGAAAGGAGTAAGAACTGAAAACCATCATGGAACCTGCTGTCTATACCCTGTCGTCCACCGCAATTCACATCCCTGCACAGAGAACAGTTGTAAAAGCAGGAAAAGAAGGAAGGAGGAAATACCTACCACTATGTAGTGACAATTACCCACCGGTTCTGCAGCCAGCTATAACTGTGACAATGGCTTTGTCCAAGACAGACCAGCACTTCCAGCGCGGCTGTGAACAGATGCTCGCAGTAAAGAAAGGCAGGCTGCAAACACGCAGAGCACAAGGTGCTCTGTAGCGTGGTGTAGCCCGTGACATTAGGATGCTCACATGGGGAGCACTGTTGGATAGCAACGTGCCACAAATTTGGTCCTAGTAACTTCCTCCTGCGCTCACGGGTTCAGAAATAATTTTATGTGTGCAGTTTTGAGGTTTGATTTCCTCTGGAGTGGGGCAAAGTCTCTGTTGCAAATTCCTCAGCAGACCAAAGCAGCTTTCTGTGAGCTCTTGGCATCTGTCGTTAGACTGCTTCTCAGTACCTTAAGTAGCTCATTGATAATAGAGGGTGTTTCTATGTTGTAAAGACACAGTCCCATAAGGTTTGGAAATTTATATTCTTATACCAGAGTAAAACTGTGATAGTATGGACACAATTTCTATCTTGTTTATAATCTCATTAGTTCTTGAAAATCAGCCTAACTCTAAACACTGAGATGCAGTCCTCTCTGAGATGAGCCTAGCAGAAACACGTCAAGAACATGAACCTCAAGGCTCTCCTATTGAAACACAGGAATCAGTCCACCCTGGCAGGATGATCCTCAGCCTCACCTAGAAGTTGTCAGCAGAAGGAGCAGGAAAAGCACAGAAGAACCTGATGGCACTGCTGTGTTTTCCTATGAGTCCGCTGGCTGTCTACAGCCATTCAGCCATCACGTCTTCATTCATGCTTCATACCTCCATTTAACAAAAGAAACCATAAATACAAATACAAATGACACTATATTCTTGAGAAATACATGGGTGGGTGCCCTTCCCCTCAGGTAACATATAAATTGCCCACTCTGAAGAAAGGTGTTTAAGGTGAATTGTTTTCATTATTTCTAACCACTTGCCATTATTACACACCTCTTTTCATTTGAAAGCTATAAAAACATCTCGTTCTTCATACATTCCAGAAAAAACATCTCTGATAGAGCTAGCTGAAAGGAACCATCTTTCAGTATGACAGTGTAATAGTGTCTTTTCATCTCAAACAAACAGCTTGTGCAATAGAATAGTTGCAAATTCATAATAACTTCTCCGTACAAGAGCAGAGTCCTTTCAATTCTGCACATCGCTGTTGCTTGAACAGTGGATTCTTCAGTGTCAGAATGTAGAATGTAACTCATAGATACAGTTGTCCAATAAATGTGATGCATTCATTTCTTCTGTAGAATTTTTCCCTGAGACTTTAACAATAATTTATCGTTGTTTTAAAACAAGCGGGATGGCTGAGTTGACAGAAACACACAGGCCAGTTTTAATATTTGCACACAAATAAGCGGTGTCAGACATGGAGATTTCTAATAGTAAATGTGTACATCAATGAAAGCACACATGTCAAATGTCTGGTATAATCAAGTGTCACTTGAAACAAGACTCTCCTCTAAAGTTAGTTTAAAAATCCAGTTCATATCACATACTGTGAGTCCATTTGTTTTGATTCCAGTAGATGTTCAATTAAGACCCAAATTATGAGATCATATCCTTGCCATCATTTGCAGAAACAGCTGGAATTTAAAATACCTGTCTGCCCTTAATGTCTTATGCCTCTATGATAGAAAGTGTGGTTTCATAATGGTTAAAACAGTCCTGGTCCCTACTGGATCACCCAACAGAACAGGCTTCATCTGAGGACAAGATTTTGTGTTTCTGCCAGATTAGTAAGAACATACAATGTGTTCACCTGCTTTTATTTTCATTATAAATCACAGAATCACAGAATTGTTGTGTTGGAAAGGACTTCTGGAGGTCATCTAGTCCAACATCCCTGCTCAAGCAGGGCCACCTAGACCCAGTTGCCCAGGACCATGTGCAGACAGCTCCTCTCCAAGGAAGGAGACCTCCCCAGGCAACCTGTGCCAGTTGTCAGTCACCCTCACAATAAAAAGGTGTTTCCTGATGTCCAGAGGGACCCTCCCATGTTTTGTTTTGTGCCCATTGCCTCTAGTCCTGTGACCGGGCATCACCGAAAAGAGCCTGGCTCCTTCCTCGTTGTACTCCCCCTTCAGGTATTCATGTACATTAACTTAGCCAAACACAGAATTGTTCCTCCTTTCAGCTGTAAAAAAAAATAAGTTTAACCTAAGCCCCAAGATATATAAGACAGTCTTTCACCACTGAAATTTTCTGTGTATGCTACTTTAAAGACTGTTATATCCTGTCTGTGCAGCAGTAGAAAGAAGATCTCTATATAGATGAGAAAGAAAAGTTTCTGAGCTTTCTAATGGGACCCAGCACTTTCCACTGACCCTACCAAGTCTGAAACCAATGGCCTTCGTAGAAGAGACTGTTCTGTATATCTAAGCTCAATTCTGAGCTTTAAAGCTGTGTGTGACATTGCCAAGCCATTTAAAGGCATTAAAATAGATCCCTTTAACGTATTAGGATTCTGCTCCACCTCTCCCTGTCCCATTCCTGAAATACTCTTTCTTTCCTACAGAGTTAGAACTCACAATGCTCCTTAGCCACCCGGAGAACTGACATCTCAGCCTGAGCTAACGCCTGGGCTCTCTCTGTGACCAGTGGAATCAGACTTTTGTGAGGAACTGTTAATTTTAAAGTGGATATTTATGTTTAGTCAAAATAACTGTGCCTTAAAAATATATATATATTTCTTTCTGTCACGTGACAAGTTCAGGTAGAGAAACCTGCTTGACAAAAGTGAGATTAACACACCCGCATGAGTCACAGACACACACTGGGCCAACCTCATTTCCAAGTGTTCCCAAATTAAGAATAGGAGGAGAAAACTCTCTCATGATTATATACCAGCTCTATTCATTCTTAATCTACAGGTAATTAGATATTTCAGTGGCTCAATAAATTTCTAATTGTTTTCCTTCCTGCATCAGCAAACTTAAGATCTAGACTCAGGGATAAAATATTCATTTTGGGTTGGTTACAAACTGGTGTGGAATGGGTCTGTGTCATTAACAGTCTCAGGCTCCTATTTTGGAACAATGATCTTTATTTAAGTACGCTGTTCAACTCGGCAAGATATTACTGTAAAATAGGAGATGTAGAATCATAGAATCATAGAATGGTTTGGGTTGGAAGGGACCTCAAAGATCCACTCCCTCTGCCATGGGCAGGGACATCCTACACTAGCCCAGGTTGCCCAAAGCCCCATCCAACCTGGCCTTGAACACCTCCACAGCCTCTCTGGGCAACCTGTTCCAGTGTCTTACCACTATCACAGTGAAGAATTTCTTCCTCATTCCTAATCTAAATCTCCCCTTCTTCAGTTTAAACCATTCCCCTTGTCCTATCACTGCATGTCCTTGCAAACAGACCCTCTCCAGCTTTCCTGTAGGACCCCTTTAGGTACTGGAAGGTCTCCCAGAGCCTTCTCCAGGCTGAACAACCCCAATTCTCTCAGCCTTTAGATTTCCTACAGTAATTTTGGTTCAGAATAGTTAAAAAAATTTGAACAATTCCAGCATCTTTTTAATTGAAAACTGAATGCCAAGGGTGACATAACTAAAACAATTGGAAAAACAATTTTGCTGTGGGTTCAATATGACCTAAACGTTAGCTTCACCAACTCGCCGCACTGAACTCTCCCCTAAAACATATATCTCCAAGTTCAGATCATTCCTTTGTGCTGTGCTCCACTGACTCAATTTCCTTGTTTCCATGATGGGAATGTGCTTTAAAAATAGCATTGTTTAGCCTTTAGCTAAGACAGCTTCAGATCACCACAACAGATGCTTTCCTGAGCCGATGAGGTGAATTCCCATCACATTTTTCAGCTGATCGCATTGTATTTCAGCTTCATTAAATGAAGTTCAAGTAGCGCGAGAAAAGCCATTCCTGGGCTATTTCATGCTCCATATAATCTTCAGTGTGCTGTTTTTCACCAGCATTGAGAGAAGGTGAGAGAGAAAGGAAGCTGCTGTCGCCACAGGTAGCAGGGAACACAAATGCAGTCTACCAAGTTGCATGTAGTAGTGCTAATAAGCCTGCAAGAAAAGCCAGAGAAAGCCAAGCCCAAATAAATAAACGAATAATGTGGAACAGTGACTTAAAACTGCAGAAGTGACTGTGTGTGGCAGAGAGCTTACAGTGCAGTGGGAACTAGTTTAAACGGGCATAGAATCATAGAAGGGAATCCCAGAATTGCTTTGGTTGGAAAAGACCTTTAAGATCACCAAGTCCAACCGTTAACGCAGCACTGCCAAGTCCAACCACTAAACCATGTCCCTAAGCACCACATCTACCCATCTTTTAAATACCTGCAGGGATGGTGACTCAGGCACTTCCCTGGGCAGCCTGTTCCAATGATTGACAATCCTTTCCATGACAACATTTCTCATACTATCCAATCTAACCCTCTCCTTGGAAGAGTGAATGTAAAAAAAATATTTTGAGTAAAAGAACTTTTCTGATTGGATGTTTAGAAAGAAAGAAAGGAGCTGCAGGAGCCCCTACAGGGAGTCCTGTCCTTGATAGGACAAAAGCAAGTGGCCGCATGTTGCGCCAGGGGAGGTTCAGGTTGGAGATGAGGAGAAATTTCTTCTCGGAAAGGGTGGTCAGGCATTGGAACGGGTTGCCCAGGGAGGTGGTGGAGTCACCGTCCCTGCAGGTGTTTAAGGAAAGGTTGGATGTGGTACTTAGGGACGCGGTTTAGTGGGTAATAGGTGGAGGGGGGGGGACAGTTGGACTGGATGATCCTTGAGGTCTCTTCCAACCTTAATTATTCTGTGCTTCTATAATTCTAATGCTGTTACTGATGATATTGCTTTAATTTTCCTTCTAATATATGGAATATTGAACTTCCTAGACCTAACTAGCAATTCAGCAGCAACTTATGAGACAAAACTATGAGCTAGTCACATACAAGTATTATTAAAATACCAAGTATATAACATGGCTGATCCAAAAGAGAGAATATCAACAAAGAACAGACAGAAGTGAACTAAAACAACCCTGATCCCTTCTCTAAAGACAAGGGAACTGTGTAACACTCAGCATGCTTTCCTTCAGGATTTTAAGCGTTGCATTTTTAACCTCCCTGAGATGAAGATGTTAGGTAGTGTCCAGTAACTGTCTGGTGGTACATATTACAGCTGCTTGGACAGCATGTTTTTCTCAAAGACGAATTTTCATTCTTTTGCCTAAAGACTGTCTAGATTTGCAAGCATATGAGGTTCTAGTGTCACCTAAAACTGTGTGAAAAAAATGAAGATTTTTACTTTCCATAACATGCTCTCTTTTTAAAAAATGCTACTGTTTCAAATCAGAACAAGGCCTATGAAATGGAATTTATAAAAAATTTTTCTTTGGCGAAATGGTACCCTCAAAATCTTAACATTTCATTCACAGAGTGGAATGATTTTACTTTGTGTTGTTTTGATTTTATTTATATGATTTAATAACATGTAGTGGCTATGAGTAGAGATTCATATACACTATTACTGTTGACAGAATCATCATAGAACAGTTTGGGTTGGAAGGGACCTCACAGCCCATCTAGTTCCAACCCCCTGTCATGGGCAGGGACACCCCCCACCAGCCCAGGCTGCCCAAAGCCCCATCCAACCTGGCCTTGGACACTGCCAGGGATCCAGGGGCAGCCACAGCTTCTCTGGGCACCCTGTGCCAGGGCCTCAGCACCCTCCCAGGGGAGGATTTTTTCCCGTGAAAAGGAAATGCAGTGATACTGCAGCCTTGCCAGTGCCCTGTTAACCATGAGCACAAAGACAGGAATTTTGTATTTTTGATAAACAGAAGGCTTTCTCAAATCATGTTTCCCATGACAATACTTCTATATTATTTACCGCCAAAAGAAAAAAAAAAGTGATCTCACGTTTACACTTTGGAACACCTCAGGAACAGTGGATTTTGAAATCATGGTTAAATACCTGATTCTTACCCTTTTAGTTTTGCATCTTCACATTAGAAACAATAGAAGAGTACACCAGTGTTGATGTCAGAAACTATTTCTGTGACTGTTTAGCCTGACCTTCCTCTCTAACAGAGGACAAAGATTCTCGTGACATCATCTGTGTAGAATTTTTTGATTTATCATGAAGACAGATATCTAATCTGTACTTTATGAATTAACTCATCATCTGATGGGTTTTCCCTGGTTTTTATTTAGACCTAACTTTTGGGAATAGCTCATCTTGATTAAATTCAATTTTTTTCTTTAGCTATAAAAGAGGGGCACAACAGCCCTCAAATTTTGGAAAAGTGCAAGTGCAAGTTCTAATAACACTCAACTCAATGTTATGTTCAACTGTTTTAACACCATCCAATGTCCTGAAAAACTCTGGGAAACTAGACTAGGACGCTAAAAAAAATCAAACAAATGAAAGAAAACTTTTTCAGATGTAAACTATGATCCAGAAGAACTCTGAATTTATGTAATAGAAGTAAGTAAACGTAACTGGTGTTTCTTTTTAAAGATCCTCTCTTTTTCATAGTAAATCTTGCTGAGTAGCTGCAGAGTAAGTGTACTTCGACAATCAAGAAATAAATGATAGTTACATATTTATTTTAAAGTAAATAAAGTAAAATTTAAAGCATTTTTTATTTTGAACAATTAACATTAAGAATGGAATTGTAGCTGCTGTTTTCTGTTCAGGAGTTCATGCTATGTGTTTCCCTGAGGTGTCTGGTAACTTCGCCCTGGAGTAACAAAACAATACGTGTTATATACAGCACAGGTAGTTCCTCACCAGCAGGTTGCTGGCTCAGCTTCTGCTTATGAGACAACAGGATTTCTGTGACTTTCTGTGATTACTAAAGCTTCAACTCCCCCTTTGCTTGTGCTCAGTTTCCCTTTCATTGTCTTTTTGCTTCCAAAAGATAATACTGGTTTAAAATTGTAAGTGAATATATTCAAATTCCACAATCCATCACAAGAAAGTGAAATTAAAACTACTTTCTGTTTCCTTTTTAAACTTTAAGAAATTTGCATCTGCAATGTTTACCATAAGATCAGTCGTTCCAACTACTTTTTCTCACATCTATTCGGTCACAGTATTTCAGTACTCAAAGTAATGATCCAATTTGCTTGTCTTCTTATGGATATGGAAAAAAGAGTAAGAAGGAAAGAGAATCCAGGGTGTAACCTGTTAATTACACCAAAACAGAGTTTACCTACAAAGAACAGCATCGCTACATTCACAAAGAAATTGCTATTTCCTGATAAAGTGAATGTGATAAATTCCTGTAGAAATCAAGACTAATATGGATAAAATTAGTGTGAGATGACTATTCAGTTTCTGACGGTGTAAGAACCAGTGTTAAGCGTCAGGCTGCAGGTTTAAAATGTGAAAAAGAAAATGTAATTCAGTTATGGAATGAGTGGACTAGAGTTGGAGGCCAATGTATTCAAAAAAAGGGGATTAGGGGATTCAGTAATGTTATTAGACTGATCTAAGAAAAAAAAAATTTATGCAGAAGTCCCTGCTATTCTGATGGCTGAAGGTTAGGAAACTATAAAAAGGGAGAAACACTGTGCATCCACTTCTTACAGTCTTCACCTAATCCACCACAATGGGCAATGATGAGAAACTATGTGTTTGCCTGTCTGGATCTTTTCAGTTTGACTTAAAATATATTCTCAAATCCCTAACTCCTCTTCATTCCTAGGATCCATCCGCATGCTCACACCACCCCAGCCCAACTCTCCCGCCGACCAAAGCAGTCCTTTCGTGCGGTATCAATTTCGGAATCGGTAGGTCCATCAGAACTGGTGGTCACTTTACATTTAGGGAAGGTTTGTACAGCATATATGAAAATGATACCTAGATCCTTTCCAGCAACCAACTGGCTTCTAAAAAATAAGCATTATAAGCATTTGGAGCAGACACTTCTGTCCCACAGAGGAATGAACACATAAATCACAATTTTCATTTTGGATATTAATGGGATCTCTTTTAGTAACTAAGAGAGGTATTTTCCTGTTAGGTTATAGGATATCACACAAATTCACCAGCTTTCCACATAAGGTCATATACAGCAAGTGCAAGAATTATATAGTGAGGTTAGATTAGGAAGAGCTGGAGCAGGAAATGGGGGTTCTGGTATGGAAAGGGTAATGTGAATTCAAACAGAACTAAAACAAGGAATCTAAGAGAATATCCTTTGGGGACAAGGCAGAAAAGATTGCCGTGTGAGTTTGACATGACTCTGAATTTTAACTGCTGTTCAACACATATTTGACATTTTTCTGTCTTTTTGTATGCTTTGACCTAACAGAAAAGTGAGCAAGCTGTGTCAATCTCTTGTCCTTGAAAGAAGCTGCCCTGGGCAACTTTCTGATTATCTATTTAATTAGATCCTGGTTTATGTGCAGACTTCACATGTAACTTAGGAAGCAATTGTCTAATTTTAATCCAAAGTTTCTCCTCAGCCAGCACGTCACAACTCACTGTAACGTAACAACCTTTATCCAGGACTCTCTTACCAGAGGGAGCTCTCATCTCCTTACCCATTCTCATAAATCACCCTCAAAAATAGGGCACATCCTGTGGTTTTTTTTCAATTTTTTAGAGAAAGAATTAAAAATCTTTTCCTGCAAAACAAATTGAAATGCACAGCTCCAGATACCTGCTTTGACAAAGGGAAGTGATAACAGCCAGTAGCACGTGGCATGCCTTAGGAAAACGAAAGCAGTTCATCTGCCTCTGTGGTTTCAGGCACAAGGACATAACATAAAGCTCAGAAAACCCAAAGGACAAGTTTCTGGATGCTGAGGAATGTAGCACAGAAGCACTCTTTTGCAGATATCCACTGCCAATCGCTGTCAGGCTGCTGGGCATCATGGACTTTGTATGTTACCTAGCACAGCCTTTCTTAAGTTCTTAGCATGATCTTGACTTTAAGCAGAGCCTTCAACACTATCTCATAACACCCTTATAGATAAACTGATGAGACGGTCAGGGAGGTGGACTGAAAACTGGCTGAACTGCTGTGCTTTAAAGGTTGTGATTAGTAGCATGAAGTCCAGCTGGAGACCAGTCACTAGTAGTGTATCCCAGGAGTCAACGCTTGTGGCCAACACTGTTTAATGTCTTCAGCAATGAGCAGCATGGGACAGAGGGCATCCTCAGAAAGTTTGCAGATGGTACAAAATTGGGCAGAGCGATTCATACATCAGGTGGTTGCGCTGCCTGCTGGGCAGGCATCCCGCGTCCAAGAAGAAAGAACCAAGTTAGCAAAGAGGACCCCTGAGCATTATTAGCACAGAAAACAGATGTTGCCTTGGCACTTAGAAAGGATAGCAAATCCTGGATGAGCTGTACAGAGAGCATGGTCAAGCAGGAAACACAGACGGGATGAGGTGAGAAGAGAATAGCAGGGAGTGAAAGTAGGATATTAGCACAAGAGAGAAAATGAATGAAAAAGACGCGAGAGAGAGAACTATGGAGAGAATGTGAAAGCACAGACTGGAGCTTGGCAACATCAAGAATAGTGGAACAAATTTATTATTAAGTTATATTAACAGAAAAGTTATCCATTATACAGAATTCTGCAGTAGAAGAAAAAAAAATGTTCCTCTGGCCTGTACATAGTAAATATCAGTATTTTCTCATCACACTTTAACCAGTAGTCCTTCCTTCAGCCTTCTAGGGTCTTTACAGCATGAATAAAGCCATTGGGCTAGGTGGCAAGAAGGATGAATCATAGAATCACAGAATCACAGAATCTTTAAGGTTGGAAAAGACCTCTAGGACGACCAAGTCCAATCATCAACCCAACACCACCATGTCTACTAGACCATGTCCCGAAGTGCCACATCTACACACTTTTTGAACACAATGAACATTAAGCCAAGAAATCATCAAGGAAAATACACTACCTGTTGAAAAAGTTAATGGGATACACAGGTCTTGCCTGCTCTTTTATTTTGGTACACTTGGACTGATAGTTGCACACAGATACATATCTGTCTTGTCCACCTTTATATCACAATGCATGAGCTACAAGAAGTGCATCACACATCCTTTTAAATGTTATAATATGGTTCCTGTTTTAGAGCTAGTTCATATCTGCCTAGGACAGTGTAAATGTTGCAATTACACTTGTAAGTTTCTGACCATAAAGACATACTTTTAATGTTATTTATCATGTCCTTCAGCTTAGATTTCACTTTCCAATTTTTTTTAAATTAAACCAATTATGTTTCTACCTCTTTGCCACTTTGTTCACCCTTTCTTCTTCTTGTCTGATCTATTTTGTTATAATCAGAACCATACCCACCCCATCTGGGCTCATGTAAATTACCGTAATCCAGACAAAAGGAATGTTGACAGATGAACAATGCATTAAACACATCCTGGACCTTTCCTAGAATTCTCTTAAACTATAATGATATAAACAACAAAAGCAAGACCATCTTGCTAGGATCCTTCAGCACAAAATCACAGAATCACACAATGGTAAGGGTTGGAAAGGACCTCTGGAAATCATCTAGTCCATCCCCCTCCTGCTAGAGCAGGACCACCTGGAGCACATTGCACAGGATTGCATCCGGGGGGTCTTGAATCTCTCCAGAGAAGGAGATTCCACAACCTCTCTGGGCAGCCCGTCCCAGGGCTTCATCACTCTCAAAGTAAAAAAGTTTCTCCTTGTGTTGATATGGAACTTCCTGTGTAGAATTACACTCAAATATATAAAAATCAATGCTGAAGTCAGTGACACAACCAATTCCTCCTCCATTCCCTCCACAGTTACATTCCAGGTTCAACACAGCCTAGAAGACCGTAGCTGACTTGCAACTGGACTCCCATGCCCGAATGTCATGTCTCCCTATACTGCTTCCAGTAACTATCCAGAAAAATAGAAACTTCAACATGGGGGCACAAATTCAAAGCATGAATGTAGATAGTAAGCGTTGTAGAAGGTTTTGAGCAAGTACCTGAAACGGGTGAGAGAAAAGAGCAAGAGCCTAAACGACCTCATCTTGATTGCTTTCACTGACATAGAAGCAACATATTACACAAAGGCTACTGAGAGTTCCCTGTTTTGATGGAACATTCCTTGGCAGCTCCTGCCTTTGAGAACAGTCCTTTAATTCACTCTTTCAAAGAATAAAAATTCCACACTGATTTCCTACAGTTTGTTCTATAATAACACATGCTTTAAGCAAGAGATATTCATATACCAAATACATTATTCATTATAGTCCAGTCACTGCCATACTCAAGCTGTCTGCTCCAATATGCTCCTTTTTTGATATGCACCTGTAAAATTTAAAGTTTTAACTTTCATTACAGCTGCTTCTCCCATGTTGATCCATGTCATACAAGAACCTCTTGCCTTCAGATTTTGTACCGTCTTAACAAGAATAATTCATCTTTTCTCCTGCCACCATTCCTTTTCTCTCATACTCTGATATTACTCTTGTGTAGATTGTTGGAAGTGGGATCTTTTATAACAGAGCACGTGGTACGTTTTCATTACTATTGGTACAAATTAACACCAACGCAAATTTCCCTCTATTTTTCCTCCAGTGGAACTTTCTTTCTCATCGTGATTTTACCTTATTACCTCCAGTTACTGTTTTCAAAGATCCAGTTATCATACAATGTTTTAGTAAATCCCTGCCTTTATTTAACAGTCTGAAGGGAGATTTAAAATCCTACCCTGACATCAAGTTATAAAGTAGAGAAGAAAACTGTAGTCAATTAATAACGAAGCGGAAAATTGTTTACTGGGCACTGCGCAATTTTATCTTTGGAGCAAGGAGTGTGTATTCCATGACAAAAAGTGGTTTCTTGTTGTTCGTAAAATATTTGTTCTAGGCATTTATATGGTTTAAATATCAACTGAAAATACGGTATGGGCATATGAACACTGAAATAATGAAACACAGCTACTGCATTGAAATCTTTAGCAGCACCTGCAGAATACAATAGCATTCTCAATGTGAAGAAAATGGAATGTGATTAAATTCTTGTCTCTTTACCTTTTTAGTGCACAACAGAATAGCTCAATTACATGACCATCTCCTAATACCTATGATCCTTCCCACTCTGGTACAGTTTTCGATGAACAGGATAGACTACGGAAATAAAACTTCTTTGAAAAATAGGCTAAGTGCCATGTGTGACAAAGGTTTTTTATGTGCTACCTGATAGTATTCTTTTTCTTAAAAATTATTAGTATTATGGTGGCACTATAGATAACCAAGATTTTAAAAGCTTTCCGAAGTGCGTGGTGCTATAAACCACAGAACTGACAGACAACTCAAGACTCTTCTCCATTTCATTTCATTTTATCAGTTCAAATGCCTTTGGAATTATCTTTACAAATCTAACTCCAGTTTATTCCATATATCCTATAAGTTACTCACAGTGAAGCAGCAGTAAAAATAAATTTTAAATTATAATAACATTTTAAAAGCAGTTATATTTTTAATTTCAAAGTGTAACTTCAAAACAGGGAAAAAATAATAATAATTAAAAAAAGAATGGCTTATTTTCATCAAAAGTTGCAATCATGTTTCTTTATCAAATGCTTAGGAGAAAAATATTAAAAAGAAAGCAACTGACATCTGCCTGAAATTAGTATGGAAATTAATAGAACTAACCTGACTTTTAGAAACTGGAGGGTTAGCTTTGCAAAACTGTATATTTTGCCTTTTCTGACTAAATCTCTCCTTCCACCTTCTTCAAGATTCATCTGGCTCTGAAAAATGACTCCAAATATGTCACTTTATGAGCTCCTGCTTACTGTGATTTCCCCCTCAAACCACCAAACTCTATGCGAAACTCGGTGTTTACGATTCCTGGCCTTGCTTCCTGAGAGCCAAGTCCCGTTCCTTCTTATGTGTGTATCATCACCAGTAATAAATATTCTGCTGGACAGATTTCGTTCTTGCTTTCATTCACACAACCATCCTGCCTACAACAGATTTAAAAGGGAGTAACACAAAGCAGAATTTGTCTCTCAGATTGGAATTCTGGTGGTTCTGCTGATATTTCATGAGAAAGATGATGATCTTCATGCAATCTCATTGTCGTGCTTCCAGGGTATGCCTGAAGGACAAAAAAGGAGGAGAAAACCCAAATTTTTCTCACTAACATAAGCAGATCTAAAGGTATTTCCTTGATCACTAACGTCTGTCAATCTGGGCCTGCTTACGACATTTGTGTGGACTCATGTGTAGTTCCTTGTGTGGTAAGAACTAAACGCTTCCTTGTATTAAAATATTTGACTAAAGATTAAATTCGTAAAAAATACTTGTATTTGTACTGATTTACATATTCTAATGAAACAATAAATTCTGCTTGGGATTCCTAAAAAACTTATAAGACCTTTCAGAACTGTTAGGAAAATAGTACCATCCTTTGGGCAGACAAAGATTTTAATTGATAGTAATCTATTAATTGATTAACAGATGTAATTTTAAAAATATATACAATAATCAACCATTGGAAATGGTTGGAGAGGAAGAGAAATGAAGGACGCAAATCCAAACTACCATGAGTCCTTTGAGCAAGTCTGCAGATCCTTTCAAAGCAATTTAGTCCTGTTTATTTATTAAACTTTTGGATGGGGTGCCTGAGGAGAAAACTCTGGATTTTAATACTCTAGATTAATAGAATTAAGCCTATCCTCCTTTCTAGCCTTAAAATCTGTAATATTTTTCCTAACTTTAGGTACTGTTACAAGGGAATCTCAATTTTTTGCTCATGACATTTGACACAGCTCAGCTTTATTGCGGTTCATGTTGAAGCAGTCTGGAGTTCAGATAACGTATTTCAGAGAATATAGCCCAGAGGCAAATTTTCAAGACTGCTCAGGGCTACTACTTCAGGTATAACTCACAGACAAAGGCTAGACCACAATGGAAATGCACTGGAATAAAGCCAGAATTTGTGAATTAAAGCCCTCTGGCAGTTAATGATTGAGAAAAATATCTGTTTTATGAGATGGATCTAAACCCCTCCTTAGATTTGAGCAACAAGTTGGTCTTGCAGATAAACCATCAATTGACCCAGAAACCTAGATTCATTTCCATCTTCTAATAAGCCCACCGTGTAAAACACAGAATTAGCATGCCTTCCCCAGGGATTGTATGGCACTGCAGCTCCTACCCTTCAGCTTGGTGGAACATTTGAGAGTCCATCCAAGATCCACACGGGCTGAGGAAACAGCTGACACTGAAACAGATTGTCTGTGACCAATTGCTGGAAGATAAAGCTTCTGTACACAGGCAAACAAAGGTAAAATAGAATTGGGCCTCAGCCAGTCCAAGTGCTAGCCCAGCATTTTAGCACAAACTCATTCCCATCAGTAGTTTATGCTCACTCTGAGGTGCTTATGCTGAAGCGAAGGCATTACTCCCAGTTGCCAGCTCCGTGGGAGGACAACCTGGCAACAGCATTAGCTGCTTCAACAAGATTCTCTAGCGACTGTTTGTCTGTGCCTTAAAAAAAAAATAATTCTATTCTTTACTCATGTCCAACCACTGGACACTTTTACAGAGGCGCTTGATTTTTGGAAGAAAGTGATCCTGTTGTGCTTCAGCCCTATTCAGTGCAGATGTTGACAGGTCAACATGATTTTGAGCATTGCATTTTAGTCTGATATGTATACCCCTACTATTTCCAACCAAGGAGGAATAAGCCAGAAGCAACATTCCTTACACTTTCTCTTCTCCAGGCACAATGAGTGTAGGTAAATCCAAAACAATTTCTCTGCTGCCTTGGACACCCAGATATGGTTAACCAGATCTCCTTCATCCAAGCGAACATAAACATCTCTGTACCTTATGTGCAAAGAAGGGAATCTTCCTGTGCTTTCCAGCTCCTTCTGCGGAGACACCAGACTGTGTAAATGAAGAAATGGCACAAGAATCAACTCCAGACTCTCTCACCGCAGGCAGAGCCGAGTGCCTCCTCTCCTACTATGCACAGTTTAGACACCACCCTCCCATTTCTGTGTACATCAGACAATTTAAATGGACAAGCACATACTACAAAGCACTTAAGCTGCCCATAATCTCAACAAAGATTTAGCAAATGGATCGCATGCAGAGAGGCTTACTAGTGCATTTTGAACAGGCTTAGGTGACAGAATCGCATGCATAGGCTGTTTGTGAAGGAAAAGACAAGCAAAAAGCAACAAAACCTCCCTCTCCCAAAGTAATGACTAGCCCTACAAAATGAAATAAATCCCTTTAATCAGCCTGCACAGATTTCAGTGTAACTGGAAAAAAAAAGTTCCTCAACTCAAATAAATAAAAAGCATCCCCACATTTTCAAGAGACTGTAACAGAACTTTTCAGGAGTAGCTAATTGTCTTTGGCCAGGACTTAATTCAATAACGTTGAAGACCTGAGGGGAGTTCCTAGTGCGAGCAAATTAAGATGTTGGTAATTAGCAGTGACTGGGCAAACCACCTTCCATGATCACTGAAAATACCTCCTACAAGCAGCCCAGTCCTGCCCAACTAGCAACGGCAGGAGAAAATACGGTTAAATAGCATCTTGTCATTGAATTGCTTTGTTGCATAAAGTCTAAGGCCTTGAGCAGTCCCAAAACATATGGTGTGGAGAACCTTGCTTAGAGTTTCATTTCCCCCCTCATATCCAGTTCCTTGATAACTGCAGCTGTCAAGCTGGCCTGGGTCCAGAAAGTCCAGGGCAGCCTTTTCCCAGGCTGAATCGATGGCAGGGTTCACAGCGAGGTCCTAGCTCTGAACACGATTTCCAACCGGTGTCCTCCTTTTCTTCTGGAATTTTCTTAGTCGTGCCTTGCAGCTATTTAAGTAGCAGTGCCAGCACAGTTGGAAATGGCTGGACTTCTCAAACTTTTCTGCATGTGGTCAGACCTTGAGATGAAGCAGCTCGTAAAAACATGCCAGATGAATCTGGCTCTGTGATAACATCATCAAATATACCACTGAAGTAAATAAGACTGAATTCCTGCTTTGCTGTGCAGAATGTGGGGATAGTCATAGAATCATAGAATCACTAAGGTTGGAAAGGACCTCTGAGATCACCAAATCCAACCGTCAACCTAACACCACCACGCCTACTAGACCGTGTCCTGGAGTGCCACGTCTATGAGTTTTTTGAATGTCTCCAGGGACAGAGATTCATGTTGTAATGTAAGACTGAAATGCCCCCGTGGTGAGGCCTGACAAATTGATTATATTGGGCCACTGCCACGAAGCAGGCAAGTGCTACATACTGACCATGGTGGAAGCAACTACTGGCTGGCTAGAGACATATCCTGTAAACCATGCCACTGCCCAAAACACCATTCTGGGCCTTGAAAGGCAAATTTTATGGCGACATGGTACCCCAGAAAGGATTGAATCAGACAATGGGACTCATTTTCGAAACAACTCCATAAACTCCTAGGCAAAGAAACATGGCATTGAGTGGGTGCATCACATTCCTTATCATCCACAAGCCTCCGGAAAGATCGAGAGATATAATGGACTCTTAAAGACTGTTGAGAGCATTGGGTAATGGGACATGGAAGCACTGGGACACAAATTTAGCAGAAGCTACTTGGCTAATTAACACTAGAGGATCTGCTAACCGTCCTGGTCCTGCCCAAATGAAACCACTACGTACTGTGGGAGGGGATAAAGTCCCAGTAGTGCATATGGGAAAGTGGCTGGGTAAGGCAGTGTGGATTGCTCCTCCCATGGGAAAAGGCAAACCCATTCCTGGGATTGTCTTTGCTCAGGGACCTGGGTATACTTGGTGGGTAATGCGGAAGGATGGAGAGACCCGGTGTGTGCCTCAAGGAGATTTAACCTTGGGGGAAAAATAATCTATGATNCTGGGAACAAGTCATCACCTGTTCATGAAACATCTGGAGGAGAGGAGGAAACTCATGGAATGGGACAACAACTTCTTAAAGGACTGGGGACAGTAGTTGAGAAGAATTAAAGAAAAATTAAAATCAATGAAATTATTAAAAAAAAATATATGTATTGAAATGTGTGGGGCTTGAGCATGACGCAAATGGTATGGAATAAGGGGTGGAGATTGTACTGGGTCAGGCTGAGCTGGAGTTAATTTCCCCGCAGCAGCCCTTACAGCGCTGTGCATTGGTAGCAGCAAGGTGCTGATAACACACCAGTGTTTTGGCTACTGCCAAGCAGTGCCGGCACACACCAAGGCTGTGTCTCCAACCCTTCTTCCACCCCCTCAGCAGTAGGCGGGGGGGTGGGCAAGATCCTGGGAGGGGACACAGCCAGGGCAGCTGACCCAGATTGGCCAAAGGGATATTCCATACCATATGACGTCTGCTCAGCAATGGGAAGCTGAGGGAGAGGGGGGAGGAACGGAAAGCATTTTTTTTTTTCAACTTTTTGTCTTCCAGGGTAACCACTACGCTTTTGGAAGCCCTGCTTCCCAGGGAGTGGCCGGACATTGCCTGCTGATGGGAAGTAGAGAATGATCTTTTGGTTTTCCTTGCTTTGCTTCCGCGCACGGCCTTGCTTTTAGCTATATTAAAACTGCCTTTATCTAAACCCATGATTTTCGAGTTGTGGGGTTTTTTCCATCTTGTTTTTTTTCCCTCTCCCCTCTCTGCCCTGCTGAGGAGGGGAGTGATAGAGCGGCTTGGTGGGCTCCTGGCATTTAGCCAAGGTGAAACCACCGCAGTCTTATCTGCTGTGTAAAAAGAAAATTTCAAAGTGTTTTCTATTCATTCCCCCCCAAGTAAAATTCATAACAATTAATGGAGTAGACCCTGAACTATATAAAAATATTTATCAGACAAATGAAACTTTAAAGCCACAAAACATTAGTAAATAAAGTCAATTTAATTTAAAATCTGTTTCCGAAATAGAATTCCTCTTGAAAATCACAGATCACATTTCAAGCTATCACATCAAAGTAACTGCACAAAGGTGTTTTCACCACTGTAAATCAAATACCTTGTGATTTCTGTATTACCTCCTCCTTATCCCAAAGCGATATTTTATATATGAAATATATATCTGTACAAGATATAAATATATTTGTGTATATATAGACACATAAAATTTACTTTTATATTAGTATGTTTGGGTGCCTACTGACCTACTTATCTGCCTATCAAAGCATCCAGTTTCACTTAAATTATTACCTCCAGGATCCCTATTTTTTTTACAGGGAAGTAATGAAAACTTTAAATCCGGGGAAGCAGTGTAACATCCCAGTCTCACACATTCCTTCTTAGGAATTAGACAGTCCCTCTTTGACATGAAAAAAATGTATTTTGGGTTCTGTTATAGAACTTGGGTTCAGGAAGCCTACGTACAATTCTTTGCACTGTAACTTTGAATCTCCCTCTGTAAATCACTCAGGAAAACTGTTTTGAGTTGAACTCTCAAGTACTCTTTGAGAGATGGTGATGGTGTGTTTTCCCCACACCTGACCTTTATTTCCCATACCCTGCTCAAGCAATAACCACCAATGGTGGTGATAATGGGTGTGCCTGGTCGTGATGGCTGCATCCAGCTCAAAGGGGATTCATAAACAGATGCTAATTTGAGCAATGTGCCCACCTAACCACAGTGCTGGTTAGTGTCCAAATGAAGCCAAATTCGGAAGAAACTAGCATCTTAGAATCATAGAATATCCCCACTTTGGAAGGGACCCATAAGGATCATTGAGTCCAACTCCTATCTCCATACAGGACCAGCCCAATCAGAGCAGATGACTTCTGTCATATGATTTGCATATTTTCAGTCAGTACACAAATATGACTATGAGTCAGCCATCTTACCCCATAAACAGTGAGCAGCCCAAGAGCCCTTCGAGCTCTCCTGCACGGCAGCGGGCTGCACACCAGGATCTCCCCTTGAGTGGGGACATCTCTCAAGGTTACTCCTCGAGGCTGGGAGATTCCCTGCTGTGACAGATTCTTGGGAAGTGACTAATAGCATGTTAAATTTTAAAATCTTGGCTAAGTGATATAAAGAATTATTCTGCATATATATATAATCCTTTAGCCATAAACCATTGATCAAGACTGGGACTACGACTGGATCCAGCCATATCCAGACTCCTCTCTGAGAAGGAGTTTAGAAAGCAAGGGTGTCCTCTCTGAACATCATGACTCAACGGGAGGGTCTCCCTGACAGCTTTGGCCCCATCCTCTCTGCAGTAAACAATGAAGTGTACCTTGCCATCAGATCTTGTTAAACCACTGTCGCGTTTGCCACTGAACTTTGTTAACTCACTGTTTTATATCAATAAAATACACTGCTGCTTCTCTCTTGTGAGTGAGTACATGACTCCATTCGTGTGTCTGTACTCACAAGGTTAAAACCATATTGTGGTATCACTCAGGTCCCCATCTGTAAAGCATGGAATAAAATACTTGTTTTGTTGTGTAGCCAGAATGAAAACATACTTTATGGCAAAGATCAGGGACAGATTTTTCAGAAGACACTAAAGGGAAAATACTCCAGTCTCTACTTAATGCCTTACGTGGCGATTTACCCAAGGTCACATAATACGGTTGCAGTGGTATAGTCCTTCCATGCTCATTATAACTATGACCTCGAGAACTGTCTGTTTCTAGTGCCCATCCCTATGTAGTCTATCTTTCAGTCTTAATTCATAAGGCATTATTACTTTATATTGTATCATAGAGCATAATTGTCTTATGAACAACAAACAACTGTCAATATCAGCATCTTTTTAGTATTTTTTTTCTTTCCTTAGGTAACTCTGGCTTTTTGAGCCTCCTATTAAATAGCCCTGTCCGATTTGCTTGTGTATATCAAAAGTTAAAAGATTTTTAAGAAGTCTTAGATGAAGTTCGGAAGCAGTACTAGAAACAGCCTATTAAAAAGAATGACTTATGATAAAGAGAAGAATGGGGCAAATGAACCATTTTATCAGTTTCCAATGTAGTCAAGTCTACTACAGTCTTCAAATGCATTCAGAAGAATTGCTCAGTGTTGTGTGAAATTTCTTTAATGAAATAACTTTGGTATTGTCTGTCCTCTATTACCCATACAGGGTGTTATCCCACAGACAGTCTATCAAAATATATCGGTTCTGGAAATGAGTAAGATGAGCTCTCTCTGGTCACATAAGTCAAATGAGAATTGTACCAATATGGAGCAGAAGAGCAGATAAAAATAGCCACAGGTTCTACGAGGCCCTTCATGCATGGGCCAGATCCTCGAGCAGGAATTAGTGTAGTGACACAGAAAGTGGTGGAGAATTGTATTTTGACCATAAAAAACATCGTGCTTCCTTCGACAGTAAACTGTGTATACTGTTAATATATATAAATTTCAGGGTAACACATTGCTTATAGCTGCTCTCTTTTAATCTGAGGGAGAAATAATATTTATCTCACCCAAAAGACTCACCTCCAAATTTAATATCTCTTCAAAAAACATTGTCTAGACATACACACACAGTGCATGTCTACTGTATGTCTACAGTTACCTTCACAGAAATGGTACATTCCTTCAGCATCTCTTTCTAAATTCAATGCCTTGCTTTATCACTACCGAGGGAACTGGGGTGATAAATTTAGACCAGACACTTGGCTGTATAATTAACACTGATATTAGACAGTGTGGGACTGTCCTCATCCAATTTTCATCACCCACAGAGTAGTCTACATCTGATCCAGTAACCCTGAGCCACCACTGTTATCAGTAGAACACCTCTGGTTCCTCTGTCCCACCTCAAAGCAGACAGAATTACACAGATGACTCACCTTAATGCTGTCTATTAGTTTCCACTGATGTTGAGTAGAGTTGAGGATGACTAGTGTAGATCTTGTTGGTTTAAAGAACCTGAGATAAATCTCAGTCCTGTTGACCAGAAATAAATCTCTGAAATATGTATTGCAATTCCTACAGTAAAATCCAAGGATCTGTTTCTGACCACAGAATGGCTTTATGAAGCAGAAGAAAAATGTGTTGATGCATACATTCAGCATTTCATTAACGACTTTCTCCATCAGATTAATGGCTGTTCTGAACTAAAGAACTTCCTAAGGACTGAAAATACAATGAGGCAATTAATACCTTACACTCAACAACTGCCTATGGAATTTGATTCCTTCTGAATCCTTCCTAGAATCATAGAACCATTAAGGTTGGAAGAGACCTCAAGGATCATCCAGTCCAACCGTTCCCCCACCACCTATTAACCACTAAACCATGTCCTTTAGTACCGCGTCTAACCTTTCCTTAAACACCCGCAGGGACGGTGACTCCACCACCTCCCTGATCTGCAGTTGCATTTGAACGTTCTGAAGCCAAAGTGAATGCTGGGCCTACTGAAGAGAACGGCACCAATGCCACTGACCTCATCAAGTAGATACGCATAGAAGTTCTCACTTCTCTGTTTTCCTGATGCATAGTTCAAGTTCCAGTAAAGTGTAAGAAATGGTGAGTTCAGGCACAACAATAGACAAGAAATCAGTAAACCTACTGGCACATATAAAGTTAACAGTGGCTGGTGTTACTTCTATGTCTTTGTACTGGTTTTGGGTGGGATAGAGTTAATTTTCTTCATAGCAGCCCATATGGTGTCCTGTTTTGGATTTGTGACTAAAACAGTGCTGGTATCACACCCATGTTTTAGCTATTGCCAAACAGTGCTCACACAGCTTCAAGATCTTCTCTTTCTCATTCTATATCCTCAACAAGTAGACTGGGGGTGGGCAAGAGGCTGGAAAGGTACACAGAAGAGACAGCTGACCTGAACTGACCGAAGGGATATTCCATATGACATCATGCTCAGCAATATAACTGGGAGGGAGTCTTTCCAAAATAGCTATTGTTTGGAGACCAGCTGGGCATCGGTCTGCTGGTGGGAGGTGTTAATGAGTGCCTTTCCATCACTTTTTCTTTTTCTCCTCCTTTTCTTTTTTCCCCCACTTATTAAACTGTCTTTATCTCAGCTTCCAAGGTTTTTTTCTACTTTTGGTCTTCTGATTCTCTCCCCCATCTGCTGGAAGGGGCAATGAGCAAGCAGCTGGTGGGTGTTTAGTTGTGGGACAGGGTCAACCCACCACAGTCCTGCAATCATCTATAACCCAAAACTTGGCTCCTCTAATAACATATCATTTCATGAATAATAAAAATAGACCAATCCACCACAGGCAATTCGTATACCAAAGTGACCACTGGCAGAACCAAGTAACAAAGCTTGATCAATTATAGAAAGCTCATTTTACGACAGAACTCCATGTAAGGTGGGTGCTGCAGTCTTCAGCATGGCATCAAAGTAGGTGCAGATGACTGGATGGAAGAAATCCATGTATGGGTGGCACAGTCTCAAAAATACCCTCTCTTTGAAAAGGCCCAATTTAAAGAACAGAAAGTCAATATGAGGAACAATGCATTTTTGTTAAAGCACAGTCTTCAAAGTATTGAAATGCCAATACAATCTTTATGCTTGTTCACAATTAGTTTGGAGAGTGATTTTTAAAAGTAAATAATGGATGTAGCTGCACAGTTGTTGACACATTCTGCCCCTCAGTGCTCCAAATGCAGCACTCAGAAGACGCACTCAATAAGCACTATCAGAAAACACATGTTACTGTGCCTTCCTGAAGTGTGCTTTCTTATGACCTGGCTGTTCACTGCGGTGGTTGAATGAGACAGAGGGGAAATAATTTTGGATTTCAAAGATTTTCTTTCTCTCTTTGAGTCAGAAATACACACACACACACATACAAAATATATATATAAAAAAATCCTCTCTGGGTGTTACAGAAGCTCTGGAGAACACAGCTGTAGCAAGAAAAGCTGGTAACATAGCTGTAAGTTCTCTTCACTGTGCCAGAGGATGAGAAGATACAAACTATTGCTCTGCCTCAGAAGCCGTAGCATCTTTAGCTGGGGCTGTCTGCATCTCAGTGAACAGCTTCACCTTCCCCAGCTGGTAGTACAAGTGCTGGAATACAAAGCCCACCTGTCCAGCCCATGGATTATATAGAATCACAGAATCACTAAGGTTGGAAAGGACCTCTGAGATCATCAAGTCCAGCCATCAACCTAACACCACCATGCCTGCTAGACCATGTCCTGGAGTGCCGCATCTATGCATTTTTTTAAGATCTCCAGGGACGACGATTCAACCACCTCTCTGGGGAGCCTGTTCCAATGCCTCACTACTCTTTCCGTGAAGAAGTTCTTCCTAATATCCAATCTGAACCTGTCCTGACGCAACTTGAGGCCATTGTCACAGCACTGGCAATAGATCCTCAACAGGCCCCCACTTCTCTGATTATAGCCAGACCCTAGTAGCTCTCCTCAAACTGAAAAGCATCATCTTTTAAAGTACCTCATTAAAATCAGGCGTTACTCAGGGCAGGGCGAGCAGCAGCGCTGGGACCTGTGAGCGCACGAGCATCAGAGCTGTTGCAGTTTCCCTGCTACCTATAGGCTGTTCCCACAAAGGCTGGTTGCAAAAATCATTCATTCCTCCATGATGTAAATATCAGGCAGCTGAAAAACAAGCAGAAAAATGGGATTGCTTTTGATCAGCAGTACGAGAGTCCATGAAACTGAGTGAGGCTAAGCTTTTACCTCACAGTTTTCATCACAGTTAAACCATAATACTGCCCTCTTCCAACAATGGTTTTTGGTGTGGGGTTTTGTTTTTCCCTTTCTTTATATTTTGGTAGTAAATACTGATGAGTACCTGAACTGTGGCTGGTTCTGTAATTCTTTTTCCCATCTCTCATCCTGAGTTCTTGCCTTAGCAACTTTTCTGGCATTTAGCTACATGGTGAAATCACACGCTGTATGAAAAAACACTTAATTTTGCAGTTTTGAATGTGCTATTTTTCAGTTGCATTCAATATCACCTCTCTCATGTTATAAATAACAGAAGACTTAAATTCCAAATTTATTTCCTGGATTATTCACTATTTTATACACTTCTATCAGGTCCTTTCTTATTCTATCTTGATAACAAAAAAAAATCCCCTCCGTTGTGTTTCTTTTCTTATTAGTTTTAGAGTTTGTGTTGTTCGACATTCTAGGAAAAAAAGTCTTTGTTTCTACCTCCGGTCTAGAAGAGGAATCTCACCAAGACGTTCAACTGTGAAGAACCATCCAAAGAAATTATTTTTAGAACTGTCTTTCTCTTTTAAAATGGATGCCATTAACCTCTTGTGATCTGGCAGGCTCAGCAATGCACACTGCCTCCGTCAGACTTCCCACAAGACTTCTGTTTGTAGAAAATACATCATCTGCGGGGAAGGTTGGTTGGTTGTTCTGTTGGGTTTTGTTTTGGTTGAGTTTTTCTTGTTGTTGTTTTTTTGTTTGTTGGTGGGGGCATTAACAACACAGAGTTGAGGATACAAGAAGTTCTGGGAGTTGCTTTTTGGGGGCTGAGAGTAGCTTTCCAAGAGACCCTCAGCAGCACTTTGGAATGAGGGATAGGGGTGGGAATGCAGGTATATTCTTAGGCAATATATTTCAGTCACACTGGTCCTGTCAGCCTCTGACAGCTTACGTCCTGCCAGAAACCTGGACTGGGGTGAAATACTGGTTTAGGAGTCACAGACTTACTACTCCGTTTTGCAAGGATGAAGGACTAATTATACTGATATCTGAAAATTAAAGGTTAATTCAGAATGAAAAACATTAGAGGAGCTGTAAGAAGTATGAACTGAAATCTGGACTAGTCTTGAATCCAAACATTTACCTTACAAATACTCTGAACAGAGCTGGAATGTTCTGTGCAACTGTTAAGAAGATAAAACCTTCTTCCCAGAGCATGTGGGCATGTTCCCCGCCGGAGCGGCATGACCTATATGAATTCTTCCAGCTGAAAACCTGAAACATGACTTTCATTTTCACAGAGATGCTTTTGTAAACTCCATTTAGATCAAAGAAGATTTTCATGCTGGGTTTTTCCTTTAATTGAGCAGGCAAAGCATGTATCAATTAAGCTCATCTAACATTACAAAAATGATCCTAATCTTTTGATATTTTGCTCAGCTGAATGCCTTTGAGCAAACCCAGTGGGGAAGTAAAGAATAAGGATATAGAAAAGACTAGAATGGGATGAGTCCTTGATATGTATAAATATACAAGACAAAATAAAACTGCTTGTAACTTCATGTAACTGCATTTAGAGTTTCAAATGCATAAATAGATGGGGAGACAATATTGCTTTCCCTGAACAATACAAAAAAGAAAAATCTGCTACTCCTGTAGAATATTCACCACCTAATCAGATGGTTTCTTCACTCCAGGAAGTGGTATAAACATACCACTTACAATTTAATGTGTTTGTTTATTTATTTGCTATACCTCCAAGATTTCAACTAATAAATTTGATATATGTTTAAGTGCAAAGTGCAACAACTTCAAATTAGTTTGATCAAAGATCAGACATTCATTGCTGAGTAATAGAAACTAGGCTAATAAAAATTCTATGGGTTCTGGCAGAGGCAGGGGGGCAAAGATGGTAATGTCCTCAGAGATCAACCCTTTGCAGTCTTTTGCAGAGCCATTTACATGTAAATAAGGTATTTATAAGTTCACATACATGTTAGGAGAATCTGAATTTGAAATATTGTTCTCAAATAAATAGTAGCATTTGTGTTTCTGCATCAAGATCTTTCAAGTTGTTTATTTAATATTGTTCCTATTTGCATTGCCCCCCTACTGAGATCAATACCTTGTTGTGCTTAGAAACTGTACAACTGCTCAAACAAAGGCAAGCTGGTTACACAGTATTTATAATCTAAACAGCAAACATCTACACCATTATTGGGTAGTGTGGAAAAGGCCCAAACTCTTTTTGCTTCCCAGTGGTATACTAAAAGAATCAGATTCATCCCTGTGCCAGATTTTAAAAGGAAAGGAATGCTAATGAATTATCTGCATTTCTGGATTGACTCTGCTGCTACTCCTAAATTCTCGCTAGCAGAGGTAGATGCTTGCTTTGCTTATCCGTAAAGTTATCACTTCATAAAAATAGAAAACATTTGAAGGGAAACAGAGGAAAGAACCTGGTTCAAATGGATTCAGGAGAAAAGCGGTAGGGTCAGGAAAAGAAGTGACCACTGTAGACTCATAACCAGTAATGCATCCAGAAGAATGTTGATGAGTTTGCATCTGATTCCCATACTGTCTGCTCACATTCAGGAAAACCTGTATGATACAAAAGACACAAAACAGAGTCAACAATCTTATTTGGATGGAACACTAATACCTGACAGTATCTAGAAAGGCCTCTTTATTACACATGCTTAACCCTTACAGACCTTATGTCAGTAGAATCTCATTAGATGGAATAAAATTGGATAGAGAGATGAACTTGACATCATTTGATGCTCCAGCAATGAAAAGGCACATTGAGAGGTTTCAGGCGAGTCCAACATAGAGCCTGAAGATGCTCTTCTTTTTCCTAGAGGACCTTCTGTCTATGTTCTAGACTAATCCACTGCTAGATTGCTGCCACATCCCCAGAAGAAAAGAAGATAGCACTAAATTCAGATAAATTGCAAGCCAAAGAACATGGATAAACTTAGAATTTGATGTATATGTTAAAAAAAAAAAGTAATTCTCAATGCTTTGAGAGCAGGCTTGCTGCCCATTTTATTGTTCACACACCATAAGTATCTATACTTCTTTTAATTAGTTTAAAAATACTGAAAACTGTAAGCTTCCAGATCATGCTACAAATGTGACCAACACAGGGAACATCACAGCAATCTCAAGCCTTTATTTATTTTTATTTCTTTTTTTGTTTACTTCTTCTGCCCAGATAATAGTTACAGTGTAGCCTTCTAAACTAATTTCATAGATATTACAGTAAAAATGCCAATATTCCCATTGGTGTCATCTAACCACCACACAATTCACTCTACCCCAAGTCCATATGGAAAATTAGGTAAACTCATGTTGCCACCCTTATACCCATCATAAAAATAACAGGTTAAGTGCCATCACGTAATCAGCCAAGACACAAAGGAGAGATGGTTCTTAAAATCCATTAGGATTTCAAACCCTCAACACAGATTCTTGTCAAAATGCTCAACAGCTAAGTCACTCAGACTTCCTCAGTCTACCAAATGAAGCAGGGAGTCTGAAGAACATTTCTCAGGAAAGGCATAGTACAAAAACTACTTATTTTCTTGGTGGGTCAGAAATACCCACTGTTGAGGAATAAATTTTTTTCCTCTGCTTTTACAGTACCTACTTTTAAATATGTTCCTATCCAGTTCCTGTTCATGTTACCTCTTGCCAGCATCCCTACCTTCATAACTACATCCAGAAGAGGCCTTAACTTATAACCTTTGTATCATCCTGATGGTCCCTTTCCTCAGAGATATCCATTCCACATCACCCACAGCATCTCTCGCCTGTGCTCGGATAATTAGCTAGTTTAAGGAACCTTATGAGTGGAACCCTTGCTCCCAGGGAGAAGAGTCAGATCCATGCTTAAAATGACGCATTTGACTTTCACCCTATATTTAATTTTGGTTTTTGCTTTGTGAACAATAACTTTATGACAATTTCAATTACACCAAGCTTCAAAAAACCTGAGTTAAATTCTTGTCCTTAATCCACCCTTGGACAAGTTAGTTGAACACAGATTTGTAAAAATCTTTGGAAGACATTTAAGTTCCTAAATCCACCTGGAATCAGCAGAAAAAGGGACTTAAATATGGGTTTCTGAGTCCTAACTAGACAGAAAATAGAAGGGGTTTGGAGGGGGTTCTTAGTGAGTAAGCTGGGGGTTCACAAGAAGTCGAGGAGTGGACACACAGCTGGGACAGCTGACCCCAACTGAGCAAAGGGATATTCCATACCCTGTGGCATCAGCATATAAAGCTGGGGGAAGAAGAAGGAAGAGGGGGATGTTCAGAGTGATGACGTTTGTCTTCCCAAGTCACCATTACACGTGATGTAATCTCCTGCTTTCCTGGGGATGGCTGAACACCTGCCTGCCGTGGGAAATGGGGCATGAATTCCTTGGTTTGCTTTGCTCATGTGCACAGCTTCTGCTTTCCATATTAAACTGTCTTTATCTCAGCCCATGAATTTTCTCACTTTTACTTTTCCGATTCTCTCCCCCATCCCACTGGGGAGGAGGGAGCGAGTGGCTGCGTGGGGCTCAGCTGCCGACTGGGGCAAACCCACAATATTTACCTGGAATGACAGTTCTTCAAGACATGGAATCTTACTGCACATGTTTACTACACCATCCACCATGGGGCCAAGCACAGTTGATATGCTGGGTATTACGCCATTCTGCATGCTTGTTTTACCTTTGGTAACGTGTATCTGTATCATGAATTCTGGGGGTTTTTGTCTTGTTCTGATGCTAGTGGTTAAAATCTCAGCGGAATAAATCAGAACCTTGCAAAATGTATGAATTTTAACTTACCACTAGGTTTAAAAATGGCTGAAAAAGTTCTTTTCAGTAAAACTGTATTTTCCACTGAACGAATTATTACAGTATAGCATAATGCAGTCTGACTATTGTTGTTTGCCTCATATCTGTCCCCACATGCTTTCAAAGATGAAATACAGCCTTGTGAAGCATCCACCCTGTATATTTGCAGAATAAATAAATTTTCAGATCAGAAATCAGGTTTCTGAGTTATCAATGCTAAACACATTTTAAGAAAACTGGAAGACACTCTGCTTTTTGAAATAGCATTTGAGACTGAAGTTTTCTATTCACAGGACAATCAATAAGAGGAGGGGGGAGAAAGGGAGGCGTTTCACAGCTCTAAATGTGTTTCTGTCAGGTATGATCACCAGAACTGGAACAGAAAGGTTGTTTTTCAGAACTTTAATAGGTACCTGAGGAGCAGCACCAACTTCCCATGATGTTCCTTCTCTTCTTAACCCTTCTTCGCCTAGTCAATGAGAAGGATATCTCTGAGGGAAGTAGGGAGGTGTGGGGAGGAGGGGTTTGAGGGTGTTTGTGGGGTTTGCTTTGCTTTTTTGAGGATGCTTGTTGTGTTTGGGGCATTTTTCAAAGGCATACACTGGAGCATGGCTGAAGAGCACACCAAATTGCAAATGGGACCTGGGAACCAACTGCAAACCTCAGTGCTTACCAGTGTCAAAGAACAGAGATGGGCACAGAGAAGAGAATACTCCAGCCCTGTGCACACACACTGGCAACGCATTTCCATCCAGAAAGGGCCTGAGTTCCCGTTTCTTCCTGCTGCATCTTTTCCAAAAACTAAACTCAAAATGTTAAATAACAAGCGAGGAAACTTCAGTAGAATAAACATTTGAGCCACAGACTTTCAATTTGAGTTTTATTTGAGTTTTGGCAACTTACGCTTTGGCAGAGCTTGCAAATTAAGAACACAGCCAAGCACAGACACCCCTGGGACTATCTCTAGGCACCAATTTAGCGTTGCTTTTTTGTCGTTCTTTGTTGTTCAAGCTATTTTCCTTCTTTATACTTTGCTTTTAACCTGTTTCTTTCCCAAGCTGTGTTTGGAAGGAAATTAACATGACAGAAATCCCCTCCCATAAACACAAAGGAATATCCATAGAGAAGCATCCAGGAAAGCACTTCACACGACGTGGCAATTGTGAAACTCTTCATAATTTTATTTGCACTGTTCTTTTCAAAACAGCTTCTGCCAAAATCACTGGTGTCTTTTTATAACACATTTGTATAGCAGTGCGTGTAAAATGATCAGAACATTTCTACAGGTGTGCAGGATGAGGCAGGTACGCTAAAGTCCCAAGAGGGCACATTTCCTCAGTTCACTGACTATTCTTAGCACAGCAGCAGTCACCTTTCTGAGACTAACGTGTTCCCATCCATCTCTCACCCTGCTTTTGGAGTTGTCAATAGTCCCATTTGCACCTTTTCAGAAAGGAAGCCAGGATGTTGTATTACTGAGCCAATACATGAGCCTGGAAAAGTATATGAGAAAAGAAATAATAAAAAAACCCCACCCCTTATTTCTCACTGAAAAATTTTTAATAACAGTGCTGAAAAATAGATAATTGATATGTAATTGCATATCAAGGTGATTTATGGCAGCTGAAAGCTATGCAATTTAAGTAACTAAGGTGTGAGAAAGTCTAACAAATGGATTAGTCTTGTCAATACTTTTGCATGCCCTGTAATTCTATTTTTTTCTCTAGCATCTCACCCGTATGACAGTGACTGTTTAGGTGAAAGGGCCATCTTGCCCAGTAACTTGTTTCAGATAGGCTTTTGCTACTCATTACTGGGGAAAAATATATAAAGAGGACAAGCATACATGATATTGCCCCTCACTACTACTCCTGCTTCAGCCTGGAAACATTTGTAGCTCAGAACCAGGGTTGTATTTTGTCATGTAATAATTCTCGATGGATTTCCCTTCAACTAATTTATCTACTTTCCTCTTGAACATTTCACTTTGTAAACTTGAGTATCCACCTTTTCTGATAAGGAGTTCTACAGATTATCTTTACAATATAGCTTAATAATTTCTTCCTTACATCTTACTATTATATAGTTTTGCGTCAGCAACAGCCTCTCAAATCGGTTTGGAGTTGGGTGCTATGTTCTCCATTTAAATATAAACCATTGCCCACTCACAAAGGAGAAAGATATTTCTGCTTGAAAGGTTTTGATATATTGAAATAAATAGCTGCTTTACAAAGGGGAAATAGCTTCTTTTCAGAAATTATCTGAGTCTCTACAGATCCAACAGTGTAGGAACTTAGAAGTTAACTTCAGCTTGTCTTCCTGTCTCACAGGAGGACACTGCCAGGAGATTATCTTGGCTATATTATTGGTTAGACATTGGAACAGGTTACCCAGGGAGGTGGTGGAGTCACTGCCCTGGGGGTGTTTAAGAAAAGGTTGGATGTGGTACTTAGGGGCATGGTTTAGTGGGTAATAGGTGGTAGAGGCACAGTTGGGCTAGATGATCCTGGAGTTCTCTTCCAATCTTAACGATTCTATGATTCCATGATCTTTAACCTTCTCTCAAATCTCCGTTGACAGAGATGTCACACCCTCACAATGTATCCCAGTACTTCTCTCTCCTGGTGGCTACACAGATTCTTCTAACTTTAGCTGCTGTTGGAATTCATCAACAGGTGAAAGAAATTTAACAAGTTCTCCAGCCTTTGTGCTTGAGGACAGCAACTGATAAGGAGCTTGGATGGATTAGGTAGATGCAGTGGTCAATATGGGCTATACCCATCATCTATTCAAAATGAAGAAATGAAGATGGGAATCAAATCAGAAGAGGTGAGTTACCCAGTTTACTACATTAAATGGACAATCTATGAATAGGCTCTTTATGAGAGTACTACTGCAAGCTCACAGTGCAAACTGTTGTGTTTCCTCTGATGTCTAAAATTACTAAAATGGGTGAAGCTGAAGGGCCCACTTGAGGGGGTCCCACTGAGTTGTTTTGCCTCCAAGCAAATGATATCCATCCTGCTCCAAAACGAGAGGCATATAAATTCAGAGGAATTACACCAGGGTTATCATATAGCAGAAGCAAGTCTGAAAGACCAGTAAAGAGAAAACGACCACACTGTGGGTCTAGTCTAGTGCAAGGCAGACTATTTTCTCTTACCTCTAGAATATCCTTCTGAAAACATGCATGCTTTGAATCCAGGCCGGAAAGATGATGTAGGTCACTGTGGCTGCAAAATCTACTATCAGGTATATCAACAGCTGCGGTCTTGATCTTGGGATGATCATGTGGTTTTGGAATTGAGTACACATCCTCTAGAATAAGGAGAACCCCTGCAAGAGTGACAGACTTCACCAGAACCACAGGTAACCAACAGTTGGCAATTAAGAGGGTCTGCATGACCTGTTAGAAAGACATGTGGGGGAAGCAAGTAGGTGCCAGAGAACACACACTTGCGATGAAAACACAGTAATGGATGAAAATATGGAAATTCTGAATGCGGAAATGTAAAACAAAGAGTCACATCTCATTTGGGTGGCAAGAAGGGAATCAAACCAACAGCACACATGGTTCTACATAAATGCTAGAAGACTAAGAAATAAGAGAGTGAGATGCCGGGGAGTCTCCTTTACTTTTATTTAAATTTTTGCCTTAAATTATTTCAATAGCCGAGACATGCTAGAAAGTTGGTAGACTTTGTAATGCCAGGCTACAAAATTCACTAGAAAGCAAGCAGACTTTGCAAGAGTTGGGTGGAGGGAATAAAGCCACATGCTAAAGTAATCTTCAATTCAACCAACATTACCTATGCAAGTGAACATCTAGGCAGGGTGATAACACTTAATGAAACATGGTATGTGAGAAATCACACAGAAAATGAGAGCTGGAAATGCAGCAAGAACTAAAATTTTAGTGACCCATCTTCAGACAAGGGAAAGACCATATCAGGACATAACACAAGCAACCAATGACTGACACAGATCAGAGATGGTTAGGGAACACGAAAGGGAAGATGACATCCGTTAGTTGTACAGGATCTCATTCTAAAGTGCTCCACTGAAGCAACTGTACCATACTTTGGTCTCACTAAAGTACTTCATTACAGTAATATCTCCCAGGGGAGTAAACAATGTACAACAAATCCGCAGGAGTTACATTCAGCTTCAAAACCAAAAACTACAGAAAGAGAAAGCCCTTAAAAAGTAGTTCAGGCTGTACAGACAAATAAATACCTTGCAGGTGATGCTAGACAGAGCCAGTATGTATCAGGTCTGAAGACAGGTTTGCAAAACAAGACAAAATAAAACTAATCTGGCCTAGAAACAAAGCAAAAAAGTTTGTTACACATAGGAAGGTATCTGTCAAAAGCTGAAGTTTTATCCGAAGGAAGAAAAAACAAAAACAGTAAAAATCTGGCAGATTAAATGTGAAAATAAAATAATGGAGCCCCCTGCCAAAAAAAAAAAAAAAAGAGTCAGAGAAACAACAAGTGAAAGATGTAAAAAAAAAAAATAGAGTATTTCCTCAAATATTTCAGAAACAGCAGTACTGCCAGAAAGCCCACAGCATCAAACTATGATAGGACTATAAAAGTAAAATTCAGGAGTGGACAAGAATACTGCAAAGAAACTAAATTCTTTTTATTAGTAATCACTGCAGAATGAAATGAAAATATTTTGATGTTTTCACCCTTCTGTTTCTGAAATTGAAGTGACTTCAAAAGACATAATGGATAGATTGGCAAAGTGAATGGTAACAAATCTCAAGAATTGCTAGTGGTAACCACCATGAAATGTCACAAAAAATTTTAGCTATTCACCAAGAAAACCTAAGAAAACTCAAATACGAGCGAGGTATTTTGCTATGGATATTACCAGTGTGTAATGTCTGGCTTTTTACTTGAGGACTAGAAAATAGCAAAAGTGACATCAACTAAAAAGAAATCTTATAAAGTTTCTAAAGGACACCGACGGAACAGGCCAAATTAGTGGAAACTGTACTAAAGAATAGGTCAAGTGGACATCTGGATAAATGTGATCCACTTTGGAACAGTGACTGTGACATTTGCAAATTGAAGTTCTGCCTCACAAACCTTTCAGATTTTCTTAAACGGGGTCAACAAATTTGCATATAACAAAAGATCTGATTGATAGAGACTTTTTGAATTTCAAGAAAATCTCCCATCAAATGCTTTTAAGGAAACAAAGTAACCAGGACTAAAACAAAAGGCCTGGTATGGATAAATAATTGAATATTAGACAAACACAGCAGGTTTGTAAGTGGTCAATTACTACAATAAGTAGGTCTCCAGTAGAGTTCTGCAAGGTCTGATTTAGAAAAATGCTGTTTAGCTTATTTGTAAAGAACGCGCTAAAGGAGTTAAGTAGTGACATGAGATATATATATATATGTATTATACTGCTCTGATTCCCTCACCTTGAGAAGGATATAGCAAAACTGAGCAGCTCAGAGAAGGATAAGAAGTATGACCACAGGTCAGAAGTGCTTTTCATGCAAAGAACAAGATTTGTAAAGAATAAGCTAGGATTCTTCAATGATACAAAAATGAAGTGAAAAATAAAACAGAACAATGTTGGAAGAATTTTGTGACTTATTGTGGACTATTCTTCACTTTCCATAGGTATCCTCTTAAGGTCACTGTCAGGGGTTGCTGGTTTAGATGGGCCTTCTGTCTGACCTGTGTGGGCATTCTTATAAGGTGCCAACTCCTAAATTAAGCCCACCACTTCTTAATCTGTCACCAATGACCGACATCGGCAGATTACCAGTGTCTCATGATTTGATATTTACTACTATTTACTACTATTTAGTAGGTATGGTGGTGTTAGGTTGACAGTTGGACTGGATGATCTTGGAGGACTTTCCAACCTTAGGGGTTCTATGATTCTACTAAAACTAGAAAAGACAGAGACAAGGTTTTTGAAAAGGATATTGCAGGTTAAAAATAAATAGTAAACATGGGGTTGAACCCTAGTGATAGTAGCTCCTATGCAATACATGCTGCTGATCAGAGCACAAAAATTATCAGGCAGCAGCATTTGTAGGCTTAATTGCAAGCACAATATTGTCAAAGCAGTGCTGCTTGGTACAATATCACATTTTGTGTTTGATATCCCTCAGACAGCGTGTAAAATTATGGTTTGTAAGACCTAAGGTGTTGGAATTTACAAAGGAAGACAACACCAGCAGATTGTAGCAAGGATTCTGGGGTCTAAAATACACTCAGAATTGTACCAAAACTTACCTTACTAATTCTAGACTGCTATTGTGGCCTTTTCTTTTAAGCAGTAGTAATGAGTTTGTTTGTCATTAACATAAATTACATTCACAGATGACTCCTCATGGTTAAATGGCAGGGGAAGAAGTAACATTGCATAATTTTTCCACTTAGGCCTTTAAAAAGCCAGGTTGCACGTTGTACCTGCAGAACAATGACAACACCAATCACAGGGTGCAAATTCATTTCAAAGGTGTCGGTCATTGGCTTTCTGTCAGTGGAGGAAATATTGTGTGCCAACATCCACATTACCAAAGCAGTAAGCATGGAATCAAAAAAAAGACAATTTCCTGTGCTTTCACCATCCTTCACACAAAGTTCTGCCACATTTCGGCTTAGCCCATGTGACATCACAGTGAGAGTATATGTCAGAAAACATGGGGTCTGTATCTGATTGCATCTTCCTCCTCACTACCCATCTCCACTGTCCATGGGTTTTCACGTAGTTTTATGTTGCCACAGGTTTGCTCCTGACTTTGCAGATACGTATGTACCTCTGGTGCACACGTAGGTCCTCCTCCAGGACAATACCATTGTTCTGCACTGCCAGTACAGGATGAGAAGAGTAAAAACTATTTCCATTTCTACCAATATACAGTAAAACTTCTCCTTCCTTTCAAAATACTTTTCTCTTCCTATTTATCTCCTCTTTTAAGGCCCTTCAATGTATGTGTTACCAAAGTAAAACAGTACCAGGAAGCCTTTGAACAAGTTACAAGACCCATTTAAGCTAAAAGCATTCTTTGCTGATGACACTGCCATTTTTATTAATACATTAGAGTGCTGGCTGTACTCATGTTACATTAACTACTAGTCATAAAATTGTTGTCCAGTGGGTGGAAAGAACATATCTGCAAGAAGAAGCAGTCAAATAAAAAAAAAAGGTCAGCCTGACCCATTACAAATAGGAGACTCCTGGTGTGGATAAACACAAGGCACGGGTAACAGATTGCTCTTCAAGGTGAAAATCATATACACAAACAGTAGAAAACACAGATCTTCCACTTGACTTCAAAAGTCCTTCAGTGGCTAAGAATAAATCAACCTTACCTGTCAACTAGACTCACTTGAGCAAACGGCATGTATTGGTGAAGGAAGGAAAAGTTAGGGTTCCTTCCTTAAACAGATGTGCATCTGCAGTCTGCAGGAAGAAGGGGTAACCTTGTGAATGGTCTAGCTTACCTCAAGATAGCCAAGATATCCTGGGGGAATGATTTTATGGACAGTCCAGATTATCAGTAATTATTTCCTAGCAGCAGACAGGTTTCAAGGAATTAATTGCAAGTCTACTGCTTGTGTGGGTACACACTAATAGCCTGATATTTAATACTGCCTTAGATAAGTAAGCCTGCATCTCCCCAACTTTAGTCAGTTGAGTATAATCCAACCCCGTAAATCATCCTGTGAACAACTCGTGGAATAAAGAGGTCATAAATCATTCTGTCTGTGGTTCTTTCACGAGTATCTTCATATCTTTGTCCAGGCTTCGTGAATAATGAACAACAGGAGAGCCACAGCTGTAAGGAGGGAAATACTTTAAATGAGCAGCGGTAACCATGTCTAAATCATCTCAGTGCTGCTGCCCAGATATTGGATGGAGCAGGCAAGAAAAGGTGCTTTAATAAGTGTGAGAGAAGTGGTGGTAACAGCTTCTTTACCACCTTAGGAAGAGAAAATCAACAGGATGATATAAAGGTCATGAAGTATAGGTTTACCGTGAGACTTCTAAACCAGCTCACAGCAGCTCAGCATAGCAGTTTCAGAACCACCATAACTTTGGCTGGTATTTAAGCATTGGACTCTTATCCAAATCTTAGACAAAAATTTAAAAAAGGGAGAAAAACAAAGAAAAAAAGACAAATACTGAACTCCTATGTTACAAAACTTGTTTCTAGCACTGGGGTCCTGAAAGGTCTACTGTGGTAATTCTGCTGCTCCTATATGTTTTATTCATGCTACCACATTAATGGATGTACAGAACAAACAAAAGTGTCTTAAGACTTTCAGGTGTTAATTAATGGCATTTATTTTGTGTTTGCGTAAACAAATAGCTATTTCCACTTTCAGGTCAAAAGAAGGAAATTCTGAAAAATAAATAAATCCTCTAAACAATCCGTCACATTTGGCTCAGGAACAGAACTATCTCACAAGAACCAAGGTATGAAGGAGTTGCTTTAATGTGGAAGTTACTCACTGAATAAGTAATTAATGTACTCTAAAAGCACATCCCACTGTCATACATCTTTTTTTGTTTTCCAGGTACGGCTGATAGCATGGCTGAAAACACAATCAGACAAAGGAAAAATGGATAAAGAAGGAAGCTAATCAGGAAATTCTATAATTGCTCCTGACATTTTTCAGCTACAACTGTGAATAACACACACCTAGAGCAGGAAGTCTAAAAACTCTTACAAATGGACTAATACTTCTGTCACTGAAATCGGTAATGAAAATCCAAGCATAGATAAAATCTTATTCTTAATTCTCCTCACACTAAGGATTTACCCTTCAGTTTCTCTCTGTCAAAAATAGGAACTCATACTACTTGGGCTAATGCTTTGCCCTTGTACTTTCAGGGCTCAGTTAATGGATTAAGAGTAGTAAAAAGACTAAAAATAACATTTTACATCTGATTCCTGTTCATTATAGTAATAATACTCTAACGCTGGCCTGGTCTACAGTTAAAACAAGAATGGTAAGGAACTCTGAACAGGAGACATTATCCTGCATTATGTAAGTTTGTATTTAGTTTTTATTGATGTACACAAAACCACCAGGTGTTTCATACAAATATGCTACTAATATACTTCTAAGGTCAAGAACTCGTTCTATTGTCCCTATCTACTTACCTGCTTGGGAGGAGTTCCAGGTATTTGGTTTTATTTTCTTTCTTAGATAATAAAAATGTGCTTCTATTTTTAACTAATCAGTAGTAATTTACATTCATTGTTTGGGAGATTCTGAACAACTCAACTGTTTATTATCTTCTTTTTTTTCGGCTACTTTCTAAGAATCAACTGCTTTGATCAGCTACCATCAGCCAGTAACAGACACTTCTGTGTTGGGGTTAAGGAGTAACACACAGCCCAGTCTTTCATTACTTTCTCTTACTAATTCTACAGCCAACATTTCTATCAGCTAGATGAGTTACTGGGCTAAGTTAGATGAGGAACTAGCCTTTGTAAAACTGCAACCTTCAAACATCATGCAAAGTCAGAAAGTAATGACAGACTTTGTTTTTGGAGAAATAAATAACAAAGTGACAAAACCCCCTAATTCTGTATGACATACAGAAGAAATGCAGACTGGCAAAACTTCTTTTAGTTGCTTTCTTCCTAAATGGAGCATTTTTTTTTTCAAAAACAAAGATAAGGATTTGTATTTTTTCCTCCTTAATAATTTAAATAATGGCTTTCTTTCTGGAAGCTTCATCACTGTAATGGGAAAGATTGAGGGAAAAATCAAAGGCAATGGGTCATCTTGGAGATTATGATCAATAATTCATTAGGCTCTGTGGTGATGTTCTGGCCTCTTATGAATACCATTTATTTCACCTCGTGATTACATTAAACTCAGATGAGAAGTTCTCAGTGCATCTCAGGACCTTCACCTGTATTACATGTATAATGTATATGATTCACATTATAATTATACAGGTTAAATATTAACTCCAGATAAACAGCCAACATCTTATGTGTTGTAATGTTATTATGCATTTGCCTATATTATTTTTCAACATTTCTAACCATAGGAGAAGGAAGTTGGAAGCACCTACTCTCCATGCACTGTTTTCCGTGTCCTAGAAACACTCACTCGTAGGCCAAGCTGAAAGAGCAGGGTTTTGTTCAGATTATGGTCAGCTGTATTTTTGATAACGGACAGAATCCTTACAGGCATGGGTGCAGCCACGACTCCCCAAAACACACTGGCAACACTGAGTACCCTTGGGCGTGAAGAAGCTGGTAACTCGGACTGGTATTGCTGTAGCTGGTTATCAAAATGGAAACTTAAAGTGTCCTAATCTGAAGGTACAGAAATTTCACTCTAACAATTAAACCTCATAACCACGTCTGAAAAACATCAACATACCAGTACTGCAATACTGGAAATGCAGAGAATCGAATACTGGCTGATTTCAACCTTTCCAACTCACCCGATGTTCTATGGCACTAGCAGCATCATGTAATAGACTGTACAGAGGTTTATAGCCCCAAAAGAGAAAGGATCAGAAGTGAAAGCAGAGTCATAGATGAGTTTGAAGGTGAGCTGGGAGGTGACTGGGAAGCAGAGAAGAGCTGCTTCCAAAAAGGCAGTTCTTGTGGTGCCATGGCACATGCGGTGCGTTTCTTCTTCAGCTAAAGTCAATGATAATGACACCCTTTAGACATTAAAGGACGCAGCCTCAAATCCCACTCTTAAAAACACTTTGTAGTTCTTCAAACGGGGCACAATGATGTTTTGATCATTACCAACACAGCTTCCACACTGTTGAGGGTCAGAGTTTGTGTTGGAAGAAGAGGTCAAAGAGACAGTGCTCCCAAGGAAAAGAGACATAGGTAGGATATAAAAGCCATGGAATCAGGTACAGAAAACTGAAGTTCTGAGGCCTTTCTACAAATGTCTGTATCACTGGATGACTACAGAAATAAACAAGAGATAACTCCAACTCAGAATGGCGAGAAAATTGTGTCACATCTCATGAGTGCTGATCTAACAGCAGCAACCCATGCCTTGCATGTTTGTATACTGTCAATCATTCTGCACTGATCTACAGGCCAAAAGATATACCCCAAGAATTCTCCACCACTACAGTAAACAGCGCAGTCATCATATAAACATATATATATGCACACATATATACATATACACACAAATATATAGTAATCATCACACACTCTGGTAATCATAGTGCTCGTTCATAGACATATCATATCTCCAAACTGAATACTGTCTTGGCTTCCAGTTGAAAAAATACATAAATCCAGCTCATGGCAATTTTGCTATTACTGGTAACCTTCCGTGACACTTACGTGACAGGGACTTCCCGCTGCGTAAAATAAAATAACAGTTGTATTTAGGAAATACAATCAAAGTATCCTCAGAGGCAATTTCTTTTCTAACAAAGAAATTGTTTATCTGACAGGTTCAATTTTCACTTCAAAAACATACCAAAAAGGCCACTCTGTATTAAGGTCTATAATGGGGTTCTACACAAGATGTCTGAGAGAACTGGGCTCTTTTTTGGGGCGTTAGTGTTAGCTATTGGTAACCAAGAAGCTTTTGTTACAGTCTGTTCTCTCCATGAAAATTTAAGATCAGTCAAAAGTATTTCAGTGAAACCAGCCCCCAGGATTTCCTTTGCAGCCAGAGCTAATCAGGGGAAAAACAAGTTTCACCTCAAAGAGAACACAATCAACGAAACACTGCAGGTAGTTTTAATGAAAGCCTAAGAGCCACTAACAAGCCGCCACAATCAACCCAAAAAAGAATGAACAGAGTCATCTGCCCTTAGGTCAATGCAATCTCTCCAAAATGAAACATTTTCGTGACACCTCCCAAACATGTAGCTAATAATGAAAAACAGTGAAATCCACGATATAGAAGTGATATAAAACACTTACAAGCGAACAGCACCAATGTACGTTAAGAGATGCCTACAGTCCTGTAATCAGGATTGAAAGCAAAACCTGTAACTGATCTTGTTACATTTCAGACAAAGCCAGAATTGATAGCCTTCAAATATCACTGCCTTCTGCGATAATTGCCCCACAGGAAAAAGTATTTTTCCTTAATTTCTATTGCAAGAAAAAAAAAATTATGAGGACGACAACCTATTTATTACCTTTGAGACTTTTGAAAGATGATTCATTGCAAAAATCTCAGCAAGAATAAAAAAATTAAAGCCAAGGAAAAAGACCAAGTAACATCAGGATAGGTCCCTTCACAGATCTTTAGCAAGTCACAACCTTGTTCGTTACTGAAGAAGGAGCATTTAGCTCGAAAGGAGGTTGGCTGCATAGCAAGCAAGATGAAGGGGACCCATGCATAGCAAGGAGGCATCTCAATTTCCTTTCCTACTAGCAGGGTATATACAAATGTCTTAACTCCTTTGATTGTGGAACCTTCACACCAAGAAAGCTGCAGCAATGCTGTTTTCTACCTGATTTCACTTACATGGAACACTGACAGTGGTTAATGATGATTAAAAGATACATCTGCAACTGGCTGCAATGTAAACCACCACTAAGTACAGTATGAAAAAAGTTCTTTAATTTTCCCTTAAATATCAGCAATTACAGATCTGTCTGGTTTTCAGAGCACAGAAGAATTAAACCCTAAAGCAAGAAAAATGCCACACATCACAGAAGCTAATAGTCTTAAGGAAAGTACTGGTATGTTATCACAGATTTCAAGAAAAAGGTCAGTGATTTTGGATCCCTATACATTGTTTTCTCTGTTGTTGAGATTATTGTTTAAAATAATTTAACGGTCTTGATTTCGAAAGGATGGAAATGTTTACTGTGCCAGATTTTCAGGGCATGAAAATCGTAACTTTTATTTATCTTATAAAAGTTACTATAAAACTTACCTGGCCAAACACACTTAAGAAAACCCGCTTACATATGCAGTACCACATACAAAATGCTTCTTGGAAAAAATAGGCTTTATGAATACAGGGGGTAGAAAGAAGTAAAGAACGGGGTGAGAATCAAGTACGTACTGACTGAAAAAGTAACTAACTTCTGTAGCAAACAGATTTGAGACACAGATTTGACATTGTACAAGAATAACAACAAGACTCTATATTTGGTAATTCATTTGCGGCAAATTATTTATCTAATTTGAATTTAATCTTAGGTTTTTTGACTGTATTCTCTCCTTTAATGACAGATTAATAAATTTTGTCAAGAATGATGTACTACCATAAAATCATCAAGGAAGAGCAAAGAACCAGTACACGTGGGTATTTGCAATAAGCCATCACCTGCATATTAAGATACTGTCTCTCAGAGAAATACATCAGTTAAACTCAGATCTGAGCATCTCTTTTTGAAACAGAACTCTGTTTTGTCCTGTGCAAAAAATCTGTTTTCTGACATGAGATGTGGAAACCTAAAATAAAGGCCGTATTTTCCTCAGTGTACTACTTACCCACAAGGAGTGAAGAAATATTTTCTATATTCAAAAAGGACAGCTTGTCCTAATATTTCTGTTCCTGGAAGTTACTAGACCTGACAGAAGCAAATACTCATCATGAAAACTAATCTTTTTAAAAGTTGAGATGATCTCAAAATGTAGCCTTAAGTGAGAACGGAATGATATAGCAAAGCCAGATCTTGAAACTCCACATAATTAATATTTTACACCAGCTGCTTCTCTAAAATAATCAGGTTTCTGGGGAAAAGGAAAATGCCAATGGCCATCCTACTTGTTAAACAATTGATAAAACTAACATAAATCACCTAAAATGCTACTTCATACTGTAGAGAAAAGTAGAGAAAATAGTATTTTCTAATTTGAAATGTCACAGTGGAGCCATTCTGCACAGATATTTGTGCTGGTTGTTCGTTACAGTTTCTATGAACTGAATATCTTACCTAAGTGTCTTTTATTCCATCACAGAAATGAGTTAGACCAAGTGTCATTTTCAGTGTGTTGACATCTGTATCAGCCAAGGCTGACACTGGAATTTGTCTGACCAAACACAGCAGATGGTCATTTGTCCACTCCCTCTTCCAACAGGAGAACCGTATGACGTCAAAAGGCTAGTGGCCAGCTCAGAACGTACAACAGGAAGTAGCTCCTCACGCTAAGGAGAGGTCTCAGGAGCTGCTTCCCATCAGCAGTTAGGGGTGTCGTCATTACTGTGTTGGTTCAAGGGAAGACCAATCATGTTTACAGGAAAGAAATACACTGAGCTTCTCACAGAAACCACATCCAGCCGAAGGCGGCGATGAACTACAAATGCATATGAAGATACAGTGAAGTACTATATATACTCTTTCTATTCTTATACTTTTCCATCATCATCTGGGCACCATGAGGGCCAAAAGGTTTCATTCTTGTTGAGACAGAGATGTACAATAAGTACAAGAGGGAATGGCCTCAAGTTGCATCAGGGGAGGTTTAGGTTGGATATTAGGAAAAACAACTTCACAGAAAGAGTAGTGAG
>VWZZ01007306.1:1044020-1123986 GCA_013399095.1 Psophia crepitans | reverse complement strand
GGTTATGGTATGGAATGCTCCTGCCGGCCAGCTCGGGGCAGTGCCCTGGCTCTCGCCTCTCCCAGCTTCTGCACCCGGCTGTCTCAAACTGCTCAGGACCTTGATCACTGTGGAAACCTGCATTCCATCGCTGGCCATAAACTACATCAAGGTGTCTTATCAACTTTGTTCTCACAGAATTAAGTGCTGCAGTCTGCTCTAAAATGCAGCTTTTCTGTGCAGAAAATTATTTCTGTGGTTCTATCCCAGCAAAACCAGGACACTGTTACAACCAAATCCAGTTTTCTATTTAACTTTTGTCACTTTTTCTATGTCTATTTTGCACGGGCACTTCTTTTGGGCTTGTTAAGTACCTGACTGACTATCTGTATGTGAGAGGTTTTATGTTATGCTGGAATCAGTAATTTCCAATGAACAGGCTCCTCCACTGCCAGTATCTCTGGATCATTTTAGAACATAGTTAAAAGGTATTTCTGACACATGACTATCAGGTAAACAAGAGCCGATCAGAGAAAACTCTCTTGACCAATGTTTCCAAAATGAAAGCAATTGATCTGATACGCTTTCTTCGAATACCATTTGTCTTATGATTTTTCTTGCTCCAGTGTCACAACCGGAATCAATATTGCTTCAGGTTTCCAGATTGGTTATTGTAAGTCAAAAGTCCCTTGATTATGTTAGAAAAGTTCTACTTTGCAACATGCTGCATCACAACCATGCTTTAGAGGTTGCTCTTTGAAAGGAATGAGGAGGCAACTATAGCAATTAAGCTCTCACCTCTGTCACATTAATTGCAAACTGCCTATCTGGTTTCTTCAGTTTTTCGGAAAAACAACAAACAAACAACAACAACAACAAAAAACAACACAAGTTTAATAGCAGTTCTGCTACCTAACCATAAGATATTTTTTTCCCTTTTCTAGCCACTCCTAATCAGGAAAAATTTCCACTGATCTGGGAAGTCCTATAATTTCACCACAACAAGAAAAACCTCTGACCAGCACTAGCTCCACTCAATAGCTTGCAGTGGGGTGTCTGCGCTTCAGAACTTAGAGCAGATGCACTGAACTTCAGTGCACTAAGACTCAGACATCAAGTGACAACTCTGATTCCTACCTGTTGCCACCAGTCTAGAACTGAGAGAAACTTCAGGGAAAAGGGATGGTGAGCATTAGAAGGGGTTGGAGTGGTCAGTGGAGGGACAATGGAGGAGCTCAAGAAACCAAAAAAAATGAATGTACATCTAAACAGAATGGAACATAATAGTTCAGTGAATCCTGATACGGTCATCACCGCAACTCTGCAACTGGCTGTTCTGGGATGGGGAACTGGGAGCACATCTACATGGTACAGTGAGGTAAAGTACAGAGCTATACAAGACTTGAGCAAGACTGACAACCCCAACTGAACTTGAACTTGAAGCCCTGACCTCTAGTGAAGCACTGGCCTAACACAGCTCTGCTGAGCAGCAATGCAATGCATATATGTAACTAATCAATTGTTGGTCTCCTTTTTGCTTGGGCTAATCCTATTAAAGACTTGACCAGTCTTGTGTTGTCTTCCAGCTTGGCTAATTGCTGACCCCATTCAGGTGTATTCCACTCATATACAAATCCTAAGCAATCACATTTGGACATCAACTCCCATTCTCAGGAGGTATGGAATTAAATCTAGGGAACAGAGACGTTCTTGAGACAGCTACTGAAAAACAGACATCTAATTGTGCCTGCTACTTGTATAAATTAATCTAAAGTTTGAGATGAAGAGATAAAAGTCACTACAACTGAATCTGTACCCTAAATTCTTTGTGTGAAGTTAGAAATCGAAACCAGCATTCTGGTGCAACATTAGCCTAGGGAGAAATCTATGCTATAGTAGATCTTCGAGACTCCTCTTTTTGTTATTACCGTATCAATAAAGTCAGTGGGTTAAACTCAGAATTATAGGAATTCATAGACCTTCAGAGTGGCCTTTGTATAGTGAATGGCAGTAAGATTTCATTCTGGTATCTTGTTTTCACTCCATCTGAGCTTTTAGAGTTTAGTCCTATGGTGATTTGAAGAGCTATAACCAAAAAAAGAAGATAAAAAATTCAAAAAACCCACCATTTTTAACACCTAAGATGTGTCCTTGCCATTTTCTAGACCTAGGCAGGAAGTAATAAGCTTCCTTATGTTAAAACTGATAATTTTCGGTCAGATCAGGCTGTTGAGTGTTCGTTACACAATTCTGTCAGTGAATTAAATGCATACAACGCCTGAGTGGATTTGTTATTTTTGTGTTATTATTCTAGCACTTAAGTCAATCAGAGAATGAACTTGACTCAGTGTTGTTAGATGAGAATTAAATTGTTCAAATACTCTGTACAACACTACGGATTTGAGGGAATTGTTTGAACATGTTCCTGCCGACATAGAAATACAGCTGTGCATACAGACATCTGTGTCTACAGGAGGTTTCTGCAACAGAAAAGGAAACGCTCCGGGAGGAAGGGCAAAGCTAAGCTACTCCAGATACTCTGCAAGTTCTCCAGTGCTACGTCTTTATTCCACCTCTTAAAATGTATTTCTCCCTAGCACTACAAAACAGGTGATCAGCTCTAGTTAATTCTTGGCTCCGAGGTTCTCAGCTGAACTTTGCAATTTCTGCTTGGGTGAGGGTGGAGAGAGGCTCAACGCTTAGACTATGTAAACTTGGACTAAAAGGAAAAAAAGAAAAAAAATAAAAGCATGAGGGAGCCTGAGTTGTTTCTTGAGTCTTGGTGGATCTTCAATCAACCTGACTGTACCTTTCCTTCTGCGCTCAGTGAAGGTGATTCACTTGGGGAAGGTCATTTTCTTACTTTTAGGCTCCTGCACACAGAGTAATTCTGATCTATTTTAGCAATTATTACCCAACCTCATTCTAAGGCACATTATCATCCATTTCCTTCATCTTTCACATACTGACAGCATTCTAATGGCCACCAACTTTTTTCTTCGACACACAACTTAGAAAAACTGCAGATAAGCCTGATGTTCCTGAAAGCTGTTTCTGAAGAAGCCTGTTTGGTTTGTGGTTCATTTCTGTGGAATATTAACATTATATCTGTTTGTAATCTTCTCAGGGCAAAATACCAGTGCAGAAGGACTATCTTAGGTATGGAAATAGCATGGTGGTAGCATTGCCCTGTAGCAACCAGTGCAGCAATAACTATTTATGCCCCAAACTGCAAGAATATTGTTACTTTCTTTCTCCCACAGAACAGGCTTGTTAGCCTGTTAGACTTTCTTGCTCCTGTCTCAACGCATGGTCTATCCTGTACACCAGCTCACCTTTTTTATGAGAAGTATCAACTTCTCCAAATGCCAATGAAGATGCTGTTAATTGTTGCAGTACAGCTTTTGTGCGTCTCTGTGTTCATTTTAGACAGCATTTCAATTTGCCTACACTTATCCTGGGTGCTTAGACTCTTGCAACATTTTCCTTCAGAAAATATGAAATGCCTTACAAGTCATTAAAATGCACCTACAGCAGTTTTGGAGTTGATAAACCTAACAAAAGGAGTTTAAGTGATTTGTCCAAAATGAGTCAGTAAGTACAGCAATAGACAAACCCTGGAGGTTTAACGCTTTCTTCTCTCTCTCACTACAAGGTGAAAACACTATTATATCACTAGCCTGCTCTTACTTTTTCAGGTGAAATTTATTGCACCAATACGTGGCCTCTGAAGTTCCATTTCTGTGACAACACCTAGGCTTTTCATTAGCTCTTGAAAAAATGCTTAATACTGCTGTTTATTTTATTCCATTCCAATGACTGGGAAGGAATAACCGTATTCTAACAGCCATGAATATGTGACATACTCTTCTTCTAGAATAGCATGAGAAAACCAATATTTAAGCTGAGATGTTTTCAAAGGCTCCTAAAACTTCCAGAAAGTAAAATGTCACCTAAGCCAAAAACCTAACTTCTGGAGGCTCCTTTTCTGTGCAAAGAATGATTACTTCTACAACTGTGCTCTTTCCTGAACCCCAGTCTCATGAAAATGTCTTCAGATATGAACTATTTTAAAAAGAAAAATAACTTCTACCCCTTTCAATCTAGATGTAGACCAATATTTCTCTTTTTTAGCAAAATGGCAGGATAAGTTTCTGTTTCCTTATACACAGAACACATTGCACCCTTCACACATCACTTCTTCACTTACAATCACACCCTGCACCTTGTTTAGAAGTTTGCCTGAAAGAACGAGCTACCCGTGCTGTCAAGATGAGTGTTTCCAGTATTAAAATATCAAAATGCATTTGACTCAGAGATAAGAGAATTAGCATTGACTTAAAATGAGGACTACACAGATTTCTGTCCCACACTTTGTTTTCTAATGTCAAATCTTTGGAACAGTCAGTTCCACTTTGTTTCTGCCAGATGAAGAACAACATCTGACTACCAGCTGCATAGAAATTAAACCCGTGTTTTCACATGACAGTTTTATTGGTTCTGTGCTGTGCTGAGTTAATATGACAAACATATTATAGCTGACATATTATAATGAATTGTGTGAGTCTGTATGAGTTTGAAAGCATTTTAACCAAGCTTGTACTCACATCATTTGCAAATCAATACCAGAAGTAACATAGCAAGAAAACTGTGCATTGTATGTTCTTTCAGTCTCTTTTTCATTAATGTCAGAAATTAATTGCAGCGTGCTAAAAAAACTCAGGACACTTCTACTTCACCCCTATGGTTAGTAAACGTGGGAATCCTCAACAGAATGCCTCTATGGGACTCTGCCTTACACAAAGCTCTCAGCCACCAATGAGATAAGTTCCTAAATAAAAGATAGAGCAAAATATTAAAAAACACAGTTCAGTTCACAGATCCTTACCTGTAACCTCTGCAGGAAGTTTGTGATGAAAAACAAAAAAAAATGAAGGGGAAAAACCAGTTCTGAGAAACACAACAAAGGAAGCCTTTTTCCTAAAAATTAAAGTTCCATGGCTGGATTCTCAAAAGTATCACAAAGTCAACTTTCTACCCAAAGCTCTCTCAGGGAGAACTGTTGTTTCTGTGATGTGGCTTCTCCAGTGTCCAAAGGGTAGTGTTGTATTATGCCCTTTCTTTCAGTGGAGTTACTAATGAAAATTCATTTCTCTAACCCAAGCATCCATTCTCAGAAAATTTTCAGAAATACAGTGTCTCCACCATTAACTCAGATTTGTTTTCAGTTGGCTGACAAGTTCAGAAACTACTAAGTGACTGGGGTGGGCAGTCTAATAGCCATATGGCTGTAACATGCGCATCGAAGTTTAACTCCCTTAGGAAACCAAGTGGGAAAATACTTTTAATTGCTTCACCTGGACCTCTGTGGAACTGTAACATGGATTTTGCTCTACCAGCCTGGAAAGATCAATATACCACTTCCCTCATGAGAGACTGCAAGCACAGCTTGCTTTTCCTCGTGGTCAATGATTTCACAGCACTTCCCTTGCTATTTGAAAGACTAAACTTTTTTTTCATGTTCTCAAACTTGCACCTTTCCTTTTACTTAGGAATGCTACTTTCCACTTTGTGCCTGAATCCACAGACTCAAAGGACCAGCCCTGCAAGCCTTTTTAATCTCACTCACTGAAATGCCACCTCGTACCCCATACTTGAACCTCACATAGCCTGACCTACAATAATTACATTGATTTTCAAAGGAGAAACGTGGGAGCTGTTTACTAATGCTTGAAGCCTCTAGTTAGTAAGTTTGGACTGTAAGAGAAAAGGTGTTGGAACAATATACAGCAAAAGTGCAAATAAATCAAACAGGCAATGGAAGTCTTTTGCTAAAAAGGTCCACGTGTTCCACAGAGCTCTCTGAAGTGACAAAAGTTATAACCTACATCTTATACCATCTGAAGGTCTATCCCAGCTTCATTCTTCGGTCACTGCTTCTAGGAGGCTCAGGAGTGTCTCCTTCACTTCATATTAACCAGTCATTCATTTAATTTCCTTTGAAGTCTAAAAGTCTCAAGCAAATGGAAAATAACGGAAATAGGCTAAAAGAGTTAAATACATGAATGTTTGTTACAGTAGGGAAATAATAGAAAAATAACATCATCATCAGGCCAGTTTCCAGCAATTAGATGTGCATTTTCCTACTTCTGTATCCTCTAGGTTTCATTATACGCAAATTTCATAGATACAGGTTGGACAGAGGGGGGGCAGAGGGAACACCAAGGAGGAGGAAGTGAGCAGCTTCAAGTCTGTTTTTTTGCTGTGATTACATGTTCTAAAGGAATTCACTGATCCTCCAGCTCACCCAAGTTTCTAATCTCTCATTCATTTTCTTCAAAAGAGCCACAACTTTGCTTTTATATTCCAATAGCAACGCTAGTAGATTAATCAACTTTAAAAGCTATGTATGCTGTACCTGGACAATAATAAACTAATATACAGAAAAAAAACAAAATTTACTCTGAATAATAAATCTGATGGTCTTGGACACTATGGATGGCTGCCCCATCACAACACGGGGTAATGCATTTGAAGACAAAAGTATCAACAAATGTAGCCAATTTTTGTTATAATTACTTATATGAGTATCTGTAAGGGGCAAAAAGCAAAAATTAAGATACAATAGATGAGCGGTATTACAAGTAACTGTTGCCTGGGACAAATGGGAGGTGAGTAGATGTAATCTACTAGATGTAATCATACAGAAAACCAATTATTTATATGGATTATACCCCAATTCTGATTACCAAAATTAGCATTTATGCTGAACATGATGTGGGCTTTTTAAAATTAAATATTATAAAGTGTATAGTCTAGCAGACAGTATACAAGTGAGAATCTGAGCTTCTCATATCCAGTTCTGGCACAGACTGGCTATGGGTACATGGTGAAATCTATTTTTTGTGCCACAGCTGAAACATTTCTCACTGAAAATGCTAGTGTGCGCTAATTTCTCCAGTGCTTCCCATTCCATATTTTTACTACAGAATGAATTTTCACTGACCCATTTGTAATGCAGTTCTGATGCCTGGACACCAATTTCCCTATTAGCTGGTGTTTGGGGCAATAAACTGCAGTAGCTGGGTAATGGACGCACCCAGCTTTCTGATGGTTTTGCCTTGAAGGTACTCAAGAGACTTGCCAGAGCTAAGGACAGAGCTATATAAATCACTCATTATGGACTGATTATTAATCCAGATATCCAAGTTTCGCTCGGACAGTCCTAGAACGCAGAAGTCCTCTCAGCATCTTGGCAGAAGTTTTTAGGACAATTTCCTAGTGATTTTTGTCTGGCATTTCTGCCCTCCTCCCATATAAGACAAGAGGGAATGGCCGCAAGTTGTGCCAGGGGAGGTTTAGGTTGGAGATTAGGGAAATTTCTTCTCAGAAAGGGTGGTCGGGCATTGGAACGGGTTGTCCAGGGAGGTGGTGGAGTCACCGTCCCTGAGGGGGTTTAAAGAAAGGTTGGATGTGGTACTTAGGGACGTGGTTTAGTGGGTAATAGGTGTTTGGGGGGGGCGGTTGGACTGGATGATCCTGGAATTCTCTTCCAACTCTAATGATTAGGTGATTCTATGATTATATATATATACACACACACACACATCTATCAAGGCATAGCCCTGGGAACTCTCCGCCTATAGAACTAGAAGCAAGTAAGTAGGAAAGGAGTAACACCATGTACAAACCCTGACACTTGGGTGTTCGCCCTTGGGTCTGATTATCCAGCTCTCAGTTTTTATAACGTGTGTACTCTGTTCCTTTCTTTTTTTTTTAAAGCAGTAGATAATAATGTTAATAGATATGATAGGCATAATATAAATGACAACTTTTGCTTCTTTAATTTTTTAGAATTTTTTGTCATCACATTAACATATTTGTATATCAACAGCTTCAGTCCACTTCTTCCCTTTCAACTCCTGTGCACTGCAAAAAGTTATCAGCATCTTTTATCAGTTTGAGTAATATCCAACACTTATTTTCCTTGCTGTTTTAAAGACTTTCTGCCAGGAAATGAGGATGAAGGAGACTTAAATTTCAGAATAAGTTATGGTTTTACTATAAATGAATGTGTTATGTTTTCAGTATTTTTAATAAAGGCTTGATGAATTTCTGACGGTGATTGTCTTCAAAGAAATCATCAGTTTTCAGATCCTATGCTCCAAAAGTAAAACCATGTTTCCTGTGTGAGCATAAGGTTCTACTAACACCCATCTTTATGCTTTTCTTTCCCCTCAAAAAACAAAAAAAAGAAAAAATCTATTCACTGAAACAATATTAATCTATTTAGTGTAACTAGCCTCCTAGCAATTTTAGTGATGACATCATTTTGTCTCCCTTTCATTTCACTTGCAGAATCTGGAAACACCTCTAGCATGGGCACTACTTTGTGGCTGGTAAGGACAAAAGCAGCTTTTTGAATGTTTCCAGTTGATCTGGGCTGCATTGACTGAGGATGCCATGCAAAAAGGATGCATCTGGCAGTGCACATCTTGGCACTGGGTGCAGATCAGCTGGTGGATGGACCTCTTCTTCACTGAAGTTTGGCATCTGACAATAATCAGCATTGTCCTCCTGTCAACCCCATGACACTGGGGGAGATTGATGCCCCTTTACTGTTAGCCTTCTGCTCCTGCAGTGTACCTGATTTATTGTGTCTGCAATACGGGAAAGGGGTGCAGAAGTCTTAATCAATCAGAGACTGGGGACGAAGCGTGCCTACTATACAATGCCTTGCTGGTCTATATAACAAAGTGTATCTAGCACCACAGGACATGATCTTAAATTACCAAAAGTAGAAACAAGCAAAGCTTTCCTCAATCAAAAAAAAAGAAATGGAATGTGAGCCACAGTCAAGCTGCAAAGCCCCTTGCCACAGTCCATTGCTGCTACCGTAGTCTTTACATTAAAGTCAGATAGCAACCAGAGAAACACGGGGTGAGACAGAGGGGCAGAATGTTACTTTCCAAGCACCCAATAATCTGCTGTGCTTGAGGCAAGGCCGCTGGGCCAGCCAGCCCTCCCCATCTGCCCCAGGTCCTATTCACCTACCAGTTCATGGTCCAAAAACAGCATGTTGGTGTTGGTACACATGGACATCGCATGAAACTGCCACACTCCATGAGGGTGGCGGTGGGATTGCCTCATGGGGAGACTGAGTTAGCAGGAGAAGGAGATGGCTTGAGAAACTGGCCAAGCGCATTGTGCTGGAGCATGGAGCCTCACCCCAGTGCCACCAGGACTGGACGCTGTGCTGGTTCACTACTGCGGTGCTTCTGGGGGAGCACCGTGATCCAGGGGCTGCCAACAGGTGCCTGTGGACACCTATGGGGCAGTTCATCTGGGGAGGGGACATTGGTAGGGCAGATCAAAGTGGAGGGCAGCCATTGGTGGGACAGTTCAAACAGGGAGTGATCGCTGGCAGGGCAGTTCAAGTGGGGAGGGGCTGTTGATGGGGCAGTATTTAGTCTTTGATTTTGCAATTCACAAAATACCAAGGCAGGGTAGAAGTGTGGAGTATGACCATGGTGTGGTTTATGTTACAGGTTCTATAAAGCGACCATGTTTGCAAAGTTTTCCAAACCCACAGCACAGCAGAATCTTCAGAAGAAGGAGTATAAAGGTGACATAAGACTGACTAGGTCTAATGTATTAAAAAAATTGTAATCATTCCAGTGTCTTGCAATGTTAATTCTGGGTGTTTTATTCTTATAATGCAATAGAAATAGTTGTGATATCACAGCTGCTTGTTATACTTTTCTCGGAAAGCATTTGAAAACTGAATTATATTGTTCCAGGGTGCACCAACAGCAATGTAGAATACCCTGGTAACTTTCCATGTATTTTCAAATATTTAATGCTTTCTTTCTGACAAGTTTTTGGTTCTTATGAACCAGACTGGAGTTTCATTGTATCTTTTAAACTTCCTGGCTCTTACACTGACTTTTCTCCAAAACGGGAAGAGGTTAACTCCATTCTAGAAAAGCTGGAGTTGTAGACAGTAATTACCAAAGGGAAGCATCTACACCTCAGAGCTAATCTTTATTCAGTATGTGCCTGTGTTGCAGTTGCAAGGGAATTCTCAATACCTTCCTAAATTTCTGCAATCTCTATGGCCTGACCCCACCGACATCTCCTTCAGGATGCTTCCCTGCCCCTGTCCCAAGCCTGGGACCTGACTGTCATTGGAAATGTAACAGACAACTGTTCAAACACATGAAACACTTTAAGAAAATGTTCTGATACAGTATGATTCACTTTGATTCACTCCCTCCTCCTCCCTTCCTTTAGACATCAGCTGCATTTAAAGACTCACCAGTGTATACAAGGAACAAAGTTAAACTTGACAAGCCAGCTACATCTCGGATGTTTAATGATATCTCTGTGCTCCGTGCCAATATTGTTCACTTACAATGAAAACTTTTTTATGTAAATGAACAGTAAATTATTTAGAAAGAAAGTTCTAGACTAGACTTTTGGCACCAAGACGCTGTACAAAATGAAGCTCACTGTTAACAGCCATCGCAGAAGTTACTGGGAGAAGGAATTCCCCTAAGTGCAAAATCTGTTGCTTCTGAAGTTCATAGAGGATGATGAAAAACCTTAAACTAGAAAAAAGCTTTGAAACAAAGCTTGAAAAAGAGCACTCATAACATCTGTGTGTGAGACAAGATACAGGGAAAACAATTAAATCAAAGCGCCCACATATAAGAGAGAATATATTTGATCCACTTCAGTTTCCCTTGTGTGTCGATGCAGCCACCAGAACCAGGCGTTCTCATGGAACTCACAGACTGGATTGGGATTCTCCTCTCTTAGCATAGGTGTTTCAGGATAAACGTCTACAACTGAGCTTGCTCTCTGAAGTCCCTTTCTAATCAGCGGAGAGAAATAGGTCCTTCTCGGAAACAATTTATCTCACCCATTTCAGACATCTGAATCCTAGAAGGCCTGTTTCTCTGTCCATTAGAAAAAAGAAAATGGATGAGTGGGCATCAGGATCTTATCTAAAGCTGAGTAAAACAAATTTCTGCTCCTTATTTCTCTGCACAGTTTGCATGGTTCTCTGATGACAAACAAATCCATGAGGGAAATTTTCATCAGCAATTGAAAAACCTTATTTAGAGAATATAAAGATGACTCAACTTCCACTCCTGCTTTCCTCCAGACAGGCATGATCTGTTGTAAAAGTCTCACTCCCTTCCTGCCTCTTCATCAGAAAAGTTCTTGCTGTTATTAAAGCCCCTGTGCTATTGCTTCACAAAAAGGTTGATCAACATAATTGCATTTCTGCACAGAGTGGATGCCTCTCCCCATGGAAGAAGTGCAGAAACAACTGGAAAGAGATTAGGCTTTTCACTTGCTTGTGAATGACTGGGACTATTTAAACCACAGCAGCAGGAAGCTCAAAAGGAGAAAAACTTTAATATTGTGTACTGTGCGCTGCATAAAGGGCTATGATGTGGGATACTTACCACCACTGTGCAAAGTCATTACACAGTAAGTTGATCCTGCAATATCACAAGGGATTGCGTGCGGTTGGCTGGACATTGCTCTACAACTGCAAGATGGTTGGCTGTAGAGCAGCTCAGTTGCTTAACTTTCAGTTAGCTTTCAGTTAAGCAAAGGTTTGAATTTGGATTGACAAGCTAAAGAGTTTAATTTCACGTCTACAGCACAAGCTGCTGTAAGCCTTACTCTCCAAATGCAACAGCTGAAATGCACGCGATGCTCACAGTGAGTGCTCCTTCGTGCCTTGATCAGCAGCTCTGAACCAGCATGTACGTGTCTGTCTCTTACTAGATCCAGCAGCCTGTTAGGGGACTTCTAAGTTGCCTCCTGCAAGTGACAATGATGAATAAAAAATCAGGAAATCTAACGCATACATTTAAATTAAATGTAAGTGGCCCGATGTGATGAGAGAAACTGGAAGGTACATCGGTGGAATCCTTTGCTGACTGTGAACAGCACCGTGCTGTTACCGAAACAACCACTGTTAGATTTGATCACAGAAGAAAGAGAAAGATCTGCTTGATCTTTTTGTTGAGTTCATTCAGGAAAAGCTTTAGGAGGTTTGCAATGTAGCATACACATTTTTCAGTTCCTTTCATAGAAATGTGTAGGTTTAGGTTCTAATGTGCTCAGCACTTGTAGTTGTCCAAAACAGCCGCTGTCACACAGACACTTGTTTCCCACAGTGTGGATATGGTATCTGAACCAAGGCAAAAAAAGTTCCATTAGGCACAATGTGACAAGAATCACAAACATATTATGTGAGCCTTATCAACAGAGCCTTTCCTTTGGCTCCTGGTGTACTTCAGAATTCCACCTGGAAATACTCCCAGCCCATACATTAGCTCCAATTCATCATACATTGGAAAAAGACCTTTTCTCTCTTCTTTTCCATTTTTACATTGTTCCAACTTTTCTAGAAAACAATAGGCAGAATGTGTAGAGGTTGGGATGCCCCATGAAAGCTCTAGAACCAGAACATGAGTATAAGAGGGAAGAAGACTGAGAAGCAAATGCATGTGAGAGACAGCATTATAATGCTTATCTTTCAGATAAGAAAGTCAACTGGCATGTTCAGAGCATTCCAGCCTCCAGCTATTTCTTCGTGTTGAAAGAGGCCAGGATTGGAGGGCTCAGTTTTGAGGCCTTTATTTCAGAGATATGGATGAACTTCCATTTGGAGTGTTCGCTCTTCTAAGTCTGCTTGCAGAAGTGGGTTGGGAAGTGGCCTCACTGTGCACAATCTTAGTGGTTGTTCCATTCTTTGCTAGTATAACAGAAGAAAACGGAAACTGAGGTAGCTTGTATTTCATGCTTCTTAAGTTAAGCGAAGGGAAATAATTTTGAATGCCTTAAAACTCTTGTTGCTATAGTCATTGTAAAAGTAGATCATAAAAATATTTCTGTATGGTTAAATAAGGAAAATCTTTGGAGGAAGTGGTAATATAAAAAATTTAGAGGGTGAGAAATGCACAATAATTCTGTGCCACCTCTGAAATAACTTTGTTTTACTGCTGACAGAAGAGAAGCTTTAGCAAAAACTAGTAACTGAGGAATAACTTTCATCGACACTAATCTAGGAAAGATACTAAGACAGCCAGATGCCTTCTGAACTACTTCGGTTGTTAGTGTTGAAGATATTCCCTAGTGTAATGTTTTTGCTATGTATATAAAACTGCGGGATCTCTATCCTTAACAGAGGCAGAAATTAATATTAAATATGAATATACTTCTGGTTTTGTTCACAGTCAGACATAGTTAGTTTTATATAGCAGCTGCATTCACAATACTAGTCTGCTTCCCAGAATACTGGTCAAGAATAATGTCTTCTGATGAGCAGAAGGCTGCCTATTCTTAAAGCACTGCTCATCACTAGCCAAAACCAGTTTTCCCTAGAGAGTGACACATGCAGTAAATTCATGGAACCTGCAAATCTTATTTCTTCCAGTCACTACCTCTTTTTTCAGGAGACAAAAGAATTACGTGCAGTACTAAGTAGCCATAGACCAGCACCACAGAGGTTAGGACAATACAACATTCCTATGAAACGTTTGTGCTACAACACTTTCAGTAGCAGCTACAGTGAAGTTCACAGAATCACAGAATCAGAATCACAGAATCATAGAGGTTGGAAGAGACCTCGAAAGATCATCTAGTCCAACCCCCCCTGCCAAGGCAGGGCCACCTAGAGCACATCACTCAGGAACACGTCCAGTCGGGTTTTGAATGTCTCCAGAGAAGGAGACTCCACAACCTCTCTGGGCAGCCTGTCCCAGTGCTCTGTCACCCTCACAGTGAAAAAGTTTTTCGTCATGTTAACCCGGAACCTCCTATGCTCCAATTTGCACCGGTTGCCCCTTGTCCTATCGCTTAGTGAGGCCGAGAAGAGTCTGGCTCCATCTTCCCGACACTCACCCTTAACATATTTATAAACATTGATGAGGTCACCCCTCAGCCTCCTCTTCTCCAAGCTAAAGAGACCCAGCTCCCTCAGCCTTTCCTCATAAGGGAGATGTTCCACTCCCCTGATCATCTTCGTGGCTCTGCGCTGGACTCTCTCTACCAGTTCCCTGTCCTTCTTGAGCTGAGGGGCCCAGAACTGGACGCAATACTCCAGATGCGGCCTCACCAATGCAGAATAGAGGGGGAGGAGGACCTCCCTCGACCTACTGACCACAGCCCTTCTAATGCACCCCAGGATGCCATTGGCCTTCCTGGCCACCAGGGCACATTGCTGGCTCATGGTCATCCCTCCGTCCACCAGGACCCCCAGGTCCCTTTCCCCTACACTGCTCTCCAGCAGGTCAGTCCCCAACCTGTACTGGCACATGGGATTCTTCTTTCCCAGGTGCAAGACTCTACACTTGCCTTTGCTGAATTTCATCAGGTTTTTCCCCGCCCAGCTCTCCAGCCTATCTAGGTCTCACAAGTTCAGGATCCATACTGCTAAATGCTTAAGTTGCAGTACAAAAAATTCTGATGAGATTTAAGGAAAAATATTTTTAGTGTGATGATGGTGAAACACTGCAAAGGGAGCCTAGAGAGGCTGTGGAATCTCCGTCCTTGGAGATTATAGAACTGCTATTGGTTGATTAGAGAGGTGTCGTCTCGTTTTCTGAAAGACTGCAGCAAAACCAAGTAGTTGCAGTGGCACCCAACATAAGAAGAACACAGACCTGTTGGAGCAAATCCAGAAGAGGGACATGAAGATAATCAGAGGGCTGGAGCACCTCTCCTATGAAGACAGGCTGAGAGAGTTGGAGTTGCTCAGCCTGGAGAAGAGAAGGCTCTGGGGAGACTTTAAAGCACCTTCCACCACCTGAAGGGAACTACAAGAAAGCTGGAGAGGGGCTGTTTACAAGGTGATAGGACAAGGGGGAATGGGTTTAAACTTACAGAGAGGATTAGATATTAGGAAGAAAATTTTCATTATGAGGGTGGTGAGGCACTGGCACAGGGTGCCCAGAGAAGCTGTGGAGGCCCCATCCCTGGCAGTGTTCAAGGCCAGGTTGGATGGGGCTTTGGGCAATCTGGTGTAGTGGAGGGTGCCCCTGCCCATGGTAGAGGGTTGGAACTAGATGATCTTTAAGGTCCCTTCCAACCCAAACCATTCTATGATGATTCTATGAGGAAAGAGGGAAAAAAAAAATGCAGCTAACAAACAAATAAAACCCCAACCCATACAGAGCAAGTAAGAAAAGGAATGAAACTGTGAAAGTACAAAAGGGGAAAATGTCTTTGAAAATCCTCAGGGTCTTTCTATCTCTATCTAGCTCTCTGCTGTTGACATCAAACACATTTTTTTGATATTTACTCCGGAAGAAAGACAGTGTTTTGTGTTGTGTTCTGTGTTGTTCTACTGTTTATTTATATAGAAGACATGGGAATTCTTGATTCAACTGTGGATAAAATAGAATTATAGAATCATAGACAAAGAGCAAAAGTAGAGGACAACAGAGAGTAAGTGATAGATAATGGATAAACAGAGAGTAAAGGAAAGTAAGAATAAATTAGAAGATTAAGAATAAACCTGGGAAAAAAAGTACCATATAAGAATACATATAAAGTGGTAGATCTTTAAGTATTTCTTCTGGTTTTTATGGTGTTCACCATTTCCGTATCTCTAAAGCTTCCTGAAATACTTTAGAGAAATATTGTTCTTCAGTCAAGGTGAGTGTCTAATTCAGTAAACACAGCTATTTGAGACACGGCTGTCCTGCCATTCTTCTGACTGTTTTTGCTATGTAAAGAAGGAGAAAAAAAATCCAATGTAGAGGGGAAAACCTTCCGCAAATTGCATAGGAAGAGGTAGAAAGAGATATTGAACTAAGAAGTCAAAAAAAGTCCAGAGGGAACATAGGAATAGCTATACTTGACCAGATATATGGTCCATCAAGCCAGCATCCTGTTCCCACGATTATCTGTAGTGTATATCTATAACAGAGTATATGAAAATGAAAACACGCAATTTTTTTCCTAAATAGGGGACTTCCTAAGATGTAATTTCTATGTATATAATATCCCTCTAAATTTCTTTATCGTATTTTTTTCACTCTGTTTAATGCATGTGTACATCTAGCATTTGGGACATCCTCTAGTGTGGGCAGCAATAACAGCCAGACTCTTAGAATGACTTTACATGACAGGAGACTCGATACTATAAGAATAACCAGCATAGAATGCATCACCTGAGGTTAGCTATTGTGGAGTTCTATGAATTATTGAGGAAATTAAGAATGTGAGCACTCTCAAATCTCAAAAACATGGGAAACATTATAAGAGCAAACAAAAATAATTACTTTCGTTGCCCCCAGACTTCATGGTCAGAGCATTCCCACTTCCAATCATAGTGGCCAACAGTATGACAGGATTCATGAAGTGGTTATTGAAAGGAATGAAAGTTGAGTAACTGTTAAATAGTGCAGTAGTCCTACTGCAACCTCTGGCCAAAGAGATCCTTAAACAGCAATTACCAATAAATGAGAAGGTATCAAGAAGAAACCACATCCCTGTTTCTAATATTAATTCCATATACATGTAAAACTGGATATATAACTAGATATGAAAATTATTCCTGACACCTTGGGTCATAAACACACTACGTTTGAACCCCTACACAGAACAGAGTGGGAGATAGAGACCAAGAGAGAGAAGGAGGGACACTAGAAGAAGAAACATACACTGCCTTCCTCAAAAATGTTACCATGTCTCCATTAGTGCTAGTATTTATTAAAGTACCTATGTAAAATTTGCTTTACTTATGCAAACATATGTGATTTTTGAAGTACATCTGCTGTTTCAAAGTACCGTGGACTACTCAGCAACAAGGACATTCCAACACATTCCCTGAATCAAACTCCAAACACTGGGATTTAAAGTGTCAGAATTACATCAGCAGACACGTTAATTTAATGAGCATGGCCTGTGAGTAAAGCGAGACCAGTTTTGTGGATTCAGTTATGACCGATGCAATCCTTATTTCTATGGTGTATCTGAATATTGCGTAATGTCTTTCCTGATCGCATTTCTATTAGAAGAATAGACATGGGTAAAGACTGTGTTACTTACTGGCGAATCATCCATATAGATTTTCAAAGAATAAATTAATTTGGAACTCAATGTCACACTAGCATCTTAACCACTGAACTTTTCTTCCTTTACAGATAGAGCTTTTGGGAAAGAGTAATAAATAGCCTCCTGGAGCCCTTATCAGATCACTCTCCAGCATGAAAGTGATGTACAGCTGTAAACCAATTAGGCTGAAAAGTTCCCATATGTTAACCAGAAAGAACTCACTCCAGTCACTAGACAAATCCAATGACTTAAAAACTCCCAGGATCTTAACTTGAAAGCATCTACATCTAGGGATCTCTTAAAACTCACTAAATCAGAGATCTTTAAACACTGCACATCCCTTCCAAATGTCAGCCATTTTCTGCAAGCTGTAAATACTTCAGCTGAAGTTCAACTGCCCAAATTCACCAGCAGCTCCTTCCAGTCAGCCATAACGCAAATCAGGCTTAAATCTCGCTTGACTGGATAGTTATTCTACATAGATATCACCAAAGCAGGAGAAGACAACTCAGTAAATTTATGCCAGGCATTCCAAGTAACTCAACGTCTCAGCACATTTTCATTGTCTTTCATCAGTAACAGAGGCAAAATGAAAGTGATTCAATTTACAAACTCACATTTCTTGGCCTGAAAATGAGGGTTGAAATATAACGAATCTGCCTACTCGGAGTTGTCTTATTTTCTATCACACCTTCCAGTCTTTCGAGGCCCAACGTGTGGAGTCATGCTGGGATGGTGGTGTGGTCTAACCCAGCGGGCAGCTAAAACAGCCACACGGTCATTTGCTCACTCCCCACCCCGCAGTGGGACGGGGGAGAGAATTGAAAAAAAAGGTAAAACTAGTGGTTTGAGATAAAAACATTTTAATAGGACAGAAAAGGAAGATGATGATGATTATGATTGATGATGATGATAATGATAATGATGGTGATAAAAACAACACACAAAACAAACGACGCATGGCACAGTTGCTCGCCATACACTGACCAATTCCCAGCTAGTTCCCAAGCTGTGGCCCTCCCCAGCCAACTCCTCACATCTTATATACTGAGTATGACATCATATGGTATGGAACATCCCTTTGGCCAGCCTGGGTCAGCTGCCCTGGCTGTGCCCTCTCCCAGATTCTTGTGCACCCCGGCAGAAGGTTCATGCCCCCTCCCTGGCAGGGCCTGGGAATCTGAAAAGTCCTTGACTTAATTGTAAACACTGCTTAGAACAGCTAAACACCAGCCTGTTATCAGTATTATTTGCATACTAAATCCAAAACACGGCATTATACCAGCTACTAGGAAGAAAATTAACTCTATCCCAGCTGAAACCAGGACAGATGGAAAGGAACACGCCCAAATGCCCTGACCGTGCCCAAGCTGAGTGTTGAAAGCAAGCAATGGACGAGGTTGTTCCCTGCCCGCTGCGTACAGAAAACTATGAGATGAGAAAGTGGCTTCATGAAGCCCAGTGCCCCTCAAAGGGCCATGTGTGAGTTCATGCATCAGTACCATCAAGGGCACAATTCAGGACTCTCTCTCAAAGCTTTTAACAGCTGACATCTTAGAGTAGAAGCCAACATGACATACAGTTGGCATTCAGCTTTTGTTCTGAGGTCTCTCAGAGAGCTTTTCCTTTCAAAAAGAAAATCCTGACAGTTCTTCTCAGTCTTTGGAAAGTGTTGGGTGAGCAGGTGAAGCAAACCCCACATTCATGCAATCTGGGATTTTAGGAAACCATTGCCTATTTTGATCCAGAGCTCCTTGAGCCAAGGGAGGATGCAATTTATGTTATACTGGTGCTTTATATGTGGAAATAGTAGAGCTTCTTGGCCTTTTTTTCACCCAAAAAAAAAAAAAGAAGGAAAAAGCTATGTTCTTAAAACCTTGCTCCCAAATGAAAATATCTATGAAGATAAAACTAAGCAGTTTAAATGCCTTAGTTTTCAAGTAACCTTTCAAAATGAAAATTGTTGGCTAAATTAAATTGAATTTTTACTTCATTCCTTAGTTGCTAAACTACTTCTGATGTAAACCAGAAAGACAAGAAAATGTAATATATGTGGATTTTGCTACTCTTTTACTTCATTCCTTAGTTCCTGCTTTTCTTTTTTTTTTTTTTTGAGGGGAGGGAAGCAAGAGCCAGAAAGGAATAAAATGGAAAATTATGAAAATGTGAAAGAAACAGGAGGATGGGTGTCAACAGGGGAGAAATTTTAGTGAGTTATACTAGTTTACCATGTAGGCTTTGTGCAATGAGTTCCACTAAAGCCACCTTGCCAGAATTGGTAGACCTGAACTCTAACCATCACTTTTTGCTGTTCATCTTTAGAACCCAAGTCAAGCCAAATCCTCTCTATCTGCCTCTTTCTCTTTCGTCCTTTACAGTTCAAAGTCTCTAATAAAGGGATTGTATCTTCCTCCCTTCTAGCTATTTAATTTTTTGTCGCTGGGATTCCCTTTCTAGGTAATGACGAAAGGCTTTTTCCAAGGATAGTTTGTCATGCCTCACTTTGTCTTGTAGGATAGGATTAATTGCTATCCTCAAGCGACTACAGCAAGACCCTAGGAGACAAGCACAGTCTGCATGTTCACCAAATATCTAAAAAGAGAAGAAGAACCCCACATTGAGAGGGTACAATATTTACCAAGTGGGGGACCCTAGCTAGAATTCTTAATTAGTGCATGAATACAAATTCATATTATATAATACAGCACTGTTGAAGGGCTGGACTGGAACAGACAAAGAACAGAAGAGTGCCTGGTGCTTCCTCAGGACATGTAGTAGCTGGAGAAATAGAGGTACTATATTGCTTTCTTTGATTAAACATGCTGTTCCACTGACCGATTTAATTTGTTCAGGAGTACCCCATGCCTGCTGGATTCACTCTATGACCCAGATGTCCTTGCTCTACAGACACAGGTGACTGCAGACAACTTTCCTGGCTTCCTGTGACTCATACCCAGTTTCCCTGTACAGTATACAACTAACAAAGCACAACGACCCTGAAATCTTCTGTAACAGTCATCTACAAAGGTTTATTCTCAATTACAGTGCACTAGGTTTCAACGAACAGCATGGCAGGTATGGTGAGGGAAGGAACTAGCCCACTAATACACCCAGGCAGAAAACAATAATGAGTCTCCTTTCTTTCTCATTATTGCTCACACAGGAAATCAGTCCTTCTTTCTTGCTTGCCCTTGGAGTGATGGGGAATATGCTGAAGCACTTGTGCAGTAGCCTAATTACTTATCACAAATCTTTTAAATGAGTTTATACTCATTAATGTGGCATCTGGGAATTGGGCATTAAACCATCAACGACCTTTTTGCTAATCGAAGGCCTCAAAGCTTGTTATTTGGAGGGTATTTCTCGTATAAAGCTTTACCTCCACATCAGGTTAATCAGACAGGTCAGTTTTTCTTCCTGAATTTGAAAGTTCTAGAAGTAAGCCTGAAGAGATTGTTATTTAGAAGCTAGGCGAGCACATAGACAAGGCTGCTTCTTTATTCTGTTAGCATGCTTTGTCATAAACGAGCCCCCTCTACGAACTTGGGGCACAGCTGTGCTTTTACGTAGGAAGCAACTGCAATAGGTGTAGTTGAGCTAATTGTAATCTAGGTGGTAGGAATAGTGATACCGTAGAGGACTTGAGGCACAGACTTCAGTTCAGTGTAGCTGCTGGGTTATGCATGTAGGATTGTGCATGGTACTGAAGTCCTTGTGCTCAGTTATTAGTCATGACAGACCTGTTTCAGCTAGCTATGCCTAATCCTACCACTGCATGGTAGTCCTCAGCTGTTGTGTGGGTCTTGCTTGGGTCACAGTCTGTTTAAACAACCACAAGTCATCAGGTTCTACAATTTATCCAGCATTTGGCTTGTCAAGGTAACTAGCACATTTCTGGGTTACTTGTCACCGAGTAGGGAGTTAAAATGCATTTACTTCCATAATCTCTGTCATGAATATATTTATTTTCACATTTCTACTAACCTTCCAGCACTCTCACCGTGAGTTGTCATAGTTAGTATGATCAGTGGCATTTTTTCAGTTCTAAGCTACAAGTCAAAGGTCAAAGTATCTTGCTTGCAAAGTCGCATTCCTTCCCAGGCATGTCTCAATCATGCTCACTTCCACAGTCTGCGAGAGGGAGTGAAATCGTTCTTTCCTATCTATATGGAATCCTTTTATATTGGAGAAGTTCAGGGAGACAGTTATTGACAGATGTGTGGCCCACTAAAATTATGTAGATCCTGTTACTCTGCAGTTCATGATAATCTACTTCTGTGGTTATTAAGGTCCAGACTGAGTTTAAGCCTATGTCTTCCTATCAAAACAGCAGTGTTTTCTAGTATGAATAGATAGAATCATAGAATCATAGAATCATAATTAAGTTTTGAAGAGACCTCAAGGATCATCCAGTCCAACTGTCCCCCCTCCCACCTATTATCCACTAAACCATGTCCCTAAGTACCACATCCAACCCTTCTTTAAACACACCCAGGGACAGTGACTCCACCACCTCCCTGGGCAACCTGTTCCAATGCCTGACCACCCTTTCCAAGAAGAAATTTCTCCTAATTTCCAACCTAAATGTTACGATAAAGGATTTTCAAGAAAGTAAACTCATACCTTTTACAATTCCTGGGCAAAATCTGCTTTCTTAATGGCTTTAGACAATCCTGATAGTCTTGGAGATAAAGTAGCTTCCCACAAAAGGAGGAAAGGAGTATTAATGAATACCAAAATACTAAAATGCATGATTGTTATTACTGGTGCAATAGATATACTATGGGAGTTAAATGCAAAGAAAATAATAGCTAATAAGGAAGCATAGTCTTAATGAAGTGTTGACGGTGTTCTGATTAGCCCCCAACATCCTTTGCCATGATTACACAAACCTCCAGAGATGTTTTGAAGTAAGTGGCTTCCCCTGGCCGAGTTTTGCAGTTTACCCAGAATGGCATTGTCATCCCACAGAATGAGGCACAACTCCATCGGACTGCAAGTAGTGGGAAAGGGTCTGTTTCTGAGTCACAGGCAGAAAAAGTACTAACCTGGGGTAAAGAATTTCTTGTATTGGACTTCCTACCCTGACGGTTTCCAGGATTATTTTTCCTCAGTGTGTGATCTGCATCTTCATCTAAACGCACCAAATTAGCGAACAGACTAAACACAGTGCTTACATTAACACATGGCATCAGTAATGGTTTTATTTTGACAATATCTAATTAGATATCAAGCTAGAAGTAAACATCAAACACAGGAAATTGAACATATAGCTTAATCTGAGCAATGACTGGTGATAAAGCCTATGTATAACAACACAGTATAACAAATCCACAACTGCCAAGTTGTTGCACACCTGGTTTATTGCTGCAGGCCATAATACCTAGGGATTTCCTGGGCCTAAACTAAAGGAGAATTGCTATTAGTTGTTAGTAGCCTAGCATTCTTGGTGCATATCTAAATCGTTCCAAGAGTTCCCACAGGGAACATGGAGATCCCCCAGGTTATTTCCTTTACTGACCCTCTAGGTCTGTAGAGGCTTTAAAAAATATATTCACTGTGAGCCTTGCACTTCCAAGTCTGCGATGGCTTGTGTTCATACTGTCTGAAGGCTGGAACAAGTTGTCTATTGCTCTTGTTGTGGCATGATGTTTCCTTACTGTTCATTTTGTAGCTGAAGCATGAACCAACCCAACCCACTTTCCAGTGGAGAGCCAATTTACAACCCTGGACAAAAGAAGCAAAGAACTGGGCATTACAGATATGTGTGTTACAGGGAAGAGAAGATGCAATGAAACATAAGAGTAAATATAATAGTTGTGTTGAGACTTGTAGCTTGATGGGAGATGTGTAACACTGTAAAACAGTGAATTAACAAAGTTCAGTGGTAAACGCGACAGTGGTTTAACAAGATCCGATGGCAAGGTACACTTGATTGTTTACTGCAGAGAGGATGGGGCCAGACAAAGCTGTCAGAGAGACCCTCCCATTGAGTCATGATGTTCAGAGAGGACACCCTTGCTTTCCAAACTCCTTCTCAGAGAGGAGTCTGGATATGGCTGGATCCAGTCGTAGTCCCAGACTTGGTCAACAGTTTATGGCTAAAGGATTGTATATGCACAATCAGTCCTTTACATCACTTAGCTAAGACTTCAAAGTTTAGTGTGCTATTAGTCACTTACCAAGTATCTGTCACAGCAAGGAATCTCTCAGCTTCGAGGAGTAACCTTGAGAGATGTCCCCACTCAAGGGGAGATCCTGGCATGCAGCCCACTGCCGTGCAGGAGAGCTCAAAGGGCTCTTGGGCTGCTCACTGTTTATGGGGTAAGATGGCTGACTCATAGTCATATTTGCATACCTACTGAAGATGTTAGTTTCTTCCAAACTTGACTTGAGTTGGACATTGACCTGCACTGTGGCTAGGTGGACTCATTGCTCAGATTAGCCCTTGGCTATTGCATCGTTATCTGTCTCCAAATCCACTCTGATCTGGATGCAGCCATCTTGACCAGACACATCCATTAGCACCTCCACTGGTGGTTATTGCTTAAGCAGGGTTACAGGGAAACAAAGGTCAGGTCAGGGGTGGAGAAGGGAGCACACCATCACAGGCAGTTTTGTGTGGCTGGGGAGAGTAATTGGTGCAGTCATCTCACCTGAACCTGCTGCCAAATACACATCACCATCAGGAGTGGCAGAGCTAGGTGAGAGCAGGGTCGATCACAGCAGAAGATCAAGAGGTCACAAGTTAGGAAACTGCAAATGCGCTTTTGAATCCAAATCCAAACCAAAGGGTGAATACGGTGTAAATCCCACCATTTTAGTCATACATCAGTTAAGGAATTTTGATTCTTTTTCTTAAGGGTTTTCCCCCACTCATCCTCCTTATTCTCATCAGAGAAATCAAAAGCGGAGAGGGATAATACTTAAGATGAAAATCTGGAAAATTGTCAGATTATGGGCCTCTCCTGAGTGAAAAAGTAGATAAATGAATGCCACATCTCACCCGCAGAGGAGTGGGTGCATACATAGGATATCTCACTGGCCAGAGTAGCACTGAAAGGTCATTTGCTTCTCATCTTTGCCATTAAATAGTTGGTTTCTCAAAACACAATGGCCACATTGTCAGTAGGTGTCATGTTATTCTTCTACACCCAAGTACAGAAACTTTCTTGATCCTATAATCTACCCCAGTCCTCAGATGTCTGTGGAGATACTGAATACAAAATACAGTTTCACAGCAGGAGCTTAGTGAAATGACATAATCCTGCCTGTATTCAGAATGCATGGTGCTTTTTTTGGTCTCATTTTCAGAGCCGGATGTAAGGTTCATTGATTTCAATAATTAATGTGCATCTCGCAACTCTCCTAGCCCCCATTTACCTGCGTTCTTTCGCCTCAGCGGAAGGGTCTATTTTTGACAGGGTACTTTAATATGCATGTCTTGATTAAACTGAATTTCCGTATTTGATTTGATTGCCTGACACAGTGAGCTCTCCAACTTTAGATTTTTAATCATTTTTCTTGTGCCTTTACCTTTTTCTCCTGTTTTTTTTTTTTTGTTTGGTTTTTTTTGTTGTTGTTGATTATGTGGTGTAGAGACTGTATGATTGCCAAGTTCTCTAACAGACCTTTCTGAGTATGGATTGTCTTCTGAGAGGCTAGAAGTACCTTTCCAAAAACGAGAAGAAACGAAAGGAAGTTGTACTGCATATCCATTTGGATATATAAATGTGGATGGATCAGTGACATATACATATTTGCATTATTTTATAACATTAAAATAGGCTTTAAAGTGTTGCTGCACCCACTCTAGTTACCTGCAATTCCAGGGTGAATTAATGAACCCTGTAGATAGTTTATGCATTTGTTTTATATTGCACATCAATAAAAGCACATCAAATTCAAAACCATTCTCATTTATGGATGGAAACTTTGAGGCAAAACAGTACAGCAGCTACCTTGTTATGAGTTATAGATCAATCATTTATTCAAGTCAAAGAAAATACTGCTGTAATTCCAGCTAAGCAAGGTAAATACAGAATATGACCCCACACTGCACCAGCTTCCTGGCATAAAAATAGATAGTAAATGCCCATCCACTGAACAAATTATCCATCATTTTGAGGGCAATCTGAGAAGACAGCAAGCCATTACATCTGGTGTGGTGCTCCAGCCCTGGTGCAGAGAGCATTGTTAATGGGAGATAGAAATCCAAAGCACGTTTACATGATATTGACTGGCCAAGACAGACACGTGGTGCTGTCAGAGATATGTAAAAACACATCAAAAAGCTTTCAGCAGCACATGTTTTAGAAGAGAAAAAAAAATTAAAGAGGATATTGCATCTCCTCTCCCTTGCTCTCCTCAGATCACAAAGTTGACATTCTCCTGACAAAATAGAGGATTTTAGCCTTTTGAATTCAGCACACTGAAATTCTGTAACACTGCTATTCAGAGACTGACTTAATTGTACCTAACATTTGAAGGAAGGACCTCACGGACAGCAGGTGCGTTCTGGAGCACAGTGTGGAGGACGCAGAAAAGGAAAATGTTTTGCACTATGTCTGTCTTCATTTCTAATCCTGCAGTGTTGTGGAACATAGGCATTCTATGGGACCTCTCACCGAGAGCCTCATTGTTACAAGGAGGTAGCAGACAGCAGTCATGTCTTCCCTGGTCTTCCATATAGACACGGTGACCCAGCATAATGTTTGTCATAAAACAGAGTGTCAGCAAGGTGAGCAGATGGAGAAAGAATGGAGCTCCCGCTGACATCGCTGCCTGCTCTCCCCCCTGTTCCACTCCTGAGAGTCCCTTTGGGCCACAGCCTGGCAAGGGCAACAAAACCTGGAAGAGGGTAGGTGAAATGCCAGAGCAAGGATAGATGGCAGTCACAACAACTCTAAGTCCTGCAGGAGCCTTTGAGAAGTGTGGGAGCAGAATGGAAAGGTTGTTTAGGGACGGAAAACTACCCGCTTCACCTTTTTTACTGCGTGGTGTTCCACAAAAGCTGGAGTAACTTCTCTGTCCCATATTTTAAACTTTTTTTTTGAGGCAGAATCCTTCAGAAAGTCACTCTGAATATGACACAGCCTTCCTCCATCTCTAGCTTGAAGCAGGAGAATACTGTGATTGTTTGGGTGGATTTCCCATTCTTGAGACCTGCTGTGTGCATCAGTTACCAGGGAGACCAAACAAGATTGTCTTTGCTCTTGGAAGCTCAGGAGTGTTTGCAGAATTGATACAGCTTGGTGATGCACAGTCAAGGAGAGGTGGTTTAGTATGGACAGTCCACAGACATGGCCATGAAGGAGACTGTGTAGTCTAACTGCCCATTACTGGAAACAGAAACAACATAGACTGGGAGTACAAGAGAACTGGGAGAAAAGGAAGAAAAGTCCAGTAACATGGAAGGACAGAAGTAATATGTGGGGAGGACAGGAGAGGAGTGGAGGGAAGTTCAAATCCTTGTACTTACTAAAATCCATGAAATGGAAAATTTAAGCCTCTGATGAAAACAAAAAGTTGAGTGCCCCCTCCAAAATTTTTTTTCCCACTTATATTCTCAAACACTGCAGTAGATGGGGAAAAAAGAGTTTGTGAAGATAAACCTCATCTGGATTCAACACCACTGGCTCCTATTTATTCTTCCCAAGTATCTGACTTCATAATTTGGAACAAAGATAATTTACATACACATTTTTCAATTGTGTTTTATTTAACAGAAACCTGTAGCTGTGTTTGCTGGGCAAAACTCATTCCAAAAGTAAAACACTCCAGAATAAAATATCTTTCTTGATACATCTTAACCTTAAATACAAGCTCTGCTCTTGGTCTTATTAACCTCCGAGACTTACTTTTCATTGATTTTCTGCAAGCAGGGTCAAGCTCGAATAACCTTCCTGGTGTGAGCAACCTGAATAAAAGCAAGGGAGTTCAGCAAGAGTTAGACACTGTGACTACAACCCCATATGAAGTCCGATTTGTTCTGTCTTGTACAGAGGTTAATTAACGTTAGTTAGTTCGCTTTAAAGTCAAAGGACTCCATATCTTCCAGTGCTTTTAAAAATCTCAAGCAAAACACCATGTTATGGGTATAATATAGGTCCCATTCTGTATCCAGGCACAGGAGAATTCACACTGCTGAGTGGTACATTCCTTGTTTAGTCTGTCAGGTTAACAGGGAGAGGCTCCTGTGAAGGATGGACTCAGCAGAAACCCAGCTTAGATGCATGCAATGACCCCTTTGGAAGCTATCACCCTATTCCTTTACTTAGATTTTAGGGTGACTTTTGCTAAAGATCCAATGGCAACAGTTGGATATCAGCAACGATTTTTCTGTGCATTGACTGCAATACTAGAAAGTGATGCTTCTGCCACTCGTATCTCTAGTCCTGAGGACTCTTTCCTCAAGGTCTTGGGTGTTGTAGTTTAACCCCAGCTGGTAACTGAGCACCACACAGCCCCTCACTCACCCCTTCCACTCCTAAAGGGGATGGGGAGGAGAATGGAAAAAAAGCTCGTGGGTTAAGATAAAGACAGTTTAATAGGATAACAAAGGAATAATACCACTAATAACAATAATAACAATTAATTTGTGGGCACAAATGTAATTGCCCACCACATGGTAAAGGAAAAGAAAACCAAACCCAATACCCAGACTGTTTCTGAGCAGCGGTCCCACCTCGCGGCCAGCTTCCCCAGTTCCATACGGAGCATGACGTCGTATGGTATGAAATATCCCTCTGGCCAGTCTGGGTCAGCTGTCCTGGCTGTGCTCTCCCAGCTTCTTGTGCACCTAGCAGGGCATGAGAAGCTGAAAAGTTCTTGATTTAGTGTAAACACTACAACTACCCAGCAACAACTGAACACATCAGCGTGTTATCAATACTATTCTCATCCTAAATCCAAAACACAGCACTATATTGGCTACTTGAAAGAAAATTAACTCCATCTCAGCTGAAGCCAGGTCATTGGGCCGTGATGTCTTGGGAAAATAAGACCCTGTAGAGCTCTTCATTCCTATGCCTGACAACACATCTACCAGATGTGTGAAAAATGTTGCCTTGTAAAATGAAATAAGATTAAATGAATAAACAAATTTTTTAAAAAGCAATTGGAATAGCAATAATGACAAAAGGAAAATGTAGCCCTTCAAGGCTTCAAAATACTTTGCAAATGTTATCTCATTAACATTAAGGTAAATGCACAGTGTTTTTAGGCTTATTTAAGGGATTTGGAGGGGGGGTTCTTTTTCCCCCTGTGCCTAGCAATTAACGTAATTTTACAAATGCACTTTAATTATACATAAAAATAGAATAAATATTTTTGCAACATTTTGATTTAAACAAGCATTTAATTAAGCCCTATTAAGATCTACCATATGTTTTGCATACGATCGACTATTATAAGTGCACCTCCTCTGGAGGTTTTCAGTGTTAGAGGAAATTGCATTATTTGACATGGGCAGCCTGGTATGTAATTGACTCACAATTACAGATGCGATAAATAATTATTATTAAAAACACATTAACATTGTAATAACTGGGTAGTCATTTTGATGGCTCTTAATAAGCCACTGTAGCTGAAAGTGCATCAAGCAGCACTTGTAAAGTACTGAGGATCTGGCAGGACTGCAGCTTCCACGGTAGCTAAAAAGTGTGTTGTCCAAGTTACTACCAATTTTTTGAGGCTAGGGTATGGTTTCTTGTCACTACTTAGCCCACTCTGTGCCTGCTGTAATGATGCAATCTTCTGAATTGCTTCAAAACATACAATCCTAAAACTTTAGGGCCAAACTGTCACAGGGCCAAAAAGACCAACAGCTCAACAAAGTTGATTTTCCTTCCCTGTAATTTCACCCAGTTCCTCTGAGCTTTAATCTAATACTTCATGCTTGACTCCGTGCCTGACTAAAGCCTAGCTTGTTTTTGGCAGCACACATAGGAGGGTATCTATATTTCTTCTACAGGGAACTGGAAATGCCACTCTTCCTGAGAGGGAAGGAATTAAGTCCAGTTTTTGGCATTATTATTTTAAATCATCAACTAGTATTATTTTTCTTCACATCTTTCATTTTTTCCTCTTTTCTGTGAATGTTCTTCTACTTTTTTTTTTTTTTTTTTGCCTTCTGTCCATTACAGGGAAAAATGAATGAAAAAACAATTTATTTTAGATGTACTGAAATATTAACCCAACTTTAAAGACTTCTACACACACATTTTTGCCAACATTATGAGTTTCTCATATCTTCTTTGATACAAGCATAATTTCAAGCAATTCATAGTGTTTACTGTATCCATGGTATAACAGAGGTACTGTTAGAGCTCTGTCGCCTTTTCCGTTAAGTCAAAGGCAGTTGGCAAACCTCATATTTCAAATCCAAAAATGACATTGAAAAGTATAATTCTCGCTACCCATTAACGAGTGTTAAAGTCCTTCTGGGATGATTCGGTTTAGCACTCTGTTTGTATGAGTTAGTCTCCAATTTCTGGCTGCCAGGAAGGCCAACCGTGTCCTGGCAGGCACCAAGCCTGGCATTGCCAGCCAGTCTAGGGACAGGATTGTCACACTCTACACTCCGCTGGTGTGGCCTCACCTTGAGTACTGGGTGCAGGTCTGGGCGCCACAGCACAAAAAAGACATAAAACTGTTGGAGAGTGTCCAGAGGAGGGCAACAAAGGTGGTGAAGGGTCTAGAGGGGAAGGCGTGTGAGGAGAGGCTGAAGGCCCTGGGCTGGTTCAGCCTGGAGAAGAGGAGGCTGAGGGCAGAGCTCATGGCGGCCTACAGCTTCCTCCCGAGGGGGAGCCAAGGGGCAGGCACTGATCTCCTCCCTCTGGTGACCAGCGACAGAACCTGAGGGAACAGCATGGAGCTGCCACAGGGGAGGGTTAGGTTGGAGATCAGGAGAAGGTTCTTCCCCCAGAGGGTGGTGGGGCCCTGGAACAGGCTCCCCAGGGCAGTGGTCACTGCCCCGAGCTGGGCTGAGTTCAAGCAGCGTCTGGCCAACGCTCTCAGTCATCTGCTGTGTTGGGGCTGGTCCTGTCCACACAGCTCCACAGCCAGGAGCTGGACTCCATGGTTCTTATAGGTCCCTTCCAGCTTGGGAGATTCTATGATTCTAATCTGTGTTAAGCAAAAGCAGTGGGATTAGGTTAAACAGTTCAAATCATTTGTCTCTGTCAAACTGGTTTATTTATCAATGTGATTAGAGGTCTGTGACCAGAACTGGCTGTCAGAAGGCATGTGAAGTCAAGCAGGTAGGAATAGTAACCTTCCCTTCTGGTACCTCTGCAGTATGTTGGTCTACAACTTCAATCCTTTACTTTCTATAACTGAACCGGAATGCTTACCTTGGTTTTTAACTGGCTTTAAACTTACTTACCAAATGCAGCTGCTCCACATATTACTTTCTATCCCTGGAGTCCAAAGGTGCTGGGCACCTTGCAGAATCAGGTGGAACCTTCTCCAGTTAATGTGAATTTTCACTGACGAAAGGAATGTCAGCGTCTTAAAGTTTGTACAGCTTGCTAGGAGGTATGTTAGTGTTGCCTTGGGACTATTTCCCATATTGCTGCATGATTCTCTGTTACAATACTCAGAGGAAAAATTCAGCTTAATAAGCACTAATGAATCACAAAACCTCATGTTATACAGAACAAAAAGCTGACCTAGCAGCTTTTTATTTATTTATTTGAAAGACAAGATAATAAATACTAGTCACGAGTGCAAATTAAATTTTCCATTGCTGAGACAGTTGTGTAGTAGATGTATTGCTGTGATGTTCTTCCCATACCTAGAGTGATTTTCCCTTTCGCCTCTTCCCTTAGGATGGTGACTGTATCCCTTGTCCCTCAGGATTATAAAATACAGTCACACACCTGCTAAGTTTGCCCCTAACTAGAGCCATTGACTTCTGATTACAATTAGTCTCTTCTTATCTGACCTACACAGAAAGCTGGCTTTACGATAAGCTCATTTTCCAGGGTTCTTTCATAGCTACTGGAGAGAGGCAGTCAACTCAGAGGGTGACTCATGCCATCAGCTGTAGACACCTGACTTAAATAAGGTAAGCTCCACTGTGGAGACACTTGTCACTTTTTCACTGGGTGAGTGGAAGAACCTGCACAGCCCAACAAATACAGAAAGGATTTTTAAATGTCTAGAAATAGTTTAACACATTCTTTCTTTCTCTCCTGACTTTATAAGGCCTTATCAATGTTTTCCTTATATTTGGTAGAGCATCCGGGAATACTGCATGCAAACAATGTAGACAAAACCATGCTATGTCTATTTTCCTATGTCTTATAGAACCTAACTCAACCTCACATAGTTCCAGTTCACCTTGTGTCACAAGCCACAGCATGCAAAACATATGCTATAAAAATATTAATTTGTCAGGCTGTGATACAATAGATAATCATTAAGATTATTTCAAACACTTGAAAAATAAACTCAAACATACCCACAAAATATGTTTACCTACAGAAGTACCATATAAGGTTTGAAGAAACCAGGGCTAAATAGTGTGTAATACGGATATGACCCTCATAGAGACTAGCCAAGGACCCAACCTGGGCGTCATAAGTTTTCTGGAGTGTCTACCACTAATTGAGGAGATGCAGTAAATTTAATTTATGAAAAGTTTCATTTTTTAGTTATTTTTTCTCTAGAAGATAAATATGCCTATAGTGCTGGAAATAGGCTGTTGAATACAGCAAATTATAAACCCAACCGTCATGACACATTTGGCAGTGCTCAGATACAACAGAGTCCAATTCAAAGGGAGAGGTGGAAGGAGCCAGATACCTTATGCAGGTAAAGAGAGCTTTTGGGTTCTCAGATCCAGGTAGTGGATGTATCAAGAAAGATTTCCAGTGATTATTTATCATTCTTCAATGATGACATGCAATGAAATAATGATAATGTAAGTTGGTATTTCCACGCATAGGATTAGAAGAGATGCTGTAAGATATTTTTAGGATTTTTGTTTCGATAGTAAAGAAATAGCAAATGTTTTAGCATTTTACTGGCTTGGAATTTCTGCAACTAGCATGGTATACTGCTACACACCGTGTTGAGTAAATACTAATAATATATGTAGAAACTTGTTTGCATACACGTTGCAAAGAGAAATACCTGTAATTAAGCATGTGAATTTCTTTCTTGCTACTGCAGCAGTACTTTTTATCACTAAGAAAAATAAATCAAACTGCTGATGTTTTCTTCCTCCAACTTTTCACTGCAACATGAACAAGTAAATCTGATCTGGTAATTACTGAGCATGGGTTTGTGTTGTCCTTAATCCTACCGAGGGGCATTATGGAGAGGAGGAGCTTGTTTTGACTCATTTAACTCAAAGAAAGAGAATCATATCAGTCAGTGATACATCTGCTGAAGACATACATCTCACAAAGAAAAACGAGTGGAAGCAAACTAATACAACAGATGGATGCTCACCTAAACACATATTTCCTTCCCATAGAACAAAGTCTTGTACATGCATCTGCCAAGAACTCACTCTCTGGAACATCCTTGACTTGTCAGAGGCTGTAAGTCCTCTCAATAGCTTTCAAGCCCTCAACCTCAAAATGGAACCTGATGAATTACCCTCTGGGTCGGAGGCTTCGGACTGACATCTCACTGATGGAAGTCTGTTCACCCATCCAGGAAAGATGCTACAGAAGTGCATGTGGACAGGCACATGGGAGAAGATCGATGTTAAGGACAGATGTAGAACATTTTCAAGTCAACTTGATATAAAGGTCAAACCTTTGGTCTGTTTGCCTTTATATTAATTTATTTAAAGGATTCTTTGTCCCATGTTCCTTGCCCACAGGACATTTTATTTTGCATTTCTATATCTACCCACAGACTACAGTCATGTGGAGTCAAATCTGTGGTGGGGGAAACCTGAAAAACCTTTTCTTTAAAGCAATCAAGCAGCAGACTGTGTGTGTTGGATAAGGCTTGTACCACAAACAGCATCTCAGTCTAATTATAAGCATTTCATTTCCCGTGAGCAGCAAGAAATGTTTTGCTTGGCTCAAAACTTCTAGGGACAGCCAGTCCATGGTGTGACTTTTGAAACAGAATCAGTTCAGTGCAGATGGTCCTTGTGATCTAACAAAATAATGATTCACTCCAGCTAACTAGTATGGAATTGCTCTGATTTTAACTAGAAAGAAATAAAGAGATGGTCACAGGCTCCAAGTCCTAAACAGGCACAGTGTGGTGTGTAATGGAGAGTTTGCAGAACTAAAAGCATCATACAAACGAGTAACTCATTACCGTTTTCGTATAAAACAATAAACTAGCTGTTTGTTTGGGGCAATTTCATTGTATGGATTGAAACTTTTCTTCTCTTTAGATGTAGCTGCCATTGTATAACCCAGCAAATGCCACTGCGTGCAACATGGAGCGGAACATGAATGAAATTCTACTGTCACTGCACCGGCATAAATCAAGGAAGACTTTATTTAAGTAAGTGAAGTTTCAGCTGTTTATTTGACAACCAAGCACTGTAGATAAAATTCTCTAAACAGTCCATTGCCCCATAATGTTTAGCTACCATAAATCAGTTTTCTTAGCTTCAGCAGGAGATTTCCCAGTTTATACCCAATGATATATATGAGAGGGGGAGAAGTTCAAAGCAGCCAGCTGCATGACTTTGAACCTGGTTCTAATCATGATCATATTTTCAGCATTTTAACTTCAGCTAGCTGTGTTACATGGTTATTAGACATGTCCACATATATTGAATATTTCATGTGAGATCAGAACAAAAATCAGGAGAAAGAGACCTAAGATGAACAAGAACTTTGATACAGATCCTGAACATCTTCAATGATCAAATTCTTGTATAACAAGGATGTGTAGGTCTTTTATTCTAAATCCTGTTGTCTGCAAGAACACATGCACTTCTGTGTAACACCAGAAGTGTTTGGTAAGTTGATGCTTTTGGCTGTTCTAAATCTAGTTGAAGAGATCTTAAAGTTTGAACCATGCTGACTTAATTTCTAGTCTAGGACATGCTCGGGACCTAGGGAAGATAGGAAAAGTATTTTTGCTAAAATTGAAAATATTCTATTAGTGATGACTAAAGCCAGACTATGCGTATGACATAAAGCCCAATGTCTTCCAGCAGAAAACACTTTGCAAGGGGCCTCCTGGAAACTACAGGAGTCCTTACCTTCAAAAATATCCTTACTTTCCCATGGAACAGAAAAATTCTTTCAAATGAAGAATCACATCTAGAGGAAGTTGTATAGCTCATGTACTTTGAAGACACCTACCTGGATCCCAAGGTGTTCTGGTAACAGGCCATACTCATACTAGTGTTGACTATTTCTGTCCCACAGTCTGAAATACTTGGGGTGTTTGTTCTATAGGAATTATCAGTATGACTTTAGTTTAAATTATTTGACGTACAGTACTTTAAATGCAAGTTGATTACTACTATATCCTGTCTTGACAGTGCTGTACTTCTCTGGATCTTTAATAGGGATTGTGGGTGCATGAATATGAGAGGATGTATTTTACCTTACATCTGCTTTCATGTACTGAATACTCAGTTGCCACAAATAATGTTTTCCCACATCTTTAATGTATACAAATTAGAACAGAGAAGGACCATGTCACATGCTTAAGAGCAATAATGTCATTTCTGTGTTATTCTAAATAAGCATTAGTTTTATGGTTTTTTAAGACTGAACTTTGTATATATTTTCACAGAAAAGAGTCAGGAAGACATTAGCTATAGTTTTATTTTAAAAGTGTCATGAGTTATTTTTCCTTAGAGGAAATAAAAATTAAAAGGAACTACTGTATCTACTGTAGTGCTGAAAGGAAGGGCTCTTTGAATCAGAAAACCTGGACTTGCTGCAGACTAATTGTTATTCCTCACAGACAAGTCACACAAAAGAGCCATTTTTGAAGAATGCTATCATAGATTTCTGATACCATGTCTGCAAAAGTGCCACCACATCATTCATTCAACAGGCAAAATCGATTTTACAGAAAACTTTTACATCTAAAGGAAGGGAAAGAAAAAAGGATCTCTCAGCTTGTTGATGTACAAGAAAACCAGGTGGAAAACAAATTCTTTTAACACATCATGGAGTGAAGCTGTTTGATTAGCGACAGGAGGGATTCATGTTATATGTTTGGCCACTGTAAGATAAAGTGATTATAGCCCTAATACATTGCAGGAGTTAGTGCTCCCAGCTCACACCGTTTGGGTTTTTTTTTACCAAAACTCTTTGAAAATAGGCATGGATTGACACATGCCCTAATCTTCCCTAATATGGAAAGGTCAGTAATCTACCTGGTTCTGGGTTGTGTGCTCGTAATTGAGATGCATCCGAGCACTTGAGTCTTTCCTTCAGGGCAAATTTAATGGAATCATTTCATTGTGTACTTCTCAGCTGCATCAGGCAGTGGTTTGAATTCACAGGAAATTTTTTAAGTATTTGTTTGTCAACAGCAAGGTTGCTACAGGAACTGTATCAGTGTAAATCCTTTCATATTGGAGTTAGATTCTGGTTTTATTTGCCATTGGGTTCGATACCTCTGCTTATAAAAACGTTCAAAGGCCTGGCTCCCCAGTAATGTATTAATTTAAAAAAAAAATAAAAAAAAAAAGTAGACAAATCCTTAGCATATTTTCCTATAGTCTGTGGGAGTAAGTGTTGCTACGTTGAATTTGGTGAGGCCCTGGCACAGGGTGCCCAGAGAAGTAGAGAAGTTATGGAGGCCCCACCCCTGCCAGTGTCCAAGGCCAGGTTGGATGGGGCTTTGGGCAACCTGGGCTGGTGGGGGGTGTCCCTGCCCATGGCAGGGGGTTGGAACTAGATGATCCTTGTGGTCCCTTCCAACCCAACCCATTCTGTGATTCTATGAATTAATCCCTATATGATTCTAAGATTCCTGGATATAGACTATCAATAATCAATTCAGGTGCACATCTAGTGGTATTTGAAATGTCCTAGGGTATTCTTTTGGTTCTGAGACTGTCATGCCAAAGTGCCTAAACTGCTCTACCACATCCTGAAACACCTGCAGATGTCTCAGATACGTTATGGCTTCTCAGATGACATCCTATGTAGACACCTATATGTAGACAGTAGCTACATAGTTTCTAGCTTCTGGAAAATATTACGACTAGCATTAACTAGACATGCAATATATGTTGCTAGAGTTTCCCAACGTGTTTTGCACCAGAAGCAGAGTGCGTAGGTGTGGGGGGTTGGCCCCAGCCAACAGCCAAGCACCCATATGGCCGCTCGCTTCCCTGCCTTAGCAAGAGCAGGGAGGGAATAGGAAGAATGAGAGTGAGAAAACTTGCGGCTCAAGGTAAAGACAAAGAGATCACTTATTGTGAAACAAACAAAGAATCACAAACAAACATTAAAACACTTCAGGAAAACACACTCTACTCCTTTCCCAAGCTCAGCTTCACTCCAGACACCTCTGCTCCTGCCCTGTTATCACTCCAGGTTCCCCCTTGTCCCTTCAGTGAGGCAACAAGCAGCATGTGGGGGTTGCGTTCAGGACATAACAGTGTCTCTCTGCTGCTCCTTCCTTTTCATTCTTCTTCTGCTCTATCATGGGTCTTCCACAGGCTGCAGTTTCTGCAGCTGCTGCCCCACCATGAAACATCTACTCCTCTGATCTTGGTGTTCCCTCTGGTATTTCTCTGTGATTCCCTACCTCTCTTTTCAGCACTTTCTGCTCTTATTTAAATGTGTTTTCACAGAGGTACCACAAATTTCACTGATGGGCTCAGCTTTGGCTTGCACTGGCTCCATTGCAGAGCTGGCTGTGGTGTCCGGCACAGGGCAGCTACTGATTTCTTTTCACGGAGGCCTCCCCTGGTACCCCTCATTACCAAACCTTATCACCTACATTCATACAGTAGGATCGGAAATTTGCTTGCAAATAATTTCTTTCCTCTATAATATAGACTTTACTCTTTCCAGGGGCTGTACACAAGGCAGGGTGTCTTAGAATTGTAGACAAATCAACTTGTTTCTGGTATCACCAGGTTCTGACTTGCAGTGTGTCCCAAAATAAAGTAGGATAATAACTCTAAATTCTTGTGAAGGTGACCTATGACCTCGACAATGGGTAGCTCACCTACCTCCAGCCACCTGATAATTACAACATGAGGGTGAGAGTCAGCTTGAAATTAGTCCTGTTTGTACCTTTCTCCATGTGAACCAGGGCGTTGATTTCCCTGCCCTATGTCTCCATGGGAGATGACTGTCATATCTCCCATGGGAATCTAGGCAGCTGGTTGACTTGGCAGTGCTAGGTTAGCAGTCGGTCTTCATGATCTTAAAGGTCCTTTCCAACCTAAATAATTCCGTGATTCTGTTACTCTTGTTCAGGAACAAGGAGATAGTAAAGAATTGAGTGGGGCTACTGTGAAATGTTTGTGTCCTCATTGCAGAGTAGTTGTTATCCACAATGCTTCCAGCAGCTCCTGAATTGGGAAATACAGTGTGTTAGGTCCTGACATAAAGTCAGGGTGCATCTTCAGTAGATATCATCACCTGCTCATCTACTCATTTGCAAGAAAACCTAAGCACATAGGCAAGCAGACAGGTGTGGTGCACTTCGGTAAGCCTTCTGGACTGGCATGCCATAAGAGAGAACACTGAAGTGCCTTAGATGCTAGAGTCAATATATGTCAGCTCTGTTCTTCTAGCGTAGTTAGTATGGCTCAATGTCATGTGCTCATGGTAATGCTGGCCTACAGAATTAAATATTTCTTCATCAGGAAGACTCACTGACTGACGTTGCCTTTGGAAGCCATCTGTATTCAAAACCCAGAGATGGGTCCAGGATATTGTGCAAAGACTTTTTTATTGTGTGACTTGAAAGACGATGGCAGGGGCAAAGACTGCTTCAATGGTGGGATGTGGAACAGAAGCTCCCTCCTTTATATCATTTCATGTCAGAAATTAGTGGGAAGAGACACATCTTTTCATGGCAGTGCGGTGGTTTTGCTTTACACCTCTGGTACATGAAGTAAGGCTGCTGGGGAGATCGTGCTGCACAGAACTAGAAATAGGCTCAAATTCAGAGCCACAGGGACAGTGGAAACAGCCAATGTCTGCTGAAGTTCTCTTGTCTCTAGTAAATCTACTGTATCTCCTAAAGGTATTGTAAATGCAAAGACACTTGGGAAATACACACACAGCTTTGCAATTTGCACTGATTTTTTTTCTGCTCCAGCAAGCACTTGCAAACCCATTAGGCATTTTATGACAATATTCCGTTGCTCCTGTAGTTACAATAGATGAGCAATAGCCAAACTCTCAGTTCTTTCTAATAACATCCCTGAGTTAGAAGGGAATCAGAAAAGTATTATGACGCTGGACTGGACAAAAAGGTGAAGATATTGCTTGTATGAAATTAATACACTGTGTAAAAACCTACTTTATTGTTATTAATTGAAAAGCTCCATTAACTTAAAAGGCAAAAACAATGGGCGGTAAATTATTTTTTTCAGGGTTAATCTTCCATTGAATGGAAAGGGCACGTTATTTGCCTTCCATTAAAGTGATATTAAAGTTATATTCCTAAATGTTTATGCGAAAGTGATGTTGCATGAAAAATGAGGTAGGACTTGATATCCTTTAACTGGAAATTTATTTTGCATGGGATGATATGGTGTGGATCATCAACAGAATTCCCTCCCCAGTATAGGGAATATTTTGAGGTAATGCAAAATAGACACCGTACAAATGAAAACATCATGTTCTGCAAATTCATTCCTCTTTGGAGTATTCATGCAGTCTTTCTAGTTACAGAATCCTAGTATTTCATAACTACAGTTTACAGCCATAGCAGGTCTAGCAATAAAAAACAGAACCATGGATCAATTTTTTTGCAGTTTACGCAAGGACACTCAAGAAATGTTCAGTGATCAAACTCAAGCTTTTAAATTCCTCATCTAGACTACTGACTATTTAATTCCTTACCTAGTAGCAGTTTTAATATAAGAGCAAAAGCAAACTGTACCATGTTTTCAGAGGAGTCGCAGAGAATGAAATTACAAGAGTTTTACAAGCTGCCATGTGTCAACAGAGCTGTGCAAGTGTTTGCTTGAATACTTGTTGCCTGCACCAAACCTGACACTGGACTTAGCCTATTACAAAACTGGATTACACTACATTATCCTCATCACATAGAAGTGTGTATAGGAGCGTTTACCACCCCTCGCTTAACACGTGTTGACTTCTTTACAAGTGTCCCGTTACCTGGGGTCCCCGTTGCTGGAACAAAGTGTGGTAAGGATTACTGTAAATGTGGCAGTCGACAGCAGCCAGGCTGCAAGTCCCAACTGCACAAATATACAACAAGAGATTCTCCATGCCTGAATTGTTTCATAGCCTACATGGACAAGCCACACGCAGGCAAGAGCTACCATGCAAGCAAAACTGGCAGGGGCAGGGATTTCAGATCATAAGTAAGCTACAGGGCATTGATGTCGGGAATTGAAATTTATTTCTTTAATTTCAGTTAATTTCAGTTTTTTGCTATTACTTGTGGGTTTTTAATATGTAATTGCAACACATGCTTTAAGTGCAGTAAGGATGTGAGAAGTAGAAGAGAGAATGTGAAGAGAAGGATAGAGATTTTGTCAGATGAAGCAGAATATGCAGAGGAAGAGAAAAGAAAAAAAAAGCTGGGAGGAGAATACTGTGCATTTAGGACAAGAATAGTATAAGGACAAAGGGAGGAGCAGAGCAGAAAGCTTTCACTAGCAGTCAAAACTTGCTTGATGACACCAATAATCAGTACAAAGGTCACACAAACCTTTGCCTGTCCAGTGTCAGATGTTCCTTCATTAAGGATGTGGTTGTCAGCAAAGGTGGACGTGGAAGTAGTAATGGATGAGATAGTAAATCACTCTTGACTTTTACATGTTCAACTGGAGGTGCCTCCTGGAGACCTTGTCACTGCTAAGGTCTTCATCTCAATGAATGAAGAGAAGCACAAGATGTGAACACAAAAGACCATCTGATGAAACACTCCATTATTCACAGACTACAGTGGGAAACGAGAGCAGTTATGTTTCTAAGACAGATATATAGAATAGATGCCTTAAAGTATATGTGCAAATGCAGACTTCAGTTTTCTGGATGTTCTCTTCTCTGACCGTGGATTAGAAAAGTGTATTTTGATAAGTTAAGTTTGTTTTTCCCCTCAAAAGTTGTTTTTCCAGGTGGTACGGGTGATAATCGTTGCATTATCTGGTGAAGTTTATATTGCCCCCTGCTGAGTTTGATGTATCCTAAGGAGAAAGAATGGAAATTCGCTTCTAGGAATTTCTTTTTAAACTGACACTAAAAATAGAAAATAAAGACGCCAGGTTACCCGAGTTTTTATGAAAACAAACCTCTAAAGTAAAAGTTGACAGTGACTTTTTTTCCTTGCAGAACGAAGAAGCGAAAGTCTGCCTTTACTGGCTAAAATCAAAGGGATTTTTTTTCCCTTTTTAAGATGTTGAACAAACACCTCAAAACGTGAAGTCTTGTCTTTTTCTTATCTGAGACACGCAAGGCAGAACAAGATACCAGAGACTTTGAAAGCAAGGTGAGAGTACTTACTTATGCTGTAACAGCTACACTGTCCAAGGTTTGAAGGATGTGGAATTCACACTCTTTCTGGAAGGCTGCTAAGTTACCTCTACAGCACGTATACTTCAGAAGTTGGTATAGCAGATTATATCTGATGCCTCCTGCATTTATCAAAGTTAAGTGGAAGGTCAAAATCACTGATGTTCTCTCTCCACTAGAACGCAAAAGGTATTGCAAAGCAGAGAAACTTAACAGAAACAAGAAGAAACCTTTGTTGAAAGGACTATACTGGGTCCCAGGTTTTGGACATGAAAAGAAACAAGAGACTGAAAGAAGCACTTTTGTGCTGGAATGCATAAACGGGATGACAGAGATTGTGTTCTCAATCCAAATGCCAGACCTTTTTCCTGTAGGAGTGTGTGACAAGTTATTAATTTTATTTACCTAGTTCGTAAAATATACACAAGTTTCCAGAATTAAATCTTATGAACAAGAATAAATAGGAAAGCACTAAAGACAGAAATGTTACCTCAAATAGAAAATCTTAATGTCACTATAGTTATTTCAGTAATTAAAGACAAGGCATGTTTCTTCCCCCACTCCACATATTACTTTCATCTTTTAAATCACTGTTTTACAAAGAATTAGCTTTCTTTTCTATTTGTTTGAAATTGTTTCATGGAATGTAATCATATTAAAATTATTTTGTCATTAAAGATTTTTATATTCTTTTTCAGAGAGCAGAAAAAAATATTATTTTTTTTTACAGTTTTGACAAGATGCATCTTCATAGTAGAAAGACTGTGAAAAAAAAAATAATCTGTTCTCTCAGTTCAGTTCACTCCTTTCCTCACACACTCAGTTTAAAATATGACATTTTCTGACTTATTCTGTCAGTATTCGCTGTCAACTTTGCCATCTCTGCCAGGCAGGGTTGATCAAAAGCCAAAAGGCAGTGATTTGCCACTTGGCTTCCATTTGGCTAACACAAGCTATGGGGAAGCCTGTTTCTTCCAGTTCTTAGTACAAGGTGCAAGTGTGGAGTTTTTGGGAGGGACAAGTCATTTATGAATTGGAAGTGCAGCTTCGGGACAGCCTAAACTGTTTACATTTTGGGCTGATATATCCATGCCATTTAGAATTCAGTAAAAATGACAGTGTACTTCAGAAGTGTCAAAACCGTTCACTTACCAAATCAAAAATGCTGGTGATTCATACATCTCACATCTGCAACACCTCAAATATTTGGTGTTTTCAGAGCGGATTCTGACTCTCTAATAGTGCATCTAGATCATCACACAAGTAGATTTATCACTTTGCTAGATGTGACAAAATGGAGTAGGGTCTGTCTTTCTTCTCTCCCTCTCTCAACTAACAAGTCATAGAGAAAAGGAAAAGTCCAATTATTGAAGTGAGATTTATCAAAAGCACTCAGCACTTTTCTGAGTCATCACCCATTGAACTCTATGATTAAACTCTCGCTGATTTCCATGGCAGCAGAGTTATGCTAATTCTTACTACTCCTGGACATGTCATGCTTAAATACATCTGTGACATGCGCTTTCTTTTCAGCTGAGGTTATTTAGCACCCATTGATTGCTTTTTGCTTGCCCTTTCCTTTTCTGCATTCTGGTTTTCAAGCTAGTAAGTCAGCTGGATGTCTCAGTGTAACAACTCCTGATCAAAGTGCTTCAGGAAATAACAGCAATTCCCCAATTCCTAGAAAATAAAATATAAAATAAAATAAAATAAAATAAAATAAAATAAAATAAAATAAAATAAAATAAAATAAAATAAAATAAAATAAAATAAAATAATTAAGTAGTACACTGTAGAAAAATGTGTATAGTTTGTTAACAACGTGCTGATTTTTAAACAAGATTCATGCAAATAATAGCTTCTACCTTGCCATTCATTACATTGCAGAACTTTTTAATTTTATTTTTTGTCTGGTTTATTTGTTGTTTCTTACGCTGTAAGATGTCTGTAGAGTTTTATTTTACCTAGTAAAATGTACTTTGGGGTTTGTTTATGAGCTGGGTAGGGATGAAAATGTACCCATAGGAGCATTTTCAGTAATTTCTCATTCTTTCTAAGTTTCTAAGTTCTCTAGTTCTATTGGAAAAATAGTGCAATAATATTTTTTTACAGAAGGAAATTTTGTTTCACATTTTGGGAGTGTCAGAATGACTAATTATAATGCATTATATTTTAGAGCCATGAATAATGGCAGACTCAAGTGCAGAAAAAAAAAGTATTTTGATTTTTGGGTACGTAGCACGGTTTCCATGAAATTTAGAGCAAATGGATAATTATGAGACTGCAGAGACTGACTACAAGAATCCCAAAAGCATTCTGTGTTTTCCCAAGCAGAGTTTTCTATCAAACCCGAATACTAAAATATTTTGCATTAAACACAATAATTCAGAAATATCTATGCGGCCATGAGGGCTTGGGATTCCATTCTTACACCAGTGTTTCTGTAGCACGAAATGACCCCTTTACCTTCTTTTCCACATCTCGCAAGAGTATGTACGACATATAGTGACAGGCTGACTCCGCCTCAAAAGAGTTATTGTAAGGGAGAGAAAAGGGCTGGGGAGAAAGAAGCTGAATAAAGTGAATTTACTTGTTTATAGTCACAGAGGACAGGCTGTAGACCATGTGAAATGGGACTAAAATTGAAGTTAATACCCACACCTATGGTACTTGGACCCCACAACCAAGACTGCGTGCACTTCAGTGATCATTCAAGGATTGCTTAAAATTCTCAGACTATCTCCTCAGTCTCCTTGAAGGTTCCCAAGTGCCCAGTCTTAAGACTTGAATTGTTCCCAGAAACCCTCCTCCCTGAGGAGTCAGTAGCCTGACTCCAGGTGAAATGCACGGAAAAGCTTAGGTGTCCATCACAACCCGTGAATAGACTGTGCCTACCCAAGCACAGAGGCCTGTCCCAGCCTCCCCAGACCTAGGCTTGAGAGGCCACATGCACTGTTTGGTGGTCATCCTGACCTTTTCCTGCTGTATTCTCAGAGTTGTGTCCTGTAGCACTAATCTGAGGACCTGGCAGACTCTAGGAAGGACCAACAGTTTGGGAATCTTCTCACTTATGTTCTCTGAAAAACTCAGCCTGGACACTTGCACAACACAGACAACTTTAAGTTCATCAAAGGCCACATCCCACTGTTTGTACATGACTGGAGGAGAATAGAGTAGGGAACGCAGAGCAGCAGGCAGATAACCGAGTTCACTGCTGTCCTCATCCTGGGGCAGCATCAGTTCACTTGTCCCACCTCCTAACACCAGCTCTAGTCACTGAGTGATCTCTTTTCATGCCTTCAGGTCAAAACACTTACGGTAGTTTAGACACCAGGAGTTAACACTCAGCTTCACTTACCTCACAAAGACGACCAATATTCATGTGTCTTTGAAAATTTCAATCTAAATCACCTCACAGGACGTCTGTCTTCCTCTTAGGGCTGCCTTCCTCAGATATATTTCCAAACCTGTGCAAAATTTTGTGGCCCTATTTTTCTCTTTTGTCAAGCATGCTGAGCCAAGGGGACCATATTTCTGTCTACACTGTATTTCACCAGAACAGCGCAATAAAATATGTACATCTGAATTGTCATATCTCTAGAATATATGAATTCTCGTAAACTCACCAGATGTTTTGAAGCAAGCACTAGGTTTTAATTGGGACATTTAAACTTGAAAAGGCCAATCTGCAATGACATTGTTCTTCTTACTTATTTCAAGTTATTTACATTTTAGAAGGAAGGGAATAGAAAGTTTCTTGTCCTGTTTTCCAGAAAAAAAAAAAAGGAACCAAGTAGTCATTGCATTAGTACTGCTTAACAGAGAGATGAAAGTAATAGAAAAGTGTAACAGAAAGTTTTCAATGAACTTTAGTCCTACAAAGGAAAAAATCCTCTGTAAATTTAACCACAAAATTTATGGTTGCAGAGTAAGGATACAATTTCTTTCCTGAGTAAAGAGTTTCCTGTTGAGGAAAAAAAATCTTTGTAAATTAAAACATGAGGATAAAGTCCTCTCCTGAATGGGCTACATAAACCATTACCATGTTACCACAGCAGAATTAAACCAGTGAAAACTGTGCTTTAGAAATTGCACTAGCAAAGTGACACCTGTATATCCACTGGATTGCAAAAACAAGTCACTGAATACTTTCAGGTATCTAAAATGGTGTTAAACACTTATGTTTCGACATCTGAATCCATCTGAAGGGCTCCATCAGATACAACAAGAGCTGAGGTAATTAGCTTAGCTACAGACATCTGCAAGTGTCTTGATTTTGACCTAACTCCACAAAAGAAATCTCATCCATTCTTGAAAACCATGGTCCTATAGCAGAAAGTGGCACATAAGTCCAATATGAATACCATGCAGGAGAGTCACTGGACCTGAAAATCATGAGAAATAGGGCTTGAAGAGCTCTTGGAAGATGAATGAACTTGTTCTTCCACTGTAAGATGGGATCAGTTATACCTGTGGTATTTTTCACTGATGTTCAGCCAATATCTTAATAAAAAAAAAAAAAAAAGGAAAGCAAATGCAAAAATAAAAGTTCCCCAAAATCTGTTTTGCACAAAAGTCTGTTGTGACCTGAAAGCATGGCTGAATGACTTAAAATGTCTTTTTCTAATCAGGCTTAGCAGAGGGCCATGGAGGGGAGGCTGTGGGCACAGGTGGTGGTTGTCCTGTCGCCACATCACTGCAGAAGCAGATTGAGGAGAAATTGCAGGAGCAAGACATGATAATTGAAATGCTTTTCATCGTGTTGCATCACTTGGCCCGGTGAGTGATACAAGGTCCATCTCAGTGTCAGCCCCAGTGCGTCTGCATCCATCTGATCGGACCCCATCCACTGTTGCCTTCCCAATGTTATTGTCTCAGCAAAAGGAATTGGGAAAAGTCATCCTTCCCCTAATATATGCACTACTTGGGCTTGGTAGAAGAGCAAAAGATTTCATTAATGTTAAACTGACACTATATTGCAGCATAAGTAAGTGGAAACAGGCTAGAAACTGGCTAGGAACAGAAGATGCTTTGTGACATGGATGAGCTGACGGATAGATACCATACAACATGTACACATAATTATATTTAAAGAAAATTATTAACAGTACAAAGATAACCTCCAAATATTATGAAATATCAAAACTAAAGCAAGACCAATTTCCCATGTATTTTTTTTAGTCTTTATTTTTTCCACTATCCTCCTGGATGTCAGTATACAGTGTCAGAACTAGGCTGGAACGATTCTTTCCCTGTCCTGCTCCGCTCAAAACCAATCTAGGACTAAAATTTCAGGGTATTATTTCTTAGCCAACAGCAAAGCTCAGTGGGACCATGCTCCATGTGGATGTTTGTGGTGGTCAACTGCTTTTTTGTAAGTCAATCCCAAACTGTGACTTTAAAAGGGCAGCATAACCACTTTTATGTGGATGATGGCAAAACAGTGATAAACAGACAAGACCTCCCAACAAACTTTGAGTAACTCTTCTGCAAGATGGATGTGTTCCTACTTAAGAGTTAAAAAAAAAAAGAGTCCATGCTTCCACTAGGAATAAACCAGTATATTTTCCATGCCTTATTCTTTTAAAAAATCAAACTTTCCTTGATGAAATTTCCTCTCAGAATTAATTCTGAGGTAGACACCTGGCATGAGATATTTCAGTGAAAACAGTTCACATTTGTCCAAAGTGTGAATGTTTGACCTGTTGGCCTGCCCGCAATGCAGTCTTTAAATGCAGTAACTATTTCAGCACAAAGATTAAAACATGCACCTATGTTCACTCTAAAACTTGCTTCCAACCTCTCAGACAGATAGTTTTTGTGTTCACAAGAACACAGGTCTTTTTTTTCAGCTTTATATGTCTCATAGTATCTGCATTGTGAAGTGTTAGTGGACAGAAATACACAGATCCAGGACAATTATTCAGTAATAGCTTTGTCCAGGGCAAGAAAAATAGAATAGAATAGAATAGAATAGAATAGAATAGAATAGAATAGAATAGAATAGAATAGAATAGAATCATTAAGGTTGGAAGTGACCTCAAGGATCATCCAGTCCAACCATCCCCCCACCACCTATTACCCACTAAACCACGTCCCTAAGTACCACATCTAACCTTTCCTTAAACACCCTCAAGGATGGTGACTCCACCACCTCCCTGGGCAACCCGTTCCAATGCCCGACCACCCTTTCTGAGAAGAATTTTCTCCTCATCTCCAACCTGAACCTTCCCTGGCGCAACTTGCAGCCATTTCCCCTTGTCCTGTCTGAATATCTCTCTTCTGCTGGCTAAAGTTATCCACTGAGGTGTTTTAAATCAGCTCTTTTTCAAGTTCTGCTTTCTTGCTTGCTTTCCTTTCCTGCACTCAGGGATGATCTACCCAAATAAGAAGTACTGAAAGTGAATTCTCACACTACATGAATGCTGGAAAATGCATATATTTACAGCTTGCTCTCTTTAAGTTAAACAATAACAACATTTTTCAAAGGCTCTTATTCTGAATGCAACATTGTTCATCTTCTAGAAAAAAAATAATTTTGGCATTTGGAAATATGTTTGAAAATAAAGCCAAGAATATCAAAGCATGCAGTATCAGGCACCAAATTCTAACATTTCAAAGGTGGAATCTTCTGTATTGACTTAATCTTGCTCAGGTTGAGCTTTCCTTTCTCTCCTAGACGGTTTGAAAGACATTTGCACCCATAGCTGTTATGTGCAGAGGGCAGCAAATTGTCCGTGCTGATTGACACTGCTCTGCAATAACTGTGGGAGAATCTGAAGGTATATATGATGGCTGCACCTATTTGGTTTTAGCCAGACCACTTCAATATTTGTAAAAATTATTACAGGTCTTTTAATGAACGAGTAATCACTATTGATATTCTTTTCAGGTTGTGGTCCTCTTATATACCAGGTTCACAACCTCAAAATTCAGCATAAGCAATTCATTCACTGTTAACTTATGACCTTAACTGCTGAAACCTAGATTCCAGTCTCTGCCAGGAAAGAGGTGTCATTCAACCAGTGTATGGCTTTTTAAAGTACTGATTCACAAAAAGAAGCATAATCCTAACTGCACTTGTTATACCACTTCTTCCATTACCTACAGATATTGCTTTGAGGAGTCATCTCCAAGCCACAGTCTGGTGTAATCTTAGTTTACCCAGTAAATGTGACAGAGGCATAGCACACGGTGACCTAAGTAGGTAAGCATCTATATGTTTGGCTCTTCAGAACAGACTGGTATAGCAGAACTTTCTATAAGCAGATAAATCTTTGTCCTTGTAGGAATTTGTGAAGCATCAGCTGAGTCATGGTGGTAGAAAGCGAAGGAAAATGCAAAGCATAACAAAGAAAAAGTAGCTATCCTGCTTTTCATAGAATCATAGAATGGTTTGGGTTGGAAGGGATCACAAACACCCTACACTAGACCAGATTGCCCAAAGCCCCATCCAACCTGACCTTGAACACTTCCAGGGATGGGGCCTCCACAACTTCTCTGGGCAACCTTATTCCAGTGCCTGAACACCCTCACAGTAAAGAACTTCGTTCACTTTAGGGGAACCTTTAAAACAGACACGATGTACAGCAATTGTTGGAGAAGATCAGTCAATGCTATCTGGAGTTTGAAAATAGTTATCTGTTAATTTATGCAAAACCTAAGCCTGCCGTGCAAACTATGTGGGAACTTATTTAAAATATTGATGTTTAAAATGACACTCTTGGTCCTTCTTTTTCTTTTTTTTTTTTTTTTTTTGAAACAGCACTTACTGAAATTTCTGTTGACAAGTTGCAGACAGAATGATGGAGTGCCTCTTTTTTGATCTGCAGTTAGAAGTCATTTGCATCCTTCCACCTTACTCCTTTTTTTCCACAAAGGGAAGTTTCTTTAACTCAGTTATCAATCAACAAATGCTCTGAAGGGCTATTTCATGCAACAATTTGTTAAAGTGACGACAATGGTATCAAACACACAGCTCTTCAGTAATAGCCCAAAAAGATCCATGTCACTGGGTTATTAATTGTACAACAAAAAGAATTTAAAACACTCACTGCCTTTGCTTCCTAAGTGAATGGTTTTTCTCTGAAATTACAGTTCCGTTTTTCTTGTTTTATTGCTATTCTGAAAGCTGGCAACTTTAATCATCTGTATTAACAAAACTCATTTTTGCAAGTAATTACTATCATCTTAACATATATTTTTAAAATAAAACATCAAAGAACAAGAAACAAGCCAAAGAAACAATTAAATTTAAAAAAAAAATTGTGTCCACTGACTAGTCAGTATTGTTTTGTATTTGGTATGTGACTTAGATATAAATATTGGAACATAATATATATAACAGCAGTTAGAGGTATGGAACAATTTTTGGATGCATTTTTTTTGGTCATTGTGAAAATGTGTAAAGTGCTGATTTGTTTTAAAGTACCTATAGCAAACAGATTGAGGCATACCAGGTGTGCATTTGTGAGATTTTCTCCCAGAGAAAGGATAGTTGTTCAGTCACTTTGTCCATGATGGAAACAGGATTTGAGATGGGCAGAGCTGCCTGTGGCCCAACCCCACTGCCCACCCCAGTAACTCAATGTGTGTAGACCTGTTCTGTACCAATTCTGGAGCACAGGTCTTATGAGGAGTGGCTGAAGGAACTGGACTTGTTTAGTCTGGAGAAGAGGAGGCTCAGGGGAGACCTTATTGCCCTCTACAACTACCTGAAAGGAAGTTGTGGTGAGCTGAGGGTTGGCCTCTTCTCGCAGATAACTAGTGACAGGACAAGGGGGAATGGCTGCAAGTTGCGCCAGGGGAGGTTCAGGTCGGAGATGAGAAGAAATTTCTTGTCGGAAAGGGTGGTTGGGCATTGGAACGGNCCTTAATGATTCTATGATTCCTCCTTGTACCAAGAAATATGGCCCATGTTTCAAAATCTGCAGTTGCACTCCTCCGGTTTAGCAGTGCCTTTAAAGCTGCTCTGTAGGTGTTTTGTTTTGTAACATGACAAAATAACCAGTCCCTCCTCAGCCATTGCTGTGTTGTTGTGCAGGTATTGCCCAACATGCTTCTGACTCTCCAAGTGCTTGTAGCTGGGCTTAGTTCTTCAAACATCACTGTTATCCCAGTACCTTGGGTGGAGTCATTCCCACATACAACATATTCACCTGTATTTTTGCAGAACTGGGCTAAAGGTGGTATATTTTTGTCTTATGGAAGAGTTAGTACTGGTATTTTCCCAGTATTCCAGTGATTAATTGTCCTAAGGGTCCCTTTGTTTCTGTCTGAGCTCTATACTATATTCCTTTATGAAAAGGAAAGAAAAGTAGCTCCATTCAAATTTCTTTAAAGGTCCTTTGAACACAAAAAAATTGGATATGTCTTTGTTGTGGAAGAGAAGGCATATTCTTTGAAAGTGTGTTGCGTCACACTGGGACTGACGTGCAAACTTTTCCGAACTTTAAAGTGATGTTTGGGTGCAGTTCCTTTTACAGCTAAGAAATCATAGATGTAAAGGTGAAAGCTGCAGATTAAGAGAAAGAAAAATAGAGGCAGACATGCTATTTTACGAGGAATTTAAGCTATTTAAAATAACAAATAGCACTTCACCTGATGTTAAGAAGACTAATAGCCCAGATCAAAACCAGGATTTGAGTACGTAAACTAGATTTAAATGGACTTCTACTGCTTATTTCCAAAATTCTGGTAAAAACACAGACGACTTCTAACTTTTCAGAGCTGTGTGGGGCAGGAATTACTTGTACGTGGAAAGAATGGGCAATTAAGACCATTCAGAGGAGTATTGATTCTCCTCACTGGCTCTGGTACTCCACAGACCCATTGAAGTAACCTTTCTCTATGGCAGCATGAAGAGCTTTCTGTTAAGCCCATATGTCCTCTAAGTGCCTACGGGTCTTGTGTGCAAAACCAGAGATGTTCAGGTCTGCCTCCTAATCGAGGTGCACTGTGGCCAGCAGTGCTGGGCAGAAAGATTGCTGGTGCCCAGGGAGGGCTGCGTTTAGCAAGTGCGCTCAAAGAACATCTAGCACGTACTGACAGATTAAGTGCCTCAGAAAATGCAATCGCTTTTGCTTTATTTTTAAAAGAAAGACAATACAAAGCCCTTCTCTGTCTTCGAAGGAAATGGCTCGAGGACAGTATGGGTAGCGAGGGTCTTTTCCCGATGGCGGCAGGGACTGGCTCTCAGGGGAGGAAGGGCCCGTCCCTGTAGCCCTGCCCTGGACTCTCAGCCGCTGAAGAGGGTCCAAGTTTGGAGATACAGCCTTAAGCTTACTGTGTCTTTGTAGCTAACCTCTAAAGCAGCATTCAGGCATTCTCCTTATCTCTTACACTTACCTTTCTTCCACTAATGAGGGATCTCTATGTGTCTGGTTGGTTCTTTATTTGTATCAGAGGACAGTATTCAAAAGTTAGGGGTGGCACAGCCAAATGTGTCAGCGTCAGACTGTCTTGGGGATCTGATTTCACAAAGCTGACTCCGAGGGTGACACTGAATTTCCACTCAGTTAAGGTTGAAGGTGCCTCACTGGGGCTTCAGGATGGTATTTCCCTCCTCTTGCCTCCTCTCTCTCTTTCCTATGCACTTCCAGTCTCTTTTCACATACTTTGACAGGGCTTGATTCAAAGCCTCTTCAATTCAGTCATATAATAGGTGAAACAACTATCGGTAGCAGCCTTCCTGATGGAACTATTCATTTCCACAAATTTAGAATTATCTTTTAACAAATGTAATGTGTGATGAGGTTTCCAACATTGCCAAACATGGCACTTCAGGGCTCCGTATATAGAACTTTAAATGTACAGCTTCGCATGACATAACCTGTGTTTCTTATTGGAGTATATATCTAAATGGATTACGTAGCGGCAGCAACTGTGAAACCTTTGCTGAACACAAGCCTAACCTTCTTCTTTTCTCCATCCTTCTTCATTTCTCTCTGCTGTTATTTCTCACTGTAAAATGCAATCTAGTAATAGAACTCTATACTGAATTTTGAGAACGATTCCACAAAACCGTTTTGCCCTGGGTCAGACAGGGTTGGCTCTAAGAAGCTTCAAGCTGAAGATACATCATACATGTAAATGATACAATTTCAATGCTTTAAATTAACATATGTATTCAGTCATGCTGGGTTTATTACTGCAACAATGTACAAGACAGTAAATAAAGTTTGGCATAAAACTTTATGCAGTTTCTTCTTTCAGTTGAAAAAAATGTTACAGATCAAGACTCGGTGTTAAATGACTGGTAACGTGAGGTTAGGTAACAACTGAATAATTACTCTACGTATCAAATTCCCTCAGCTGGAATATTATCATCCAATGACTAATAATGCATTATGTATTTCACTACCAAAGTCAATGAAAGCCAGTGGAATCACGTTTGTCCTGAGTGTTCAGAGTATAGCTGCTGAAACACTTGTGGTCAGAATATCCTGAGGCTTTGCTCTGTGCAGACAATGTGCTCTTCTTCATGGGTGAAGAGTGATGCTTCCTTTCTTCCAATCCACCTTCACAGTCCCAGATTTCCATGGACAGGCTGGGGACAGCTTATGTGAGTGGCTGTAGTCTGTGGCTGGTATCATACAAAGTGACCTTGTACCTTACAACCCAGCGCGAACATCTGGGGCCATGGGACTCTACGTGCTGTACAGGGTGTCCCCGCATTCACACGGAGGAGCGATGCCATAGCCGCAGTCTTGCTGTCTGTATTGCCAAAAAGCCTTCTCTTGAGGGCAAAGCACCCTCTAAACCTATGAGTGGCATCCCCTGCACCATACCTGGATCCAAAAGTCAGCGGGAGCTCGTGCCTGCAGGCAGGTGGGGAGTGGGCAGAGACGGGCTGTGGCAGAGCAGGACCCTGGAGCAGGACAGTGCTTCATACAGCAGGCAGAGAGGCAGGAGAGAGAAGGACTTGGGACTGTCTCCACCGCACTGCTTCCGTGGGACTGTGCAGTGCACAGAGCGGCAGAGCTGGTTGTCACAATCAAGGGTAAACAGACAACTTTCCTGCAATCAGCTGAATAACATTGTTTTTCTTGCTACCATCAAACTCTGATGCAACAATTTAATCCACTCTCTTTTTAATGTAGATGAAAGTAATATCTTTTGCTATTGTGCACTCAAATGAAATAAAACATTGCTAGCTGGAGCCAGTCAAATAAGTCCTTTCATGAATTTTGATTGGTTTCCATGGAAACGCTGACATACTCCATTTAGCGCCAGGGTCCATGCCTGAACAAAGGAACTGCTGAATGAAGTCGCAGCATCCTCCTACCCATATGCATGGCAGAGAGATGCATTTTCAAGTAACGCTGGTGATTAAGTGTTTGTATAAACATGCATAGTGCTGTGAGCACACTGGAGATCAAAATCAGTTGGACAAGAAGCATCCGTCAGCTCTAATTAAGAGTTAGGAAAAAATTAAGCATACAGTGAGTGAGATATATGCATTGCTATTGGGAATAGAGCTGTGCTTTTATTTAATATGGGGATTTAAAAATTAGATTTATTTGCAACACAGAGGCAAAATCTGGAGAAAATGAGCTCTTCTGAGGAATCTGAGAAGCTTAGCATCTCTCTGAACTTGTCTGCATTTATTGTTGGCCAAGGTGATAACAATAGCTTTCATTCTTCTAGCTGCTTTCTTCTCAAGGTGTCCTGGCTGCACTCTCTGCCCAACTCTTTTCTTGCTCACCCTGGTGTAATTTGGGAGTAACACCACAGAAATTGATGGAGTTCCACTGCTACGAAATACCATAAAGAAGAAAGTAAATCATGCTTTCTCTCCAAGACTTGTTTCACAGCCTAGTGGGTTAATATATCAGAACTAATTAACACTCCGATGAGAACCCCATGCAACAGCATGGAGTGTGCGTGTGCGCTGAATGCAGGAGACCTGACGATATTGCATCCAGATGAAGGAAAAGCTAGCGAAAAGCTAGTAAAGTGGAGCTTTTCAAATTATAAAGACCCTTTACGAAATATCTCAAAACCACATCTCAACCTGCTTGTAAAATGCCAAGTACAGCACATGGGGATGAAAACAACATGCCTGAAAAATATTGAGACTTTACAGAAGTTGGGTCTTTTTCTACTTTTTTCCCCCATACTTGTTGCCAGCTTTCTGAGAATGGACTTTGATTTTGCCTTTTCTGGATTCACTGTATTCCAGTTAAACCGTTTGATCACTTTGGGACCCAAGTGACTGAGGTGATGGGATGGAGCTATTGCAGTTGTAGTCCTAATTTGAGTCAGTACTAGTGCTGCTCATGATCAGCTGTCATGAGCAATTTTGGGGGAGCTGATAACATGCAAGACCTGCCCTGTCTGCACTGAATTTAAAGCCACAAAGGAAAGGTGAGGTTAAAATAATGACTAAGGTTTTTATACAAAACAAAGTGTTTACCCTAAAGTTTTCTCTGAAATTTTATTACTGCCAGGTTTTATGAACTTTTGTCATCTTTGCAAGAATTTCTAACAAGTGCTTGAGTGGCAAAGTGAATTAGCTTCGTACATGGCTTTTTATGAAGAATTTGTGTAGGCAAATTAATGTGAGTAAGCCACACAGTGCTCATTTAATAACTTATACAGCCTTTATTTAGAAAAGTTCCTTAGCACAGCAAAGGTTTCAGACTAGGGAATCAAAGAGGCACAGAGGTGTCTAATTCCTACATGCAGGTGACTAAGACCACAAGAGGGATGAAATTCCTAATACAGATATTTCTGGTTTTCCTAGAGATCGATTAAGGTAGCCCTTCAGTTCACTCCTCTTCAGCATGATGGATTTTAAGAATCCTATTATTAGAAACCTGAAGTTTCACGGTCGGCATCTGGAGAACGAACGCTGTGTATTCTTACAAAACAGAGTTGCAGTGCTCTCTAGAGGCAATCAAACCAGGTGAGCAAGCTCTCCTAGCCCTGGAAGCAAAGAAGGGGTGCTAACATGGCACTTTTAGGGCTAATTCACGGTGGTGAGAGGAAGAGTAGAGACTCCTGTCAGGACACTATGCAAACGGGGCTGACCTAGCTCAGCGTCTGAGCTCACTGCCTGAGCTGGTACCTGCAGTTTGCTATCGGGGAAGAAAACCGGGCAATGCACGTGAATGGTACTGGGAGAAACAAGCATACATCTAGCTCACCATGGTAAGGAGCTGTTTCGTGAAAAGATGTTAGAAGATTTGAGACAGTCCAACAGGCAAAAATTTGTCACACTGAATTTTCAATGATTTATCATGGTTTTTTACGTTTTCATGCTCCTGACTACCTTTATTTTGGGGGAAATTAGAAGAGTTTAAGTCAATAAAAAAGGGAGAGAGAATAATTCTTTTCTTAAAAAATTTATGTATTAATGGAGATCATAGAATCATAGAATATCCCAAATGGGAAGGGACCGATAAGGACCATCGAGTCCAAACCCTGGCTCCACACAGGACCAGCCCCATCACAGCAGATGACTGAGAGCGTTGGCCAGATGCTGCTTGAACTCAGCCCAGCTCGGGGTGGTGACCACTGCCCTGGGGAGCCTGTTCCAGGGCCCCACCACCCTCTGGGGGAAGAACTTTTTCCTGATCTCCAACCTAACCCTCCCCTGGGGCAGCTAATGTATAAAATTATGCAAAAGGGGATTATGATTATGTAATCATGAAGACTTCTTCTTTCCACTGCACAGGAGCACTAAATAAAATGAAATATTGGAAAAGTCAAACCGAGACATTACATTCACACAAAGCACGTTATAAAACCAAGAAAGTAATTTCTAGCAAAGACTGTTGCAATAGGCAAAGCAGCAGGGATATTTGTAAGGATGACAAGGGTATCCAGAGTTGTTGTATTTAATGACAACACAAGTGCTGGAAGATAAATTAAATGTAGTGCTTCACAGATCACAATTCTTTACAGGAAGTGTGCAAACATAACTTTCAGCACAGGTTATTGCATGTCAACGTGTCTGAGTGTTTCTACCAGCCTCTCTTGAAGCAGCTGGTTCTGGTCGCAGTGGACACAGCATGCTGGAGGAGCTGGGCCATCGCTCGGAACTGGTCTAACAACTTAAATGCGTAAATACAGAGTGTTTCACATTTCGTTTTTCATTTCCTCGTTATCTTCTGGTTGAGGTAAAAGCAAACCCTGCAAATAATTAGTCACATACTTAACTGCAAGGCTGTGTGTCTTGCACCAAGGACTGAGCAAGCTGTGGGAAATACACAGAGGCCTAAACGTTGCGAGAGTAGGGTTTAAAATGGTGCTCAACAGAAATAAGGCAATTCTCCTGTCATGCATGAAATTATAGAGGAATTGATTCTGTGTTCTGTTTGCAGTGAATCCAACAGGAGATTTACTGTTGCACTTAATGGAAAGAGTAATGATTCCTATAAACAGCACACAAATAAACAGGTCGGTCGGTCAGGCAGTTGGTCGATCTGTCTATCTCTCTATCTGTCTGACTGTCTGTCTGTCTGTCTACCTACCTAAATGTCTATGAGCTTCACTGTATTCTTAACTACCTATGTCATTAGCATAATTATAAAACATTATTAATATATGGTTGTTTTTGACCCAGCGCTGTAAGAGAGATATAGATTTATATGTATGACTATAAGATACACATACGATATACTAAATAGAATGATCTCAATATTCATTAAATAACCATGGAAGTCTTCCTCAGAAGTGAAATATGATATGCCTCCTCAACGTTTTGACACCTTTTTCAGAAAAAAATTAAGTACTGACTTGACCCTACCAGGAGTTACATCAAAAGGGAATATATAGTCACTTTTTTGCATATATGCATATATATTTAAAAGATGTATGGGGCAATACCACATCATTTATTTACAGCTGTAGTTCACCATTTACGAAGTATTTTTTCAAAGGCATTTATATTAAATATTAACCCTTAATAATTTATAATATTTTTGTAGTAAGTTTGAAAATGAATTCTCAAATTTTTATTTTTTTTTCAAATTGTACTTGTTTGTTCATCTCACAATCTTTGTTAAAGAAAATAATGTTATGGGTAAATGTCTCCATCTAGAGCTTGTTTAGAGTGGGGAAAAAAAAAAAAGCTTAATAAAGCGTAATTCTGCATATAGCATGTTTAAAAGCCCACATTAAAATAATTTCTCAGTACAGGCTTCCCAAATAATATACAAATTAAACTTTATTAAAATTGTACCATTATGGAAATCATAGTTTATAATGTTTCAGCCATGTTTAGTTTTACATAATGAAAGAAAACATCTCATGGGGGAACAAATATATTTCATCTTTTCTGAGAATAGTTTTCCTGCTTATTTGGCTTCCCTCTGCAACAGTCTGAAATCCATACTCAGTGTACTACAGAAGGTTTTTCAAAGTGAATCCACATCCATTTGAGGAGACAGGAAAGGCGAGCTAAATGCTGCTTGCTACCCAAAGGAAAAGGGCTAAATATATCAGGTAAAAGAGTCAACAATGAAGAGGCAGAGACACTAACAGAGGTTGCTGCATCACAGGTCCACCTCAGCAGTCAATTTTTAAACAGCTGAAGGTAGATGAGATATATTCTACTTACAGTGATCCCCGTTATGAGCCCATTGCCAACCAAAAGCATAACAGCTTCATTCCTTGGAAGACGTGACCTAGGAAAGAGCAAAGCAAAGGCCCAAGAGGTATCTGATGCACGAGGATACAATCATAGAATCTTGTAGTTTGGAAAGCGCCTTTAATATCATCAAGTCCAAGTGTTTAACCTAGCACTGCCAGTTCCACCCCTAAACCATGTTCCTAAGCACCACATCTATCCCTCTTTTAAATACCTCCAGCGATAGTGACTCAGCCAGTTTCCTCAGCAGCCTGATCCAATGACTGAAAACCCTTTTGGTCAAGAAATTTTTCCTAACATCCAATCCAAAACTCCCTTGGCACAACTTGAAGCCATTTCTTCTTGTCCTATCACTTGTTGCTTGGGAGAAGAGACCAACACCTATCTGGCTACCACCTCTTTTCAGGTAGTTGTAGAGAGCAATAAGGTATCCCCTCGGCCTCTTCCAAACTAAACAACCCCAGCTCCCTCAGCTGTTCCTCATCAGACTTGTGCTCCAGACCCTTCACCAGCTTTGTTGCCCTTCCCTGGACATGCTCCAGCACCTCAATGCCTTTCTTGGAGCAAGGGGCCCAAAACTGAACACAGCACTTGAGGTGCGGCCTCACCAGTGCCAAGTACAGAGGGACGAGCACTGCCCTGCTCCTGCTGGCTACACCATTTCTTTTACAAGCCAGGATGCCGTTGGCCTTCTTTGCCACCTGAGCACACTGCCGGTTCATATTCACCTGGCTGTTGACCAACAATCCAGGCAGCTTTTTCACCAGTGCACACATGTGCACTCAGAGAAACCCACCCTTTGAACACAGTTGCTTTTGCATGGACATGGTATTCTGGCCACCACTGGTCTTCAGCATGGAGATTTGCTCCTGATAATCCCAAACACAGGATAGTTTGGCGATATCTATGTTATCTCCAGATTAGCTGTGTGATACATTAGAAATGTCATGCAGAGTTGTTAACTTCAGTTTTGGAAATCAGAGCGCTCTCAGTACCCTTCTGTTCCTGCTTTAATCAGCTTTCTCTAAGTGGGTCTAATTAGTCTAAGTTCAGGAACATAATGACATGGCTTGCTCAGATCTCTAAGGACATGATATAAACAATGGGTAAAGACAGATGTCGTCATTTTTCCTGCCTTAGTGCCTGAGACTGGATGACTGCAATTCATACAGTATCCAGGATCAAATAGTAGGGCTGCATTGCATTGCATTGATTTCAGAAGACCGTCCAGATGCCTTCATTTCTGTCCTGTAAACCTCTTCCATTGGTCTATTGTGTGTCCATTCACTTTCTTTCTTACTCTTCAATGTCTCCTGTGCTGTCCAGATTTTATGCAGAGCCTTCATCTTCCTTTACCAAATAACAGGTGACATACCTGTTTATGCTGATGACATTTGTCTTGATGTTTCGTTTCCTTTTTTGGTGGAATCGTTCATCATTCTTGGGAAATGACATTTTCACAGTTAATTCTATGCATCAGTTACTGCATTCAGAGGACTTTCTTAGGGGTACCAGGATCTTATCTTATAAAAGACATGTGAAAGTTTAATAGTAATAGTGATAATAGAAGAATAGGGGTTTTTTAAATTCATCCTGAAAGTATTTCACATTTCTCATTTCCTCTCATTTAAATTTCCACTCTTTTCAGTGTCAAAGTCAATGGGTAATTAAATCTTGGTTCCTAATTAATAACTTCACTGTATGCGGCCCTTTAAGACTGCCATTGGCCGATACAGTACAAAATCGTTAAGGTAGGTCTACCTGCATCTGAGAGGTGGTGTAACATATTGAGGAGTGAGAACAGCAGCCCTGTGCTGACCCAGACAGAAGGGATGGAGGCAAGAATGGGGCTCTTGGTGGTGGTGAGAGGTGACACCATCTTGCTGTTGTCATACAGCATGGAGACTGGAGACAGCTAATGGTCACCATTGGTCATAGAGGAAGAAATACAATATGATGGTCTGATGGAGCTGGCTGTGATGCTACCCATGGTTTGCTGGTAACTCATAAAATTCCTCAGATAGGTAAGACTGCTGTCAGTGGGCAGGAGGAAGGGAGGTGTCTCTTTTTCAGTTAATGCAACATTTCTGCATTAATGAATAGAATTATGCAAAGAAACATGAGTGGTAAGTCAGGAACAGCTGAATTTTACAAACAATAGCAGTGAAATGCCATAAAATTTCTCATATTTTGTACTATAGATAGTCAGCAACCGTAAACTCTTGAAAATAGTGAACAAATCAGAATTGTGTTAATAGCAGGTGCTTTCACCTGGCCGTGGCAAAGACTGTTTTCAGTTCCTGGAATAGTAGCTGAGGTTGTTCTTCTTCACAAAACGAACAGTTGCAAGAAATATCGCTTTGGTTCTCAGACAGGTAATTTCAGAGTACCCTGACAAAGCTTGTACCTTTTTTTTTTTTTTTAATAAAGTGTGTACTCTTTGGTTTAACATCCATGCTCTTAAAACTTTAAGGCAGAGTAGTGAATCTGAATCAGCAGCAGAATATGAAATGGTGCAGCTGTAGTGATGTTAAAAATATTAGACAATAATTTGTTCTAGATGAGAGACATTCTTAGTGGTTAATGCATTGGAAAGCAAGTCAGAACAGGCTTCTGCTGGTAGGATCTGATACCAAAATCCTCTCTGACCTCCAGCTAGGCACTCAATTCATCCATGTCTCAGTTACTACGATTTAACAAGTGACTGCGTATCAACTGCTCAGAAGCACATCCTTAGCTGGAGACACATGGGATTCACACAGCTCAGCTTAGTTTTGCCTGTGTAGACTCCTTACTTGATTCCATGCCTACTGAAATATGATCCTTTGTTAAGCATGGTCTGATAGAGGTTTCATGTTAAACAAATATATATTTGATTGCAAAAATTGCCTGGTTAGCTTAGTCACGTCTATGAATGTGAGCTGTGTGCTCAGGCAATACGGAATTGCCTGTGTGCTTTCCTCCAAGAGCCCTTTAGCACGGTCCTTTAAGCTGACCTGAATTTTCAGAATATGCATCCCCTAATAGTTTCCTTGATGTTACGCTTGTTCAGAAGTAACAGTTGCTGAGACCAGAAGAAAATTTGTCTAGCCTTTCACATAGATCATTCAGTGTCTACATTATTTTCATGTATCTTTTAAAATTCTTTTTTTCTGTGTCAGTTTAGACATTAACAGCCTTAGAGAGAACAGTCCCTTTATTATTAAGTGCCTCCTTAAAATCTAATGGGCACAGGGAACATATTCTCTGTTTCACCCTATGCTAGTATCCTTTGATTACTTTTTCCACTCTTGATCCGGACTTTGCTTTGCTGCACTTTGTCAAATCCTCTAGAGAGCCTGACTCAAACCACCAAGCCGGGCTTGTATTCAGTACGTAAGGCACACACTTGTAGCTTGGGGGGGGGGCGCAATCTTTGTATTCTCAGGTGAGTGGGATGTGCGTTTGCCAGTCTCTCCTGTCAACCACAGTAAACAGTTTATGGTCAACTCAGATTAACAGTATCATCCCCTAATTAAATTCCTGAAAATATTACATCCTTGGACTAAAATAAAACACTGCTTTTCTATTACTGTGTACTGGAATTTCGTCTGTGAGTAAGACAGGCAACTACAGAGAGAAATTCATCCTTTTCCAAAGCAGCTGCAGAAATTGGACAACATGAATTATCTTGGAAGCAATTTAGGAGTTACTAAATTAACCCAATCTACACTGACCTGACAAGACACACCACTTCCAGGCATGTAAAGTTAGTAGAGTAGAATCGCCCCAGGAGTTCTTTAGGACAAGGGTTTCTAGAATTTACTTTTTCCAGATTTTCAAACTCCTATTAAGATTTATACCTTGCTGTCACTAGGTATCTTAGCACTGCAGTGGTCTCAGATGACTGGTTTCAGCAGATAAATTAGGTATATAGATCATAGTTCCAAGATATCTTTCTACTCATTTTTTCTCTGCTGGGATGAACACAGTATGAATGCCACCACCCTTCCCGTGATCAACCCATTTGCTTTGCTGTGTTAGATTTTCTCCTGTGTTACATGCAGCCTGCATCACTGTTTACTTGTTTTGGTCCGTTAGCTCTGATTCTTCCCAAATCCCACAAGAAGCTGTGGATGTATTCTACCATCATCCCCCATATCAAAAATTCTCTTATTACGTATCTTAAAGCTGCATATGATATAGCCTGCCACTATCTGCTGTCCAGTGATGATATTTATGGCCGGAACACTTTGGGTAGAAAACACAACCTCAGCAGCAAACTATGAAAATGGCATTTTCAAGCAGATCATTGCATAAACATGAACACATAGTCATCTTCCCCAGTGCTGGAGGCATCACGTGTTCTTCCTTTACATATCTGTTGAGTTGCTCAAGGATTATTCATGAGTAAAAACTTGAGTTTCTTTTTATCTGTCTGCTGGTACCTGTGAAATAAGTCAATTCACTCCCTTGATTCTTCTACTCACAGTCTGACTTTGGAAACATGAGTTTCCACTTTGTTCTTTGCAGCTCTATCTTGTCGAGAGGGACTCTCCTAATGGGAAATGAGGACAAGTGCTCCTTCAAAAACAAGCTCCTTCATCTTCTGGCAACTAAAAAGGGTACTCCAGGTCCCTCTCAAATATTCTGTCCACCACTGCTCCACTGAGTGCATTCTTCTGATGCCACGAAGGACATCATGGCATATCTTTAACATGATGATGTTCAAACACTATTATGAGCATCTCTTTTCAGACAGTAACTTTCTCACGTATTTGCCTCACATTTTCTGTTGTTGCTGAAGAGATTATCACCCATCCTGGAGTTCAACATTTATCCCCCAGTACCTGTGGCCTTTCTTTTATGACTCATATCGCTGTTTCTGTCAGATACCTGGCTTCTGTCCCAGAGTTCAATTAAAAGTTAACAAACATCCGATTCACATGGAGTTTCTCTGCCACTCTGCTGCTGCTGCAGTGTTCTCCATGGCCTCTATAAAAAAATTAAACATAAACCTGCAGCACTTAATCATCCCCATGATCCTGGTCTTCTGCCAGCCCACCTGCTCACCACCTTCTCTGCTGGCTGGCAGGCAAACCTCCAGGTTTCCCAGTCGTCTAGGTTTTCACCTTGCCGGAGGATTTCCCTGCACTTTGGCTATATGGCCTCTATAGAACTGGTCTGTATCAGAACTGGTCTGCATCAGAACTGGGTCCACAGCTTTTGGGGTGGAGAACCAAGGAGCTGGGGTCAGGGTTTGCCATGTTCCTCAAGCACCTGGTTGCTGCTGGTTCACAGACTGCTGCCTGTGATGCTCCTGCTCCATGAGACAACTGGTGAACACCGATTTCCCCTTCTTCCCAGGGAGTCAGGCAGTGGGCAGCAGGCTCTTGGGAAGCAACCCAAAAACCACGTGGTGCTCGCCTGTTGACACCCATATCTCACCCAAAATTTAAATGCTGCTTTCTGGTGTGGCCTGTGGAGAACACGTCAGCGATATTTTGGAATGTGATCACACTGATAACTGATACATGCTTCCCTGGCATCTCTTGTCCTGAGACTTCAACTTCCAGGTTATGTGCCAATCCCACCACGCAACTTTGGTCTGAAAGTGTGGCGATCCACGCTATGGCCAATGTATTTTCACTGTCTCTGAGCTGTATTGCAATAACCTGCTCTGGCTCCACTGTTCGATCAGACTCGTTCGTGTGCTGCTTTGTTCAACACTCAGGACTTGAAAAAACTTCTGCCAAAATAATTCCCTCAGCAGGAGCCCCAAAACTTGGAAGCTTCCATTTTCTAAAGGAATAAAGATTAACTCCTACAGCTTCTTGAAGCGGAATGGAAGGATTCCCATGGCATCACTGGATGGTAAATTAAAGCCACAAAAGTAGCATTTTTATGAGGAAAGTGCCTAACAGGCATTTCTACAAATGTGGACTCAAGAAGTCACTGGGATTGCTTTGCCTAAGGCAGACCATTTTCTGTAGGGTAGCTACATGATGTTTGTATCCAAAGCTGCTAAGCTAAGGCATTTCAACAGCACTAAACAAACTTTTTAAAAGTGCAGGAGAACAATGAGAAGGTATTTGGCTCCTAAGAAGTGTAAAATAGGAGGATATGCTGTTTCAAATTCCACCTTGTGGCAGGCTCCGTGTAAATCAGAAACTACACATTTTTCAATTCATTTTGCCTGACCAAGGGAATATTTGTCATGAATATGAGGTGAATTGCACAGAAAAAAGTTTCAAAATATAGCCATTTAAATAAATTTTTTACATTCAACAAGGAATAACATAACTCTGTATCTGTTTTATGGAGAAAAGGATTCTGTGCTAAACTTCATAACAGCATATTAAATGAGACAACCAAGTATCCAAGGAGATGGGATAAAAAAGAAGGATTTCTTGGAGAAATTCTGCAGGAGGCACAAGGGGGTACCTGCTGCACAACTTCAGCATCCAAAGGACTCATTAGTACAGCATAGGCTTCCTTGCAGTTCATAGCCAGAAAATATGATCATACATCAGTAGGCATTTTAATGAGGTTAATGGGATTATTATTATTTTTTACAGTAACTATGATAATGTATTAACAGCGAAGTGTTTTCAAAGACAACTGTTCAGGGTGGCTGTCAGTACCATAATCTCACCTGTGCTTTAAGAAAAAACAATTCATACATAATAAAAAACTATCCCAGTGGCATATGAGAGAAAATTCAATTTAAAAAGCAAATTACACAGTTAATAGGCTTGATGTTCATTTCGCCAGGACGTATCCAGCACATGATAGTGCTATCACAGAGCAGCTTGCCATAAGAGCAATTTATGCAAATTCAGGTAAAAAAAAAAGAGATGTCTACAAGTATTTCCAGGGTTTCCTTTCATATCCTTATTTTTCATCCTATCTCTCCAGAATACGGTTATGTTTCCCAGATGATAAACACGCACAGTTTGGGTGTGAAGAATTAAGGATCTTCACTGCCTTCAGTTATCTTGCTCTTAGAAGAAATTACTAATTAGGTCATTTGGAGCCCTTGACAGATTGCATCTCTGAGGGGCAATTTCTTTCATCACATATATGTAATTTTTTTTGATTTTAAACAACAGAGGGGTCATCTTTACAATGCACACCTCTGATCTGGCACATCAGGTAATTTTTTGCATAGATCTGAAATTTGAATTTCAATTAGGTACATTAAAAACACATCAACTGATATGCACGCTGGGCTCTATACCCCTCTGCTTCATCCTGCCAGTTTATCTTTGCTGTGACTCCTGCATAGCTCAGATCTGTCTGCACAGAGGTTTAAAAAGGGGACAATTCTGCCAAAGGCAGTCAGAAGTACTCAAAGGAAATACCAAGATCCACAGAAAAATGAATTCTGAAAACGTTAAGTGTTTAAAACTGACTGATAATGCTTTTTAAAAAAATGTTAAAATAGAGAGATGATTAAAAAGATGCTTCTGCAAGTCCATGTTAACATGTGAATTCTAAAGCTTTAAGGTTGTCATCTCCCCAGCACTGTGGGTAGGGAAACAGAAGACGGGTGCTACATCTCCCAAATCCTAGGCTAAAACCAGGATAATCCTTGACTATCCCTAAACAAACAATACACAAGGAATATTGAATTACTGAAGTAAAACAGGAGCTTTACTATTTATGCTGCTCCAGGGTGGTTCCTCAGACATCTCCAAAAGCCTTAGCAAGAAGTCTCTTGCAGTGCACCGGCATCATTCACAGGGACTCTTTAGAATTAGGCTGGTGTGGAAAAACAACACACAATGTAAGGGCTGTAATATTTGGAGTCCTACGGTCTGCACAGTGTTCATAGTCTCCATATTTAATACCTAATTCATATTTACACCTCAAATTGTTTAGTAATAAATCTCCACAAACCCTTGAGAAAACAAGCAAATATTTTTCAGGCTGTACTACTGGCTTTTTATTTGCTTGTTTCTTTTTGTAAATTAATTAATACATAGAAAAAAATGTGATAAAGAAAAGTTAAGCAGATGAACTATGGAGAATCATTTAAATCGCTCAAAGCTTTGATGAATACACATTGAGCAGCTACTGTTCAAGTGTAAAAAGAAAATCAATGTAAAATTATTATTTATTCTCTGAGATTCCTGATCACTATGCCTATATCAAAAAAGCTAGGAAAATTTGTTCAAAATGCCTCGCACACTTATGTTACAAGCAAGGACACTGTCAATGCCATGACAAAGCCCCTCATGTCTTTGATAAGAGCCTACAACCCAGTGATGTGATGGATGAAAAGCAAAATGGAGCCCCGGGCAAAGCACTTGTGTGATCACTATTGCATAATGCATCACTATAATAATAATACAGTGTATACAGAATATAATAATATAATAAGTCCTCTGGACCAATGTGTAGCATTCCCATCCTCAGTGCTCAAGGATGTTAAACTGGAGCAGGTACAGCAGAGGAGAAGTAGGGTGGCTGTAGAAAGGAGACCCTATTTTATCAGATGAGAGGATGGAAACTTCTGCACATGGTTCCTCCAAGTAGCAGAAAATCAGCCAGCTCCAAAATGGGAAACAATATCGCTGGATCAGGATGTGCTCAGCATGCTCAAGCACATCCCTGGTTCTGCTGAAGCTCTGGTCTCACAGTCCCATGCTGTTATGGTTGGGTGGTTTCAAAGGCCAAGCCTCAAACAGATTTCTAGGAATATTTACCATTTTTATTGGATCACAATATTGCTATTGCTTCAGTTTTCTGGGTATTTTTCTTTTACAAATGATCAAAAACCTTTATCTAAAATTCTAGATAATTGGAAGTGTTGAACCCAGAGTCTGATGGAAGTTTTCCCCAGGCAGTGCCAAATTTAGCTTGAGGTACCTAAATTATAATTAATTTTTCATTCTAGTTTCCACCAGTGTTAAAATTTAAAAAAAAAAAAAAAAAGATGAGGAAAAGTTTAGCATTTGCCTTCAGAAAGTGGTTTTGAGACATTATCTTAATAACTCTGAGTTACTTCCTGGGATTGTTACTGTCATGAGCTGCCCGTCAGACACCCAGTGTATGAAAGAAGGCACAAGCATAATTTTCTTCATAAACAAAAATAAAGCCACAGTAATTGTTTCATCTCACTGTAATTCTCTACTGAGTGACATAAACGGTGCTGTCACTTCTTTCAGTAGGTCATAATTGCACTGTGAAATTAAAATGTTGACTGCAGTGTCAAGGGTGGTGCATTTATGAACTAAATAATTAAAACGGTCTCTCTTATTTCTCCAGATGGAAAGGTGACACATTTCTGCTTCTGCAGCTCAGGCCTGTTACTATGTCCTCTGTACCTTTTTTGCTTCATCCTGTAGTATTAAAAGGAGCAATTTTACATATGACAGTTTTAATTTAAAAAAAAAATCCTGAACATAATTTGGTCATTGATCCCAGAACTGTCTTGGACCAAACAGACGTGGGTTCAGTGTCATCATACATTGAAGCAACTCTTTTAGCTTCATAAAAAGCTAAGCCATCTTCTCCTTAAATCATAGAATCATAGAATGGTTTGGGTTGGAAGAAACCTCACAGATTTAGTTCCAACCCCCCTGCCATGGGCAGGGACACCCTCCACTAGACCAGGTTGCCCAAAGCGCCATCCAACCTGGCCTTGAACACTTCAAGGAAGCAATTCCCAGAGACTTATATGGAAGCTGGAACAGGGATGAGGTCCAGACCAGAGTGGATAAAACATGCACTGAAATCACCATTTCTGCACTTAGACCTTGTGCTCACGCAAACAAGGGCTTGAGCATCTATTGCAGTTTGAGGAAATGAGGCTGGCAGCCCCTCAAGAATGTGCTGAAATCAATTCAAGTCTTTCCTCTGACTTCAAAAGCCTCAGTTCCCAAACCACTATGGCCTGATTTATATGTTTGTTGTCCATCATCTGGTTTGGACAGCAGACACTGCTTCTCTAATTTCTGTGATTTCTGATGGGGAGAAGCAGAGTGAGATGCCAGATAAACTGGAGGAACAAAGGACTCACCGTGGCACACAATTTGTAGGGTGTGAAAATGAGAAGCAAGCCCACAGTGCTGTGCTCACCTCTGTGTTGGAGTTGCACCCAGCTACAATTGTCTCCATTTATTGAAAAGGACGTATTTGTGGTGTTTGTGTGTATTTTTCTTAAGTAAAGCACTCAGCCAACTGATTGTTTATTACTTGTAGAATTGTTTGTCTTAACAAAAGTATGAACTAAAGACACAGCGAGAAGAAAATCACAGAGCTAGTAGATAAATTACTAGAAAAAACATGAATAATTCAAGTAATGGGACTCCAATGTTTCTTAAAAACTATTTCTCTTTTTCATAAAGGGGAACAATGAGTTTCATATGAACAAAACCTATCTACAGCTATAGAGTAGTGTGTGAGTTCAAAGGTGAGACATGACAGATGTTGAGGCTGGCAGGTGACACAGGGAAAAAAAAAGGCTCCAGATTCAAGTAGGGTGTTGAAGAAAGCTAAATGCTAACATGAGGAAAAGAAGATAATCACTGTAGAGCAAATACTCATCTCGGCTCACGCCGGTACACCCGGTAAGTATGGCACAGAGTTCACAGGCAAAATAGCGCTGCAATAAGCACTTGCTAGTAAGCTGATTGATGATTCAGAAATTGTTTCCTCATCAGATGCCCCTTACGTGGAAGACCCTCACATCTTCACTCTGCTGCCTGGTAAGTCTAGCTCCAGACAAATTTATTTTCCATCCAGCATCTTCTGGAGCTGGGATGAAAGGCCCTGGGAGGACTCAGAGCATCATCCCAACAGTGGCTCAGGCTGGAAACTGCTGAGAAAACTTTCTCCTATAGGAGCCTCACTTGCTTTTACCCTGCGTTGTAACACAGCCGTAACACGCGGTATTTGCCCTAACGATAATGCACACTGCTGCTGTACAAGTTCTGTGTTTTGGGGACCTGGTTAACATTATGCTGGAAAAATGACTAATTTAACGGCAGCAGTCCTGTTCCAATAGACCTGAGAGCTTCGTGTGCAGGTCAGCTTGTCATGGTGCTAAATGTCATACGCCAGGAGCAAAAAGAGATTCCTAGTCCCAGTAATTTTATGGCTATAATATTTGGCTTCAAAATAAAAAAGCAAACAGAAGACAGGTAGCAAACAGCATTTTTACCTGTTTTCTTTCCACTTCCTAGGTATAAGTGCTTATCTCCTTGCCCTTTTATTAATATCCATTCTCCCCTGCTCAGAGGCTTACATGCCTCATTCTGTCCTGCACTGATTCCACAGTGCATGCTCCCCAAATGCTAAGGTGCCGAGAACAAAAATAGGTTTAATCTGAAATTAATTGCATTTCAGAAAAAAAATATTTTCAACTTTTTTATTTAATTGTGATCAGATTAAACCAGGTATTATAAAGGAGTAAAATGTTCTTTGTAGGCTACAAGAAACCTAATTCCTTTTTTAATTTTTTTTTCTTTCGTGGACAACTAATGAATAGAATTAAAGAGCTTGCTGTGTTATTATTATTCAAATCTGCTTGAGAGAGATGTTAAGATTAGAGATGACAGATGAGATAGAAATGTCTGTCTTTTTTAGTCACCCAAAGTTAATTATAATAAACCTGACCTGTTTTCTGCCACCCAAAGTGTCCTATGGAAACAAGATTGTAAGGGTAGCACAGACAAATTGGTTCGTCTTGGTAAAATCCCCTAGGGTTAATTAAAAAGCAGCTTATTCTTTGAAGAGTACCGCATCAGAGATGGCTACTTTTCCCCTCATTCCCGTTACACATGTTCTGAGCACCTATGATAAGATTTCATACACCTAAACAAGAAAGCAGAGATTTGTATCAAAGGGAGCAAAGTTTTTGCTTAGCACAGGGAAAGAACACGACAGATTTCAAGGTGCTTAGAGAAAGGAAGAGTCAGAAAGCTTTGGCAGCTTAAGGCAGAAGTTTACAGAACCGTGACCGTGCAGGCTTCAAAACAGCCAGTTCTGGTGCTGGATCTCAATGGGAAATGTACGCTAATTCTGGAAGTCTTTTCAGTCCCAGTCCCTGCCTGAGCTCCCAGGCAGTGTAGTAAGACTTGCAGCACACAATAGGGAAAGGGAGGTGCTCATGGCTGTCTTTATGGAAAGTGCATTGGTTGCCACATCATTTTGGAAATGTTTTGTAAACCACTTAGGTGATGGGGAAGTGGCCTCTCTTTCCAATTAGACATCCTTGGCAGGAGCCAGATCTGCTCAGCCTAAAAGACTGCTTACTCTGGGAGCAATGTAATCCTAATATTCCTCTTCCTACCTTGAACCGGATGTAGCAAAACCTCATCTGCTTTGTATTTGAAGCTATACACATTGGAAGACTGTTGTTCTACTTATTGTAGAAGGCAGACTCTGAGTCCTTCCCAGCTTAAAGTAACCCAGATGCTTCAAGAATCCTTTATACATATTTAGTAAAGTTTGTGTTTCAGTTCTTAAATGATACACACAAAAAAAGGATACAGCAGTCTAGTGGCAGTCACTCTGGTGCTTTGTGAAGGGGACATCACAGGAAGGATAGGGAAAAGCAACATCCAAGACCTGATGAGGTTCTCCTATGAACACATTCCAGAATAAGATTTGTCCCTTTTACACTCGTACTGTTAGTCAGACCTATTACCTGACCTTCCATAGATCGGTTATCTTTCCCTTAAACTATTAGGCAATCCAGATATGCAACTCCCTGTTGCAGGACACATTAAGGACCATATCATTTGTAATATCTGAAATGGATGCACGTTTCTATGCCTTGTGAGAATATTAGTATTATATCTCAAGTTAATATGGATCTTGAAGAGAGCAAAAGTCACATATCAGGACTTACAAAAAGCTCAGCTCCTAAGGATGAAGGTCTAGCTTCCTGATGAAGCCAATTTTGCTCTTTTGCCAAATGTGCACTACATTAAATGACAGGAGAGTTCGCTCATCAAGGCTGCTACAACAAATGTTACTAAAGCCTCTTCACACAATTTTTTTCTCAGTAGGATCCTTTGAATATTGTTTAGCCAATCTGACTCAATAATATTCCTAGCGAGAAAAGTCATGCTCTAAATTTAAAGGACAAGTCACTTCATATCTGGATAGCATGGAGATATTTTTGTCTCACAGACAGCACAGCAAAATATGTAGAAGTGTTTATGGATTCCAGTTTTCAATGCTATGACTTTTAAAGTGTTTGTTCCTTGAGAGACTCAAGTTATCCAGGTTCCTGTCTTGGATTTGATGCTCAGATTAAGTGTCATGACGGCTGCTGTTTGGAAAGACTCATTATCTTTCCAAACATGTATAAGCTCTGTCTGCATATGATTGATGGTACTCAACTGAAGCTGGATTCACCACCTCCAGAAAACTTTACAAATCAATCTTTCTGTAACTTTAACGTACTACTTTCTCATCAAATTTTAGAAATCTGATAGTCTGAATGAAGGAGACTTCATTACCACTAAGAGTAGGTCAATGATACACGTGAACTTCATAATAAAGCCAACTGCTGATGAAAAGGAAGTGAACTAGAGATGATTAATTCTTTTTCAGTGGCTACTTTTGGTAGTCATGACATTTATTCATAACAAAGAGCTGCCAGTTTTTTAGTATTGCCTTATTTAATTAATCTTAAACCATCTGAGGGGAAATTTCTAAGTCCAGTGAAATCAAGTAGAGGATGCTGTTCATAATGGGCCTGCCTACAGGGAGAGCTATTCGTCTTCAGTGTTACGCAACTCATGTGTCATTTGTCATCCTTGGCATTGCAATTTGTTTTCCTTTTGTTGTTTAGTCAATTTTCAGTTAAACAGACCCTTTTTTATCCAGAAAAAAACCTGCTTTGAGATGCTAAGCACCCTAAAAACGTACAATAAGGTGTGATCAGCCTCCTGAGGTGAGCAGCGTATATTTTAAATAGACAAGTCTTTGTGAGCCTCATTTCCTAAAGGAGGGTAAAGCCAGAATACCAACTCGAACAGCATGAGTAGGAGGCAGGCATTTTGACCAAGCACCTCCATTCCTCTCTAACTTGATGTTATCTGTCATATCAGAGCTACGGGTTCCAATTAAGCTAACATTTCCAGCTCCCAATTTATCAGTGTCCTGTGAGGTTTTTTTATACATATCACTTCTAACCCTATGGCAACAGGTCAAATTGGACAGTAGGTCTAAACCATCTCAAGCTAATAACTGCACACCGATAGCACCATGAGTTGAAGCTTCAGTTACAGGCAAAAATAAAGCAATTTATCCTTTCCCTGCTGACCATTGCTTGTACAACTCAATTATTCTTTTATATACCCTTAGTCCCTGCTTATATATTTCTCCTTTGGTCCTTCTGTTGCCAGCAGGAATTTGCCAAAACAGAAGTCAGTGCACTGATTAGGTACAGATCTGGATTTATCTTTGGCTTTGATATAAATTTCCTCCAAAAGGTCAGTTTGTTCAAAATCCTCTATTTCTGGTAGTTGTTAGATTTAATCTAAACTCTTGTGTGCATCTTTAGATCTGATGTTACAAAATAGGTTTAAAATTATGTTGAATTACTAAGAAGAGCGCAAAAGCCTCTTGAAAGCATATTTTTGATCCTCAGTTGTCAGCCTGAATTCAAATATTAAAAATTCTATTGGAAATTCAAAGACACTTCTTCATATGTATCAAATCTTCACTGTTTCATGCTGAAAGTTGGCACAGAAATTGGAGACAACAGGCAGAGCCCCAGTTAACCTCTCAAATTACTTGGGGGGGTCAGGTTTAAACTAAATAAAAATGAGAAAATATACTATGAAGGACTCTAGGTGGAAGAAAAGTAATAAATAATTCAAACCATCAAAAGAGAAGGAACTGCACCAAGTCATGTGGGCATTTTGTTATAGAGCCATTGACTGTCTCCAAGGTGAACAACACACAAAATGCGCAACTGGAAAAACTGCCAAACAACCCTTCCTATCTGCATCTTTCAGCATTTCAACTCACTGAGGAACACTATGGTATGTTCCAGATAAAACTGAGTGTTTCCTTCGTGGTATATGTCCCATAGTTCCTATGCTGTTTCTACCAGGGCCATGCTGTCATCTCAGATACCTTACGTTTGATAAACTGAAAGGAATATCTGCCGTAGAAGGATGACAACCTAACGTGGAAACTAATCTCACCATTAATTATGTAGGTAAAGAAATTCATAACCAAATCTCCATCTCAGTTCCCTTTTTTATTCCTCTTTAGTCAAATAAAGATGGCTCTGCGTACTTAACATAAAGGACATTAGCTGCCTCCTGACGGTGCTTCTTTGTGAGAGTGAGGACCTGCCATGCTACCTCTGTGCAGACAATTAGGATTTTTCAGGTTGAGAAAAGGAAAAATTTCAGGTTGGAAGTGAAAAAATGGAAGAATGTAAGAATGAATTCCCTATTTGTTATCATCCACCCGAGTAACCATGAAGTCCCACCCAGACAGCAATAACCATTCACGTCATCTTCATCTGAGTAATAAGAGACAACTGCCTTTATTGTTTTCCTTCTCAGGAGACTTCCTTCACTCTTTTCCAGTATATTCTAACTTTTCTCTGTCCCAACAAATCCCATGTAAACAAAACTTGCTCTCCTTCATTAAAAATGCTGATACTTTTGACAAAGGTCGGTCAGGGTAACATTCTATCAGAGAGCCAAGCTAGGAAAAGAATCAAGTGCTAGGGAACTGCACTAAACATATTTATCTATCTTTTATCTATTTCTATGTATTTTCTATGTATAGGACAACAAAGATGGCGAAGGGTCTAGAGGGGAAAGACGTATGAGGAGAGGCTGAAGGCACAGGGCTTGTTCAGCCTGGAGAAGAGGAGGCTGAGGGCAGAGCTCATGGCGGCCTATAGCTTCCTCCCGAGGGGGAGCCAAGGGGCAGGCGCTGATCTCCTCCCTCTGGTGACCAGCGACAGAACCCCAGGGAATGGCATGGAGCTGTGACAGGGGAGGGTTAGGGTGGAGATCAGGAGAAGGTTCTTCCCCCAGAGGCTGGTGGGGCCCTGGCACAGGCTCCCCAGGGCAGTGGTCACCGCCCCGAGCTGGGCTGAGTTCAAGCAGCGTCTGGCCAGCGCTCTCAGCCATCTGCTGTGATGGGGCTGGGCCTGTGTGGAGCCAGGAGTTGGTCCCTTCCAACTTGGGATATTCTATGATTCTAATGACTCCACCAGGGGAAAAAAAAATAAAAACAACAAAGATTTTTTAAAAAGGGGGAGGTGGGTAGATGAAAATGAAAACTAGGGGGTTTTGCCTGATTTTTAAGAAGGGGAAACAAACTGTTAAAAATCTGAACATTTATTCTAAATCATTTTTTTCCATAGAGAACATGCATTATATTTTAACCAGCCTAATTCTATACTTTAAAAAGTCTTTATATGCTTAAGCTTGTCAGAAGAAAAAGAAACCAAGCTTATGACAAAGACTCAGTTGAAAACCAGATGGCTTCTGCAACAGTGAATAGATTGAAAACTGTGCTGGGAGTGAACAGCTCCATAGATTAGGCAAGAACTTTGAGAGATCTTCTGAAAGAACACAGCAACTGCCATGATTCAAAACACTTACAGGGCTTTTATTACAACATATAATTGACTGAAATATATCATGATTTATTTCACGACGCCTTATAGTTAGTACATTTTCTGAAATTACAACAGACTGGAAATAAAACAAACATTCTTCTAGATTGAAATGTGGTGTTTTTTTCAAGAACTGATTAAAGCTTGCATTTAAAACCTTTTTCAAGTAAAAGTTGTGCTTTCCTGAAGGGAAACTTCTGTACAGGAAAGTAATTATTTACTAATGGGTTTTCATGTTTAAATAAAAAACAAACAAACAAACAAAAGCTTACAGCATTCTGGTTTTCCCTGCAGCATCTATAGGGTTTGTGGGGTTTTATTATTATTATTTCTTTCTTTTTCTTCTGAGAAATGAGAGGAGAAGAGTGGAAATGGAGAGACAAAGAAAACAGAAAATAAAAAATTTAACTGTTTTACATTTCTGGGGAATTAAAATATTTCCATGAGGAAAAACTTCACAGAGGAATGTAGAAAAGTACCAAAAAAAAAAAAAAAGCAATTACTGTGTTCTTTCAAAAGGTTTTCATATTCATATTTTGGCCCTATAGTTATGAAAACAATTATAAGAGCTTGGTAAGTATAAAAAGAGCTATGAAATAATCTACATGGTAAAAGCTCTGCATTTTCCCTGGGACGGCGTATGGTTTTCCAGTTCCTTACAACTAGAAGGATGATCATGTAAAAAACAGCAGCAATAAGAAAACCCCAGGGGACCTCCCCGAGTGCCAGCTACATCCGTTCTTGAGTTTACACACTCTGTTGGGAAGACAAGTGATTTTTATCCACTTCCCTTTGTACTTTTTCTATGTAAAGAGATAAAGTTTTTCAATCTTTAAAGATTTGTGTCTGCTTAATCGCTGCTGCAGCATCAACACTCTGAACATTTGTTGGAATGGCCATTTCTAGACTGCCCTCTGCATTTCTGCAGCTAATTCTTGAAGACAATTGTCAAAGATGTTTTCATTTATAGCCGAAGCACAAGGGCAGCATGGCTTAAATAAAAAGAGAATTTCACCATCAAAGAGAATCAAAGAGAATTTCAAACCATCCACCCTGCCCTCCAAAGCCGAATCACATCTTTTATGAGACCAGGGAAAGTTTAACACCAGCTTTTGAGAGCTTCAAGGACAAAAAGATGTTGATTTGGCCCTTTATCTGGGGGGGGTGTGGGTGTGGGTGAACTTTCTTCTTAGCTCAGCTCTGTATATAAAAATAAACAAAACTGAAACATAAAACAGAAAAGCAGATGAGGAAAAAAATCATTGCTTTTTGACAACAAATAAGTAAGCACACACTATAACACCTAAAAAATTAACACCAGTGTCACTGAAAAATAAAAATAACATTTTCAAAGGACAGCTTGTCATGTTCTCATGACTCAGGGATTGTTGTTTGTTTTTCCCCTTTCTGCTCCCCCCCTTTAATTAATGCATTTACTTCCAAATAAGATCCGAGCATTAGGAAAATGTCACACCATATGTGTGTTTATTTTTGCTCAAGTAATTATAATGGTGTAGGATCTCTCTTTTCCTTTCTTCGCTTGCTGAGACAGAATGTTCCTTCAGAGGATAGAACAGCCTCAAAGCAGCTGCTGCAACATCTGAGGCAGAGAAAAAGTCAAAACTTCATACTCTCTTCCTTCTGTATGCAGTGACCTTTATGAGGGAGTGAGGGAGTCCTTCCTCCAGGTGCCCTCCCCACAAGCTTCAGAGGAACGTGCCTATGGCAGCGGGTAGAAAAGAGGTCTCCTGTAGTCGGATGCAAAGCCCCAACATGACAAATGGCATCTCTGTGGATGCCTTTTCAAATGAATGCCTGGTAACTCATGTACTTGAGCCTGGTAAACCTCCACACGCTGACTGCTCTTTTGGAGGAAAAGCTACTAGTATTTTTGCAATAAGAACTTGGTCTAAATTGTATCTAAGCAGTCTGGGTAACTTGGAACCAAAGCACTGCAAGCTCTAGCCCCAAAAGGCTGCCCTCTTGGACTGGGATGGCACGAGCAGCTTCCTTAAAGTTTCTGGAGTGGAATTTTCTTCAGTAGTGAATATTTCTTTTTCATCTTCCCAGAGAGTTTGGATGTTTTCCCCGTGGCCAGATGTTTCCAGGTGTTTTTCTATTGTTATTTCTGTTATTGTAATCTGAACTCCAGTTACTAACACAATGTTATACTCCAGTATCATTTTCCACCAACCAGAAATCTCCCTCAGAGAAGAGAGAGATCATGTAGAGGTCCCCTGCAGTTTTCTTATTGCTATTCGTTTTTACATGATCATAACAAGATGGTGTCAAAACATGGAAAATACCTTGTGCAGAAGGATATAATCTGAAAATTCTGTTATTCTAGATATAAAGGGAAAAATTGGACATTTCAGATGATGGGTGATTTTAAAGGTCTTCAGAATATCTATGATGCATTCTTCAGTTTTAGCCTTTCATAGTTGTAGTTCTACCATTCTCAGCAGACTGACATTTGATGATCAGAGGGTTGGAGCACCTCTTCTGTGAAGATAGGCTGAGAGAGTTGGGGTTGTTCAGCCTGAAGAAGAGGAAGCTCCAGGGGGACCTTAGAGCAGCCTTCCAGTACCTACAGGAAAGCTGGAGAGGGACTGTGATAGCACAAGACATGATGGCTTTAAGATGAAGGAGGGGAGATTTAGATCAGATATCAGGAAGAAATTTTTCACTCTGAGGGTGGTGAGGCACTGGAACAGGTTGCTCAGAGCAGCTGTGGATGTTCTATAAGACATAAATAAAGACTTCTTATAACCAAAGCAAAACTGCACAGAGGTTGTAGTACTCTAGTTATTGATTAACATACCATCTTGTCCTTTCTGTGTCCACTACTAAATATGTGGGATGCTGCTGTATATACTTTGGGTTTCATTCCATTTTCCAAGAGCTTCATTTCATTCCAGTACAAGAAATCATGATGCTGGGAGACAGAATTTTGACTTAAGGTCATTTCCACTCTTATACCTATTTACCCACAATAGTCCCAATGGCACAGCTAATATGAGCTTTCTATCTCAAACAGATTTTATTAGTTCATTTCCACGGGTAAAAGAGTGAGAAGTTTAATACAGTCAGTTCAGGATTTTCTACTTAATCATTTTAAAATGTTGTATAGGTAATAAAATTCTCTGTACTTATTTATCTGTCTCAGTGTTCATTTCCTTGAGGTCAAGATTCAAAAGTCCTAATATTGCTGTAATCTATATTCCATTATTAGGGATTGTTGAGAAAGTTTCTTAGAATATCTCAAGTTGGAAGGGACCCATAACGATCATCGAGTCCAATCCATGTCCCTTGCAGGACATGCTAAAACTAAAGCACATGACTTATGGGTTTAAACTAAAAGAGGGGAGATTTAGATTGGACATGAGGAAGAAATTCTTTACTGTGAGGGTGGTGAGGCACTGGAACAGGTTGCCCAGAGAAGTTGTGGAGGCCCCTGGATCCCTGGCAGTGTCCAAGGCCAGGTTGGATGGGGCTTTTGGGCACCCTGGTCTAGTGGAGGGTCTCCCTGCCCATGGCAGCGGGTTGGAACTAGATGATCTTTGAGGTCTTTTCCAACTCTAACCATTCTATGATTCTATGATTCTGTGATTCTAAGAGCATCGTACAGACACTCCTTGAACTCTGACAGGCCTGGTGCCGTGACCACTTCCCTGGGGAGCCTGTTCCAGGGACCAGCCACCCTTCTCAGTGAAGAACCTTGTCCTAATGTCCAGCCTGAACTTCCCCTGACGCAGCTTCATCCCCTCTCCTCAGGTTCTATTGCTGGTCACCAGAGAGAGGAGATCAGCCCCTTCCCTCCACTGCCCACCTTGAGGAAGGTGCAGACTGTGATGAGGGTACCCCTCAGCCTTCACTTCTCCAAGCTGAACAAGCCAGGTGACCTCAGCTGCTTTCCATAAGTCTTGCCCTCATGACCTTTCACCACCTTGGTCTCCCTCCTCTGGACGCACTCCAATTTTCTGATAAGACTTTGTCTGGTATGTTTTTGGGTTGTTTTTTTTTAATCTACCTTCAATGATATGGCAACATTATGGGATATTAGGATCCACTTCTGACAATCTTAATCTAAATAGTGCAGGAATTAGAGACTTCTTGAGGGTTTCCTACCTCTTTCAGTGATTTACTTGTACATGGTAAACCCATTCTGAGGCAGATCTTTCCCAAGCACAGTGATTTCCAAGGGCCTAATGTATTCACAAAAGAGATACAATGGTCATACTCACTGTATTCCATAAAACAGTTGTCAAAATAGGTTCCCTTGGGCTGAGGAACCATAAATCCTTCTTGAGATTCAACACATCTACAGATAAGGATTGGCCTTCTTCCTTTTCCTCAGTGCACAAGGATCAATTAAGTTCTGGCTTTGGGAAGCCCCTGGTTCAGCTTGCTAGGTCACTGCAATGGTAAGAAAAGGTTAAACTCTTCCACAGATACCCTCCAAAGCAGAAATTTCCTGATGAAAAATTATGCCCTATTGCTCATAGAGGAGATCATCAGGGAGGAGAACTTCACCAGATCCTCCATCTGCCTTCTCTGCCTGAGTGACTAGCAACAACAAAAATCATGGCTTAAAGCAACTTGGCAGTACATCATCTCCACCGCCGAGGACTGAAGCCAGGGACTCCTTGATGTATTGCTAATACGTCAATTTGTATACCTAAAACTGTTAAGAACCTTAGAAGATATTTAGATTTTTTTTTAATAAACTTCTGCATTTTCCCTGCAGAAGTTCATCTATAAGGTACAAGATCTATGGATGGGTAGGAGTAGTTGCTAAGGGATGATTGCAGATGCAACCTCATACATTACATGTGGACTGATGCCTAGTTAGGAAGCACGTGCCCAAACTGGCTGCTGTACTGTTAGCTGTGAGAGCATCTTTGCTAAAATATGAGACATGGCTCAGTGGGTGAGCTGATGCTTCCTTTCTAAGGTAGGAAATCTGTTGGTCTGCTTCTCTTAGAACTCCATAGAAAAGAGCAGACAAGAAGACTAATGGAGAAAAGCTCAAATAATAATTTGTATATGCCTGTCATTAGGCAGATCACAGAGATGTTTTAAAAAGCTGGTCCTCAAATGCAATGTCAGAGAGACTGTCACATCATAGTAGACCATGATGGTGCTTTTTAACAAAGCACTCTCAAAAGACCACAATCAAGTCTAAGTCCTTATCTATCATCTAACAATAATTTACCTTGTATATGATCATAGCTCACGCTGATTATAGGATTCATTATTTTCTGGGGCATTAAAAAAAATGGGATGCATTAAAAAAAGCATGGTCAGCAGGTCGTGGGAGGTGATCCTCCCCCTCTACTCTGCCCTGGGGAGACCCCATCTGGAGTACTGTGTCCTGTTCTGGGCTCCCCACCTCAAGGAAGACAGGGATCTCTTCCCTATGAGGAGAGGCTGAGAGCCTGGCCTGCATTAGGAATGGCGTGGCCAGCAGGAGTAGGGAAATAATTGTCCCCCTGTACTCGGCTCTGGTGAGGCCTCACCTCGAGTGCTGTGTCCAGTTTTGAGCCCCTCAATACAAGAAGGACGTTGAGCTGCTGGAGCGTGTCCAGAGAAGGGCAACAAAACTGGTGAAGGGACTGGAAAAGAAATCTTCTGAGGAGCGACTGAGGGAACTGGGGTTGTTTAGTCTGAAGAAGAGGAGGCTGACGGGAGACCTCAGATCAGTCTCTTCTGAAGGTGTCAGTCTCTTCTCCCAAGCAGCAAGCACCAGAACAAGAGGGAATGACCTCAAGTTGCATCAGGGGAGGTTTAGGTTGGATATTAGGAAAAACTTCTTCACTGAAAGAGTAGTGAGGCATTGGAATGGACTGCCCAGAGAGGTGGTTGAATCACCGTCCCTGGAGACAGTCGAAAAACATGTAGACGTGGCACTCCAGGACATGGTCTAGTAGGCATGGTGGTGTTAGGTTGACGGTTGGACTTGATGGTCTCAGAGATCCTTCCACCCTTAGTGATTCTATGATTCTATGTTTCTATGATTCTTCAGCCTGGAGAAGAGAAGGCTGAGAGGGGATCTGATCAGGGTTTATAAATATC
>VWZZ01007306.1:1005114-1043742 GCA_013399095.1 Psophia crepitans | reverse complement strand
AATAGAATAGAATAGAATAGAATAGAATAGAATAGAATAGAATAGAATAAAATAAAATAAAATAAAATAAAATAAAATAAAATAAAATAAAATAAAATAAAATAAAATTTTAAAAGCTATTCTTTGAGTTCAGAAGCTTTTTGTTCTGACACTAGTTTTTCTTTTCCTTAGAATTTCTTTTTCTTAAAAATTATTCTTCCTTGTCTGGCACCATTGCTAAGCACTTCAAACCCTGCAAGGGAACATTAAAACTCTTTTGGGCTTCTAGGCTTTCCATGGTATGCCTCTTTCACTTTGGACGATGGACACCAAGGTGGCCACTAACTTCTGTGATTTTCAGTCTATTGCAGAGCCTGGAGAATTCAGCCAAAATCACTCACTTCAGTGCGCATATATAAAGAGAGCAAAATCTTCACTGCTTTTCTTTCACCTTCTTCCTCCCCTTCATCCTTCTTATGACATTGAGCTTAAATCAGATACACAGCTATAAGCAATGGTGAATTGCTTATGTAGCAATGTGTAAGCAAAGGCGATAAACTATTTGAAATCTCACTGACTGATTGGTATCTAGTAAAACCAAAATTTGAGTGCATTTTTACCACCACAGATGCTTTTAATGTTTAACGAAAAAGCGAACTGTTTCTGCATTGTTTCCTTGACCTCTCTCAATCTGCAACACTAAGTAACTTTAAGCATTCAGCACAGTCTGAATACATCTGGGTGTTCTGCAATAATCCCAGATCAATCAACATTAAAAAAACCAATTTATCCCAGATGTGGCCTGGGAGGACATTTGCTTGAGGAACACAGAATATTTGGGATTCAAATTGCAATGTTTTCCAAGGTTCTTTAGCTTGAGAATTTAAACCGAGAATTACCTGCACCCTAGCATTATTTGGAGTAATTATAAAGCCTATGAAAGGCAATATAAATAATCCCATATACATTCACTCAAGCACTATAGTTTCTTTCAGTGTACTTATTGTCTTGACATAAAATGCAAAACAAAACAAAAAGTAGATGAAATTTGTCATGATTTTTTTTACTTTAACATAAACTCCCAGACTTCAATCCTGCATTTATGCGTGCGCTTATCTGTAAGCACATAAATAATCCTCTTTATTTCAGTAGCAACACTCATCTGCTTAAACTAAGCTTTAAAGACTTCCCACAGAAGCCATTTTTAAATTTTCAAAAGTTGTGTTGTGAGCAATGTAACTTATGTTTAATTATAAAGGAACTGTATCGCTTCTCTTCATGATGAAGCTGGTGCTCTGTACTCCAGGGAAAACACTTAATCATAGAATCACAGAATGATTAGGGTTGGAAGGGATCTCAAAGCCCATCTAGTTCCAACCTCTTGCTATGGGCAGGGACACCTTGCACTAGACCAGGTTGCCCAAAGCCCCATCCAACTTGGCCTTGAACACTGCCAGGGATCCAGGGGCAGTCACAGCTTCTCAGGGCACCCTGTGCCAGGGCCATATTGATTTATTTATTTTAGAATGCTCTGTTGGCACCCATGAAATCACTGAAAATTTTGAAGTTGGCAGCCCCAACCAGAAATCCAGAGAGAAAAGACGTGGAGATATTCTCCAAAAACCACGAAATGCCAGGAAGAGCTCTGCTAGAGATGTTTTGGACCATATTAGGCAGAATATCAGCTTGAGCTAGATTCAAAACAGGTTACTAATGTCTTTCTCCAGCCTACTTTACAATGAAATGAACTCCAGTCCCACACTGGGTAAGAATGAGGTTTATCCCAGCTAACAGCAATGAACTGAATGTCAGAATCAGGTTCTGCATGAATGTGACTGTCCTTTTCCAGCTATAAAAAGAAGGCAACTTCAAAGTATCAAAAAAACTATCAAATGATTTACAGCATCATGTCAATTTATGTGAGATGGGGATTTGGCTCTTAAAATCATTCTAGCTTGCATGCAGTAAAATGACACAGCACACCCCAAGTTCAGAAGTGTCTACTTGATCTATGGGGTGAACTGTGCACAGCCACCGGACTGGGTCCGTAAACCTGGACTGAATTAATGAGACTGAGATCACCTCACTCTGTCTTTTGCATACGCTCTTAACTTAAAGGTCTAGGGCTCTGTTCAGCACAATAGTGGGATCTGTCTTGCTGTGACATTATGCGAGTAATCCCCATTCAAATGGCTTTGCACACACAAACGGCAATCAGAGGGTGTCGTCAGACAAATGTGACATTGCCCTGCCAGCATCCAGTGCGTTGTGGATTCCTGATCACAACAACAGAACAACCAAATGAAAAAACTCCTTGCGCAAGATGGAAAACCAGCCAACCAGGTGGAAAGTTTTGCCCATTTCTCTTTCCTTGTATCACAAGGCCTCCAAGTGTCTATGTTCGAAGAACTGCTTCCAGCACAGGTAGCTACCACGCTTGAGAACAGAGGGACTTTGTTGAAGGTGCCATGTGCTCCTCACAAATCTCCTTCAAGACAGTGTTGCTCAGCTTCACCTTCCACTGGGATGTGGCTGTACAACAAGGGGAAGGCGCTTTGAGCAGTGGGTTTCCACCATTATTTGTCTGCAGACCAGTATATTCATTTTGATGGAGATGCAGATCAATATGGGACAAATCCAAAGTGACTGAGACTGGCTTTTCTAACAACTTGTCAAAGGTCCAGGAGCATTCAGATCAAATGTTTAACCCAAGGGGAATATATGTTAACAATATCATCTGTAGATATATATTAAAGAAAGGCTGGATGTGGTACTTAGGGATATCGTTTAGTGGGTAATAGGTGGTAGGGGGATGGTTGGACCAGATGATCCTTGAGGTCTCTTCCAACCTTAATGACTCTATGATTCTATGATTAGATATATATCTGTCCAATGACAGCAAGTTTGCTTCTTTTTGTCAGTCTTCAATACACAGGTCTATAAAGTCACTCCTGTTTCCAAGGCTTATTTTCTTAGTTTATTACGGCAACAGTCATACTTCAATTGCTTTTCTTTACTAAAAAGCGAATAACTCCTAAATGCACATTAATGTTACGACTTAAGCCATATGTACTTTCATGTCAAATATTTATTCACATCCCCTCTCTCACTTTTCATTTTATTAGAATAGAGAGATATGGAAAGCTAGAGAGAAAAAAAATTATATCCTTGAAAATAGCATGTGGTTAACATCAAAACATTTTAATTGAACTTCACGTTACAAAAATCCAGATGGTCCATGTTCTGTTCAAGCCTCAGGGGACTGCAACATGCTACCATGTGTAAGATGCATCATTCCCTTCCTCTTCCCTGGTGTACAGAGACCTTTCAGTCAGGATACCACAGGCTGACAAAATCTGTGTTTTACTGCCTCTTGGGATTTTCAGGAAATGCTTGAGGGGTTTGAGACTATCATCCTTCCTTTCTTGTGGACTGGATTTCTAAAATCACTCTTTCACTTTCTGGGTGATGTAAGGGACCTAGTCTGCAGTGGAAGTAGAGCAGAGCAGTATGACCTTCAGCTGGAACAGATTGATTCCATAGATATGCCACATCTGGATGCGGTTCCTGATTTACAGCAGCCCAGGATTTATGATCTAACCCTATACACAACAATAGTTGTGTAATACAATACAATAATACAATAGTTGTGTATTGTCACTCCTTCTGTTTCTGGTTTTCACCCTTCAAACACAACTTTATAGGCCTGTTGCACCACGGTATCACCCTGCCCACAGTACGACACCTTGGTGCACTCAAATGTAAATCTGTCTGATCTCCGGCTGTGATGAAGCACACCAGTGTGCTCAGTGCTGTGAGAGCGCAACATTTTTCTGGAGGCCACCAATGACCTCCAAAGCAAAGAATGACCTGTGTAAACCTGCCCTGACCTATGTAGACCTGCCCCACTGTCATTGAAGCTTATATCGCAAAACTGGTAGTGATTCAGTTACACTAAGTAGTAGTTCCATTTACGTGAACATTGTCATCTTTGTTTTAGAGATTATTCTCAAATTAAATCAAATCTGGATGTGCTGGAATTTCAGGCAGCCCCTACTGCTGCTCAGGAGACCATCACCTCCCACAGATTTCCTTATTTTCTCCTTAAACAGAAGTTATTATGCCCTGAGGCACAAGACAGGCAATAAACTGCAAGTTCCTGACTCCTTCTTGAGAGCAGAAGGAAGTTGGGTATAAAGTTTGTTACCCAAAACCTTATCAATGTTTATAAATATGTTAAGGGTGAGTGTCAGGAAGATGGAGCCAGGCTCTTCTCGGTTTCATTAAGTGATCGGACAAGGGGCAACAGGTCCAAGCTGGAGCATAGGAGGTTCCGAGTTAATGTAAGGTAAAACTCTTTCACTGTGAGGGTGACAGAGCACTGGTACAGGCTGCCCAGAGAGGCTGTGGAGTCTCCTTCTCTGGAGACATTCAAAACCCAACGGGACACGCTCCTGAGTGATGTGCTCTAGGTGGCCCTGCCTTGACAGGGGGGGTTGGACTAGATGATCTTTCGAGGTCCCTTCCAACCTCTACAATTCTGTGATTCTGTGATCAGAGTAATGTTCAGTGTATTCCTAACATTTTTAAACTGCCTTTGCAGATCAGTGACCTCACACAAGCGTCACTTTAGGTCTACAAATAAGACAATCTGCAAGCGCCAGGCTTAGTTCACGTGAACATCGGCATCAGACACACTGCACTCTTGTAGCTGCCAGCTCGCGTAAGAAGTAACAGAACATTTTAGCAAGCGACTTAAAGTGCTGCAAAAGCATCTGAATTGGCAGGTTGATCACTGGAGAGTGATGGGGGGAGATTTTAGGTTGTAAATACATTAAGATAACTAGTGTAAGTGGAAGTTTTATGGTCTCAGGCCCATCTGAAAAAAAAAAGAAAAGAAAAATTAAAAGTAACTTGAGACAAAATGCATTTGCTATTGACCTTCATCAAGATGAGATTACTGCAGAGCTACCAAAGAAAATGTTGTCATGGTTCTTGTTTTTTACCTCAATGATATTAAAAGGAAAATTCTAAACAAAGCATCTAATAAAATTTAATGCTGCTGCCCTATCTTGAGGAATGCACAAGAAAATCAGGTTGTGAGGCTGCACTTTTTCCTGACAGGCTGAATCTTCCATTAGCTTTGCGGACCTTTCACCTTTGCCTCCTCAATATTTAAATTTTCCACTCCGCTTGCTGGAGACATTGTCAATTTATCAATGCTTCACTGAGCAGAGCAGTGAGCTGGGGTAAGGCCATCTCCTGTGCTTCTGTACGTGTCCTGTGGTGCTAGAATAAGGATAAAAAAATTGAAGTTGTATGTTGCAAAGGAAGGAAGGGAGAAGAATGGCCTCAGGAGAAGGGAAGCGTTTTCTCTGCCATTTGTTAGAAAGAATAGGAAAGGAAAGAGAAGAGGGTGGCCAAAGGAGGAGCCAGGCACTCACTGGGACTTACTGATGTGGGACTCTCTGATGATGTTATTTCTTGTCAAAAGGGACTGGCTGTGGTGACAGCAATCTAGAACAGGGGATGTGTGGGAAAGATGGTGTGAGAGGGTTTGCTGGGAACGAGGAACTTGAACATTAGGGTTTTGTCAGTGTCAGCAGGTGGATTAAATAAATGATGTTAAATTTTAAAAATAAATGTTAAATCCTGTTATTCATTAAATTATGTTAAATTTTAAAATAAAGCTCTGACCGTACGATGATTTTAAGGTGACAGAACTATCATGGCTCAACAAGCTGGCACACTTCATCCAAACCACTGTCACGGTCCCTGCGTACACTCTCAGCTCAGGGCAAACGTACGGCAACTGGATTCAGCTTTGCTCACAGGGGAAGAGGGTTAACTGAAGTCACATTATTTCACATGGCACATGGCAAATTATTGCAGTTCAGTGATGCACGGTAACTCGTGACAGCCTACTCTCTGTGTTCGGAGATGTGCTGGGCCATGAAATAGTGGTCTGAGTCCTCATCGCTAAGCCATTTAGAGCCGAGCAGGGAGGAGCACAAGAAGCAGCAATGGGTGCTTTTAAAGAAAAGGGATGGATTAAGTGACACCACAACTTTTTCCAGTGCTCAGTCCTGAGAATCTGGAAGTGCAGTAGAGACCAAATTAATTTCCAGAGTAAATCCACAGAGGCCATTGCCAGTCCCAGTATTTGACCACAACGGTTTGCTTTGTGTTGCAGGGATTCCTGTGGGCCCCTGGGCAAACTGGTGGTCAGCCACATGGAGATACGTGATATTTGCCTAAGACTTAGCTAATACTGGTATCCTACTCTGTTAGCTGATTTTCTGCTGCACCTGACTCTCCTGTATGCTTCGGGAGTGCTTGAAGAGTTTTATATTTGCTTATGATAGTGGTATCTTGGATGAATTATTGGTGTTTGCCTGACTGACTGTCGTGCATCAGTAGTTGGCTTAATGATTAAAGCATGAGCACTATAATCCCGTACCAACAGGCAGGCCATGCAACGCAACCCCCGCACAGCCCATGCCCTATGAGTTGTTGACTTGCACATCAGAGGTTTAGAGTTAAAACTCACACGGTAGAAAAAAACACCCCTCACAGTTCATTAAAAAAAAAAAAAAAAAAAAGACATCAAGCAAAACACCAAGGATAAAATTACACATCTTTATAAGGTTAACATTTATCATCCTGTTTGTTTTCCCTCCTCTATCCTGCTTTTCCCATCTGGTTTGGTATCACTATTTATGTCACTTTAACAGCCACCCTCCACCCCCTCTATGCTGCATAGATTTTCAAGCTCGAAATAAAAACGAACCCACTGCAAAGCGCGCTGAAAACTGCCACGGCAGTCCCAGGACTCCCCAAGCCACGGAGCGCTCTGTCAAAAGGCAGGCGCCATATGGAGCGTGTTTATTGCTCTCGGCGCTGCAGCCGCAGCGGCCTTTACTGCTGCCTCCAAAAGGTGGGAGGGGGGCTTGGAAAATGTGCCCTGCTCCCCTATTTATTGTCCCTCTATGTATATGCACACGGGAATACGCTGAATTCTGAATGTAGGCTTTAGGTAGGGGTAGCAGCAGAAGCAGGGCTGCAGAGGAACCGCTAACAGGCCGAGGCATTCTGCTCCGATAAGCAGAACGAACGGCTCGATCGGCAGTGCTGAAAGGCAGGCCGCTTGTGTGGTACGGGCTGCCTGATGAGCGAAAGCCAAAAATATCCCGGTTATTAATAATAATGAATCACAGGGAGAAAAGTGAGAGGGCACGGGCTCCTCAGTTATTTTCACAACTTGCGCTTACTACTAGGAAGGGAAAAATAAGCCGAAACACAGAGGAAACAGGGAAACGGGAAGGGAAAGGCAGATACCGCAAGTGGATTTTAAAGGCTTTAACTAATGAACTGGTGCCATAAGGAGGTTTGTTTTCCTGGGCCTGACCGGTCAGTTATACTGGAGGATATCTGTGCCATAATTAGTTGGATGACCATCTTTCCCTCCCAGCTTGTTGCCAAAACACTGCCGGGTCCTCAGGCCAAGCCTTCTTAATCAAAGTGTTGGGTTTCCTGCATGCTCTGAGCTGCGCACGTGTGAACCCACCCGCCGCTCTTATTTCCAAGCGCTGAAGGAACGGATCAAGACGCCTGCAGAGGTCAAGGGGTCCCAAACTCAGCCCTGGGAGAGGGAAGGATGCCACTGAAACTGTGCTTTGGGGGAGAAGAAACTAGTGGGCACAAAGGTATCCAGGGGCCAGGGGACACCTAAGTCTTGTGACGGAGGGACAAGTAAAGGGTCAGGATTTGCTGTGGGTCTCTGTGTCAGACAGATGTTGGGAGTTTAGCTTTTCCCCCAGCCACCTCCATTTATTGCCTTTGTGATCCTGTGAGTCATTTAAATACAAGGTTCCTCTTGTCCTTCTTCACAGGGCTGTCCAGAAGCTAAAATCCATCAGTGTGGGAGGGGAGATTAGATGACATATTAGGAAGAAATTCTTCCCTGTGAGGGTGCTGAGGCCCTGGCACAGGGTGCCCAGAGAAGCTGTGGCTGTCCCTGGACCCCTGGCAGTGTTCAAGGCCAGGCTGGATGGGGCTTTGGGCCACCTGGGCTGGTGGGGCGTGTCCCAGCTCACAACCGGGGCGTTGGAACTAAATGATCTTTGAGGTCCCTTCCAACCCAAACCATTCTATGATTCTATTATGTACTTGGAGTGATGCCCACGCAGTTCTTGGGGGACCGTCTCTGACTGCAAGTGCCTGGAATGAGCAGCCTGCCATGCTTATAAGTCATATAACCACATACACAAGTACTTCTGTAGAGCATTGTTTCATGAAAAGAAGTTAGTCTAAATCACAGGCAATGGTGAATTTCCCACTACCCAAACTTTCTCCTGCTGAATAATGTCAGGTCCTCCTGCAAAGTGGCTCCTTTCCCAGAAAGTCCTCCTGAGACCATCAGCTCTTTCCCAAAGTCAATCTCATCCTGAGACAATACAAAATGAAACTCAGCTCTGTGAAATCTGCCTTTGTGGGCATGGAATTAATGGATGCAATAAGAAGTGCAGTCCCAAATGTCACACGTGCACAGAATGAGGGTTTACAAGGCATTTGGAAAGGGCCATCCGTAAAAACTGGAAGTGACCTGCCAGATCAAGTTATTCTACTTGTGCCACAGAGCCATGATTTAGGTGGAAATCATCATCTGGAGTCTGTGTGGTAACTTTTGTGTAGTAACAATAAAGCTTGTATCTGAGACGTTTTCACTCTCTGAAAATTTAGCTTCTGTGCAGAGTGGGAGGCTACAGAATTTAACATCCAGTTCTTAATGCACTGGAGACATCAGCTGCACTTCAACCAGCAGTGGATAATCTGAAGGAGACCAGTGATTGGTAACATGTTGGCAATTAGGGTTAGAAAACGTAAAAACAAAGACTCTGTGAATAAGCAAGTTTCTCACCATTAGGCTTTTGGAAAATGGCCCAGCAAGGCTTTAGGAGTACAGGCCTGAGAGGCCAAAAGAATCATCATGATCAAAGATGACCATGACCATTTCCCTTTTCCCATTTCAATCAATAAGGAGAAAAATAAAGTAAATATTTAAAAAACAAACAAACAAACAAACAAAAAAAAACCACAGATATCAAGTCTGAGAGGTTTTACCAAGCTTTGAGTTGAAGACTGGAGTGAAAACCATTTTGCTATCATAGTAATATTATCTAAGCGTCCATCTTTGCAGGGCTTTTATACCTCAGTCAAAGCCAACTTGTGTCACTTCTTCACACGGCATTTGTCAGTATAATAAAAATAACTAATGGTCCAACTCATTTAACACTGAAGTCAGAGGAAGAACAAGGAAGGAAATTAGATAAGAGACATGAGATATTCCATCTTCAGAGCGGTGTTTTATTAGCCGCTGTTCTCTTGGTGCACCTAAATCCTCATGCATGAGGCCTATGATTACACCCAGTGGGGAAATTCAGATTTATGTTAACATAGAGAAAGAAGACCAAGTTATAATTTGTATCATGTGGCATAACTATATTAAATAAATGCATACTGTAAAGGACAGCAGGATCTGATCACTTGTTAAAAAGTGTTTATATTTCTATTTTGTAAAACCACGGAGAGATCTATTATTAATGGAGAATAAAGACAAAATTCTGAGCAGCTGGTACATAGGCAATCTATTCTGAAATAGGTTCCTAAAACAGGTGAGATGAATTATCCTATGGAAGTTGATTTTAAGAATGTTTTTTAAACCCAAATGTATCATGGGACAGTGAAGTGAGCACTCAGGCCACCCACATTCATTCTTGGAAGCCTGGTGCTTGGATTTTTGTGAACGTTAAAAATTGGACAGAAATCTGAGTGAATATGATTGAATGGGCATATAAAGTATGCAGCATTGCAAATTCACAGCTGCAGGCAGTCAAGATGTAATTTGCGCTAGCATCCAATTAGTAGCCACCATCCAGCTAGAACATGAACAGCATAATTTCTCCGATAGTCAGCTGCCTGTCTGCAACCTGTTGCGCCCAACGAAGGCAGTCAGTAATGCCATCTCATCAAAAAAGAGGGCGATCTTAATGGAGCGCGTAGAAGAAAATATTATCTAGCTCACTCCGTGTTGGAAATTAGCGCTAGCTGATTTGGGAAGAATAAGGTTTATCTCACCTGGAAAGCTGTAGTTACACCTCCATGGCTTACTGTCAGTCTGCTCCGACACTGCAGATGTCGTCTTGAACTCTTTATGGGAGAGGTAGCTTCCAAAAGGAAAGTCGTCTCACCAGCCTGTATCAGGATGGTTTATCTTCTATCAGCATACAAGAGCAGCTTAGCTTCAAGACATACTTTTTACACAGGTAGAGTAAGGTGAGATGCAACTTGCTCCACAGAAAGACAGAAACTCCTTGTTAAAGTAACACTTACTTATAGGTTTCTTACTGCAAAAGTGCTCCAGTTTAAGCAAAAAATTATCAACAAGGTTTTGCAAGTAGATCTTAACTCTGACAGTTGGATCTCAAGGACACTCCGTTCCAAGGTATTGAGTTCACATTTATTGCAAGACTACTATCAAGACATATTGTAGCAGAACCATCATTCCTCATGTCTTCAACCACGTAAGAATTCCCCTAATCCTGAATTTATCCATTCTCCTGAAACCAAAACAGTTATTTAAAAAAAAAAAAAATTACATGAAGATTTAAAATCCAAATAAATAAATAAATAAATACATACATACATGATGTGCGCGTGTGTATCTCAACACTCAAAGGCTGGTTTGATAATGAAAGGTCACGACCTGTGAAAACGATATTACACGCTTGGAAGCACTGACACATTTCTGAAGGTCTTTAGCGCAGGAAATAATGAAAACAGAATTCACAATGAGGAGCGAAAAAGAACATTGTCCCCTAAGTAGCACAGATAAATAATTTTTGCATCGAAGTTCACCAATGACATCTTGTATTTGTAATAAGAAGCCTTGCAATAGGAGCAAAAATTATAGCAAACTCATGCCTTGTTAGTCTGATATCTGGCCTCCTACATAACACTCCCCTTCAGAGTGACCAAATGAGTTGTTCACGTACCTTAACTGGTACAACTACTGCTGAATTTGTCTTTTTACTGTAATTTTGATAAAACAGCAATTATCTCCAATGAGGAGATAATGCAGAGAAGTAGTGTAGTCACCACTGTTAGTGCTGTGTTACTGCTCTTCATTACAAACATGTTTAATTTTCCATACAGCATGACTTTGTGGATTTTTTTTTTGGTTACTCTTTGAGATTTACTAGCAGCTATTTTCTCAAACTGCTTCCAATACAAAGTGGTTAATAAAGAGCCAGCCAGTAAGCAGGCAAAGGCTTCATTTGTCCTGTGTTCTAAAGGAAGATGAATTTCAGGAAGGACAAGGGTATCCCTGGAAACCCTAAGTCACTCAAGCTTCTTTAAATTCACCTAAGGGCAAGGAGACAGTTGTCTGATTCTTGACTGAGAGGAGCTTCTTGCTTTTCACCTGGGTTCACATTCTTCATCTGATGGAACTGGATCATGTGTGAAAGTTTAGATTTTTCTTTCCAATGAGATCTGAGGATTTCCAGGTGTCTTCCAATATCTCTTTTGAGATCATCGATCTTCATACATATATAAATAAATAGGTCAAAACCAGACATCAAATTTACCCATAGCTCAGGAAGTAAGAAACACCCCTGGAGATGTGAATTCAAACCACATCTGGCAGGCACCCTGCTGAAAGCCGGGCTGGTAAATGGCTTAAAAGTGAGCAGCAGTGTTTGATATCATGGGATAAAGGAGTAGCTATGGCACTAAATCCTCAAATTTGCAAACCCAAATATGACTCATTGGGGAAAAAAATAGGCAAAAATCCTATACCCACTCCATTTCCTCAGATGTGATAATGGTGTGTTCTGCTGGAATTAGACCTGGGTTAAGCAGCTACTCCAAATTACCTCAACAAAAATAAAGCCAGCTATCCAGGGGAATATGAGAGTTTGAGGTAAAAAAGAAAGAATGACAATAGATTAATTTAGTTGGGCACCTACAGAATAAAAAACCTTCTACTACTTTGATTCTGATGCAAGACTTGGGTAACATAATGAAGACTGTCATTCTGGCTTCAGTGTTCTGCACCCTTTTCAATGTGGATGAGAATCTACATTTTCTTAAAGGTCATCTGTGACTCAATCACTATTTTTATGTTGTTCTGCAAATTGTTACAGTGAATCACTGTGTACTTGCCCTCACATTCATAGACATGTTATGCTGCTTCATCCCTTTTTCTCCAAAACAAAAGCAGTCTAGACTGAGAAATGCAGTGCGCGATTTGTTCATTCTATGTGGGAGGAAAGCAAAAACACCTTAATTCTACGAAGTGCGTCTAGTTTCCTTAAGACAAGGTTTCCTACGGAGATGAAAGGTCAAGAAAATTTGATTAAAGGAAATTTCTACCACCATTAATTTCATCTGCCTTTTGGTGAAAAAAAATTGAGTGAGCCAGACCTGTCTAAAAATGAGCTCACGAAAAAGTCTGTGGGCTGTTTCTGAGATGAATGTGAAACACCCTGAGCCCAGCTGAGCTTCAAGAAGGAAGTTTTTCACAAATACGAAGTATAACAACACGTTACAATATTTGAGTAACACATCATGAATCAACATGCAGTTTATTAATTACCATATTAAAATTATACTTTCTGACTAAACTGAGCTGATTTGTGGGCACAGTCAGTAATACCTGTTGATTTGATGGAGAAGATAAAAAGGTTTTTTGAAATTTTTTGCTTTCTTCAGCCCTTGGAATTGAACAGATATGAGTCAGGTAAGATGCAAGAAGGAATGGTAGAATGAATAAAATAGAACTGATTGTTGAGAATCCAGTTCTAGCTTACTATAACTTATACATTTCTTTTAATCTTGATTCTGTTTGGTCTACTTCCCTTTTTAAACTGTATTTGTTCTTTTAAATTGTGTTTGTTATTTAAATTGTGTTTATCATAGTGAGAGGACTTCCATCCCTTTCAGGCTAGTGCAAATATAAAATCATTAATATCTGAGGGATTTAGGTATGCCCCAGTGTTTTGGTTTGTATGTTTACCTAAAGAAAATATTTGCATTTCTTGAGTATTTCCATCAACAAAACTGGGACCCACAGTGGTGTTAGGCAGTGTCTTTAGACACTGAGACAGACAGACAGCCATAAAGAAAGGATTGCTAGACCACAATAATTATTGTCATTCAAAACTTTGGAAAAAAAAACATGTTGTCTAAGCAAGGCTTTTCTTTCCCTGAAACTAAACTTTTTTGTTATTATTTTTATCAGGTAGAAAACTCTCGAAGTTCAGGGGTGTATGAGGAGGTTATCTAAATATGGTTGACTCTATTCCAGCTGAAACCAAGACAATGCTGCTCAGAGCAGCCCAGTTGTAGGGCTTGTAGGTTTTGTATATTCTAGGCAAGCACTCACTAACTTTTACTAAATTTACTGTATGTTTACACAAACTGCATAGGAACTCAAGGAAAGAAGCATTTAACTTGGGTGACTGCATTAACTTCTTCAACTGAGGTGGGTTAAAAATGCCACCTCATTTCTTGCAGACAAGATGTGAAAAGCATGCCAGTGAGATATTCCAAAAGATGAAACCTTTAGCATCGTGAGAAGAATATCATGTTTGTTTTCAAGACTAGAAATGTTGAATCTGCTTAAGATTTGAATGACAGAGCAAAGAAAGTCTTAATCAGAGTCTCAGAAGAGAAAATCCTTCTGGATGAAACCAATTCTGACTCTGTATAAAGATTTGCAGTCCTGAACAAAGCCTCAGGTCGCATAACAATAGAGCTATGTATAGCCTAAACACCCATCCTATTGTTATAAGCTGATACTGCAGCCATTGCATCAAACTAACTCTTCAAACGGGTGAACAGGACACAAGATAAATCATTAAAGGGTTTTGTACTGTTTTGAGCAATTTTCATGAGGAACAAGATGGGCATCTGCAGTGTTGAAATGATCTGTCATAGAACATGAAGCACTGCAACGACAGAGGGACACTTTCATCACTGGGCAAAAAATGAAACCATAAAATTAAAGGAAAAAAATGAATGAATATTTATATCCAGAGAAGGAGGGCTTGATCTGAAATAATTAAGTTCAGTTCTTCAGGCATTGTCACTAAATTATTAGCAACAAGCGGAAGAAAAACGTGTTCTAAATGATGGCATCATTCACACCATTTGGTGGAGGTTGTTCTCTTTTAACCTAAGCCTTTCAGGTAAGAGAGGCTTACAATAAAATGAAACAGATTCATCCATCATTAATCAGGCCAATCCAAAAGAGAGTGCCATCACTGAGAGCATGCTGTACAGCAATAGAGCACAACGACACATCGGAACTGACAAATATTATTAATCATTTGAAATGGAGCATAAGGTGGTGGCAGCTGCATCTATGATCGCTACCCTTAAAATCCAGCATTCCCCTTCCAAATGTAAAACAAACTGTTTGTCTTTGACAAAGAAATCGCATCGGATGCCAACAAAAGCCTTTCAGTGATGTAGGTGACGGTGTAATAACTGGAGATACATTTTCAGAGGCACACTGCAGATTGTTGGTGGGTGCAGTGTGCATCTACGGAATGAACTGGGCAAGGAAAACTGAGGTGTGAAACCAGTCAGAATAAATGTGACCCAAAAAAGTAGGGCTGCGTTCCGTCAGACTGAAAAGCATATTAGCCCCAGCTTTGAAACTAGACAATTTCTTGCATGCTCACCTTCTGGACCTACAGCTGTGTCTGGATGTCCTGTCTAAGGACTTTGATGTCCTACATGACCATAGTTCTGCTTCACTCTAACCAGGAGGTTAGAATGGAATTTCTTGGGCATGAAAAGTCCTCACTAGATATGTCTCTTCTGTTCAGAAATTAAGCACCTGCTGGGCTGAGGGGGAACGCTACAGTTATGCAAACTGCAAAAAAAGGGAAGAGACAAAACCTGTCCACAGTTCCTCAAAGAACAAGAATGAGAGGCACACCATATTTTGAAGTGACAGGTTTAAGCCTCAAAAAGGGAACTGTTATGCTTTCCACACAACACATACTTATAATTGTGGAACCTCCTACGCTGCAGGGTAGGATTGGGTTCAAGATGGGCAAATGTGTATAGAAGACCGGTCAGGGGGATTAAATATGACAGTTCAATCTCCATCACAGAAAACCTGTATACCACTAACTGTGGGAACGGAAACGGCATGTGAGGAATTATCTTTTGTGTTCTTTCCTTCTGTATCCATATCTCACCACTTCAAAGGTAGGGTACAGGGCTGCATAGCTCAGTGTAACTGCCACTGTGCTCTGATCTTACTTTACTCCCTGAGGAGCAGTTATCCCTTCTTGACAGCCAATGTTAAGGTAATAGAAGTGGCCAATCACCACTCTTGTTGTGATTTTTGGCTGGAAGCTTTCACCCAAGTCTCAGAAAATCTTCAAATCATGTTGAAAAAAAAATCATAGAATTGTAGAATCTTTAGGGTTGGAAAAGACCTCTAAGATCATCAAGTCCAACCATAACCCAACACTACTATGTCTGCTAAATCATGTCCCGAAGTGTCATGTCTACACGCTTTTAAAACACCTCCAGGGACGGTGACCCAACCACCTCCCTGGGCAGCCTGTTCCTATGCCTGACCACTTTCACAGTGAAGAGATTTTTCCTAATATCTAACCTAAATCTCCCCTGGAGCAACCTGAGGCTATTTCCTCTTGTCCTATCACTTGTTGCTTGGGAGAAGACACCAACCCCCTGCTCACCACAACCTCCTTTCAGGCAGTTGCAGCGAGTGATAAGGTCTCCCCTGAGCCTCCTCTTCTCCAGACTACACAAGCCCAGTTCCCTCAGCCGCTCCTCATCAGACTTGTGCTCCAGACACTTCACCAGATTTATTGCTCTCAAATGGCAACAAAAACATGAAAAGAAGGAAGTCCACACTTAACTCAGATAATGTAGTTTATGGCTGGCTTCTCTTAGAAAGAAAATTTTCACAGATTAGGAGCTATGGTAGCGTACAATATTAATAGCAATAATAATAGGCAGGAGTTGGAATGCTTCCAGTTTATACAAGTATAAGAAATTCAGAACATTAGGTCTCAGGTCACTGAGACATTACAAAAGTAATGACAGCTGTGGTCAGGGTAGGAAATGATCACTGGGAGTTAATAAAACAAGACACAGTATTATCTTTTTCTTCTGTTATCTGCTCAGTTTGTAAAAAATAAAACTGTGAAGTGACTTTCAGGTGAATCTGAAAACGCCAGCTAGCAAAGGGCTCTGTAATCCAGTAGAGAAAACTTCAGAGGAACCAGTGGTAGCTGGTTCTCCACACCAATTCCTCTCAGTACTAAGGCACAAACTTGGAAAAGTGAGGGTGCTTAACTGCTGAAACAAATTTCCAGGGGAAGGGGCAAACTGTCCCTCAGCTGAAGGACAGAGTTGTTTCTAGAAGATATGCTTCAGTACTCAACAAAGGAGTAACTGGGTGAATTTTATGGCCTGAGTATGCAAGATGCAGGAGGTCACACTAGATGATATAATGGTTTCTTTCTGGATCTAAAATCTATGAATCCATTAAAAATGTATTAGAAGCTGGAGGTGGCACCGGTATCATACTGAACGACTGCTGTGAGCACGATCTAAATGCAGAACTCAAGTCTCCAAGCTTACACATAAATGTGAAAAGAGCGCAGCAGTGAAACTGATACCGAAGCAGCATCTTCTGAGAGCATTGGCACTGCCTCTTGCTGCAAAAGTTTTCAGCTCTGATCTTGGCTGAGACCTTCAGGCCTTACTGTAATGTGAATGATCATAATATTGGGATTGAATTATAGTGTTCTCCAGAGAAATGAATCAAGCCCTATAGGTATTTCCAAAAGAATTTGTCATGGCTGGCGGAAGCAGAATCCATGGCGCGAGGCAGCTGATGCCACTACCAGCACAGGGTGTCACCGCTGCAGACCAGCCAGTCTCAGGTGCAATATGGAACAAACACTACTGAAGCAGCATCAGTGCTAATCCAGAAGCACCACTGCATCACCCTGCCTGGCCCCCTCTGCATCCTTCGGTCCTCCTGTGTCTCTGACCAGAGCAGATTTTGAGGCATGAAGTGAAATGCCCAGACAGCATGACAGAAATAATTCTTGCCTAATAATTTCTAGAATAGCTACATGTCCTTTGTGAAACATGGCCTTCTGCCCAAGCACCCCACCCTTGGGATCACCAGGGGAGAAGAAAAGATACTTTTAAGATAAACTCTTCTCTTCCTCATCCTCTGGCTAGTGGTGGTCCTTCCTTTCTCCAATAAGTTGCATGAGCTGGTCAAGTACATGGTGCAAGTGGAGGTTGTGATCCTTGAGGGGAGATGAAAGGTAAAGGGATTACCCTGAGCTGGGGAAGTCCTGTTTCCCACAGAGGACAGGACAAATACAGATCTCTAAGCCGCACACTTACCGTAATAGGAAATTTTGAGGGACTAGAAGAGGAAGACAAGTATTCTGGAAGGTGCAGACCACGACCTGGGCAAGCCTTGAAGACAGCAAAGTACCAGTGGCAGGTATCTCATAAAAGTCCTTCTTTGATGTGGTATTTATATGGACCCTAAATGATATTTGTTGTGTCTTTCACATGTCCCACCTTTTCCCAATCTGTCTCTGAAGAGACTCTGAGCATTTTGAAGCAAAGACCTCCTCTGCTGGTACTTGAAATCACTTGAAATCATGCACAGGGTGACTGTGGTGAGAGGTAAACTAACCAAGTGTCTCATAATGATAACAGTGATTTAAAGCAGACATGCACAAACAAGCTTGCACAACTGAAAGCCACTTTTTGAAAATTTTAAAATTTAAAACACCTTTTGACATTAGTGTAAATACAGAAGATCAGACCAAATTCCCAACTTTCTTTCTATTTGAAAAGTAGGGAGAAAAAATTCCGTCTATGTCTGTAGTACTGAAAAAACTAAATTTGTATGTTTTGAAGATCTATTATTTGACCCTTTATTCTCACATTTAAATGTCAAGAAATACCAGCTTACCAACTGAAGAAAGAATTTTGTCTCTCTCATTCTGCATCTTTTATCAACAAAGAACAATGCTTTTTTTTTCCTCTCTTTAATTACACTCACAGACATCTGCTTAATATTGTGGATAAATATGAGATGAGCACTACTGGATGGCAAGCAATAATACTTCTTCACAAATGATGATGAATAAAGAGGAAGATGAATGTGTACAGATAGCGTATCGACGTAATGGACTGCTTTCTAACAGACATTTTTTATTTGTGTTCTTTGCTCTACTGCATGTAAAATTAAATCTCCAGTTCTGTGCCACAGACACTTTTGCATGAGAATAAATTTATTTTTTTCACTGAGGAAGAGCCTGGTTCAATTTAAGGACAAGACATCTCCTTGAGCCTGAGTATTTCTAAACTATAACACCTTCTGAGTTTTTACCAAGACGATCTGGTATGCTTACAGCAATTTGCGTAGTTTTGAACAATGATTGAAATATTGCACTTCTGATTGCAAATCCCATCTTCCCTCAACAAAACAGAACCACCAGCATGACAAGAGGAGACCTCCTGGGTCAGTGAAACCTTGAATAGCCCATCTTGTAACACAATCCTCTTTATGGACATACCAGACTCCAGGTTAGAAGTGATTAGATTTTTTTACCTCATCTTCTATACCTAAAATTTTTCACTCTGTCAGCAACCTTCTACTAATCCCTCCTAAGCTTTTACTTTTACAGCCTAGACACCAAGAAAAGATACACACAACTCCTTAACGTGCATGTAAGTCAAAGTCGTGACAAAAGCTTCTTAAAATACCCATTGTCTTAAAGAAAGAAAGGAGACACATCTCAACTCTGATCTAAAATCTGAAATATAAGGTCCAAAGAAGAGGTACTGGAATCCAGCTCTGCTCTAACTATTAAAGCCACAGACTTATCTGACTTCATTTCAGGCTGTTATGTGAGATGCACCAATTAGGAGCAGCTGTCCTAAGTTGGTCAACAGGGAAAAAAACAGACCGGGTTGACAAGAGTGAGCCAGATTTCAGGGCAGAAATGCAGCCCTGTAGAAGTGCTCACTTTCCATATTCACTGCAGAGGAAACTCAGAGCTACCATTCTCCTAGTTAAGAGGCTGACTTTCTAAATATTGGTGGATGAGACATTAATCCTAGGTCTTTTTGAGAATTCTTGCCTTTTTTGTTTTCTATATGAGCAGATTACCTGAAGTTTTGCTCCTAATACATACCACATACCTGAATATACCACGATACCAGCTTGGGGTGTGCTCATCTTACCCGACCTGGGATGTGGGCACTCCTCACCCTCAGAGGACATACCTTGTGGATCAAATTAACAGCATACCCCTATACCTTTTCTACATGGCTCGTATCAATTACCCCATATCTAGTTCTTATTTTACAATTCTCTGTGCTGTGGGCTCATTCATCAGCTCATATAAGTCACTTTTGTTCCATGACGGGGTAGTACACCAATTTTTGCTGGGTGACTGTCTAACGCGGACAGATGAATTGCATTCTGTCAGTTAGGGATCTTTACTGTTGCTGAGCTGAACGTTATATTGTAAGGAAGAAGGGAGCACTTAAAGACTACAGCTCGAGAAAAAGTAATAGGATCTGGCCCCACATTGCACCGTGCGCTGTCACCTGGGGCATGCAAGACTCATTGAGGTTAATTGAAAAAGTAGAAGGAAGCCATCTAGCACTCCTCTAGAGCAGCAGGAATAACTATTTCAGACAGGAAAGTGGTGTTATATCACCTCCCTGGAGACATACTAAGAAACGACCTTTCTCACTGAGGCTCACGTGGGACCACAGCAAGTGTAGATCCATGCATGTAAGTGGTGCCTCCACATGTGTCGGCGCAACAACCCAAGGAGCTCTGCCGAAGGAGCTCGAGTCCTCTCCCCTCTGTGACAGGCCCAGAGACTTTTCCCTCACTTTATTCAGAAGTGCCAGATGCCGCAGCTGGGCTGGTTGGGCTCCATGGAGCAGTAATGCAAATGTCCCCCCCCTTCACTCCAGCTGACGGAAAAGCCCCCTCCTGAACTCTCCTGCGTGACATCAACATGTAGCAAGCTCTAATTTGGTCATACTGCCCATGATTTTGATACAACACTTAATTAGGATAAATGTACATTCCTTTTATTTAAAAACATTTATAATTTAATTAGACCCTCTATCAGCCCCCAATCACATTTATATTACTAAAGTACATTTTTATCTCTCATATCCCTTTTCCTATGAGCTCTATTATTAACAGTCCCAAAATACCACTGTTGTGATATTGATTTCCCTCTACTCTGTGCAATAAAGTTATGGCCGAGCCTGTCTGTTAAGCAAACTCCTTCATTTGAGGCGTTTTGCCAAAAATAAGTAGCCTCAAGGACAGGGTAAGAAATAGTTTTGCCTTACTACACATTTGTTTTATTTTGATGGTTTGGGTTTAGTTTGTGTTTGTACTGGAGGAAAAATAGAACAAACGGTCTTAAGAAATTTCAAGTCTGGAAGCTTTTGCCCACATTTGAAACTGCCGTATTGGTTGTGTACATCTAAATATGAAGTGGAAGCGTCTTCAGAACCAATTTTTAAGCCTGCCTTTTGCATATACTTGGGAATAATAAGACAAAAAGTGCAGATAGACCTCAAACTATGTAGGGGGATTTTAAATTACTATGTTTTCTCTCTCATATATTTCATGTATCAACATCTGAGGAGCCAAGCATAAATAAAAATAACAATGCTGGTTTTTTTCCGTTTCAAAGCATTTTGCAAATATTAATCTACGGATAAAAGAAACAATACAAGCAAGTATTATTAAAGAGGAGAGAAATTACTCTAAAGCATATATACAGGAAAGTTAAGGCATTTTACAGGGCTGTCGGAAGAGAAGTTTAAAGGGACATCTTGTATCACTTAAAACACTCTCTAGCTCCTCATTAAAATTTTTCTATATAAACTTATTCAGGTCCATCTTAAAAAGGAATAGGTTACTGGCCTCTACGTGTCTGAATGGAAGTTTGTTCCAGTATCTCCCTGCTGCAGTTAGGCAACCTTAATACTCCTATCGTTTCTGGCCCTACAATTGAGAAGACAGGAAAGGAGCGTGATCATGTAGGAATGATCTTGCACTGAAACTCATCAAATCTAATTTGCTTTGCCCCTCACCTGCTGCATGCCCTTCAGCAGCCCTCTTTGCCCTTATCCCAGTCTTTACTCGTCTCTTTAATTAGACGGCACACTCTCAGAATGATACTGCTTTTTATTCTTCCTCATTAGCATCAGGCGTGTTTCAGTGTGGCTTTGACACTGGGCAGTGTATCTATGCGGTAATGTAATAAAACAGCCTTAGTTACAGGTGCTGCTACAAGGTCTGGATTCACAAACACCATCTCACCTCCAGGCAGACACTTGGAGAAGGTTCTTCAGAAGATTCAATAGATCTGAACTTACCTTCAGCCTTCCCTAAACTTGTTGTTCACACACATTCATGGAAATAAAAATAATTAAATGAGTGAGGGAAAGAGAAGCATTTGCTCATGGAACAATTGAGGGTTGCACAGAAATGTATAAATACTTAACCATCTCAGTATTTTGAGTACATCATTTTACTAGTGTTGGGTATTTGGATCATCTGGGTAGTTGCTTCTCTATTATAAAAAGGAGAAAAACAGTAGAGTATAAAATATACCTATTTTCTGTTGAGTCATCTAACTTTCACTAAAATCAAGAAAAGATGGAGACCTGGGATTTCTTAGTTAACTAAATGCTTGAAGGGTTCCTGCATTTTCCTCAGAATAGGCTGAAAAATATGCTGAAAATTAAAATAGCCCAAAGAGTATCTACACACTTCTCACAACATTTAATGAAAAGTTCAACTTCTCTGGTCTTCAAGTTGCTAGAAAAAATCATGCATCACATATTAAGGTATCTTTGGTTTGAATATATCGAGGGAGGATTAACATAAAATGACCAAATCCAGACTTAGTCAGCTAGCCTGTTCTCAAATCTTCACCTTGTCGGTCCTTCACTCCATTAGGTCAGCTTAATCAGTGTTATAGGTGAGTTTAATAAAGTGCTTGAATAAAAAAGTGTACTAGGAAGTCCTTCTCCAAACGTTATTTTCTTCTGATGACACTTGAATCAGAATTCTTCTATACAGAATGTATTTAATCTGATAATACTGAAACGGGTCAAAGGAGACAGAATTGAAGAGGCATTAACTTCTGTAAATGTAATAAAAATCTGTCCTCTAAAGCCTTTCTTACTAGTAATGAGTTTTCAGTTTTCCATTCCTAGGAGATTATTCTCCTAAGGTCATCTGGAATGCGCGGTCACAGTCAGAAAGGAAAACAACAACAGTTTTTGTTAACTTCGTTGGCATTCTTGCTTCCAGGCCTCCTAGGTTTTATTATGGGCTAAATTCTGTCCACAGTTGTAAAACCAGCAGAAGTCCAGCGAAGATGCAGGAGGTCACGCTCATACTACGTGCTGCCACTCCTGTGAAACCAAAGGAGCTAATCTCAATGCCAGCTGAGCAAGTCAACCTAAATTCATTATCCCTGTAATTTTCATCATGATCAGGATCGAACTTCAAGCAAAGAAATATGGCAAGAGGAACAAGCTGGACAAAACTGTGTAGAATTTCAGAATGCTTCTTAGATGTTGGCTACATTATTTTGTTAATTAGCCAATCAAAAGACCTCTGAAAGCCCGGAAGAATCTAGTATGTAGCTCAAATTTTCGGTAAAGATTCATGGCTGGGATAGAAGCAGTTTCACAGACCACAGTTTGGGAGTCATTAATGTTGGAAAATGGTCATACTCATCCCTCCCCCCAGATGGGGTTCGGGAACCATAACCACGTTGCCGGCTTTATGCATTCTCGCACATAATGCGTTTTTACCATAAAAACAAATGTAGCGTCCAAAAAAATAGTGGTTTATTCACAGCCTGTTGGGAACCAATTTACTGCACTATAGACTTGAAAATGAAGATATAAAGTGGCACTAGAGAGCCACAATTATGCAAGCCAGCCACTGCAACCCATGACCGTAAGTACTCTGGGCATGCTGGGACCGGCATTCAGCGTGCGCTGCACGACTTCTTGCTTGCAGAGTAAGGGAGGCTGATAGAGGATGCAAAAGGCTACCAGACCTGCTATGAGCGCTTCCACAGAGCTCTGTGTGTGCAGGAAAAGGTTATTTCAGGCAGACTAATGGGACTGTGAAGCTGAAAAAGAACATGCAAAAAAAATATGAGTTTTGGAAGAGCAGTGTACAATACAGATAGAAAAGTCTAAACATCCTAAATGGATCCTTAGCTCAGGACTGAGGAAGTCTGGACTACTCCATTCCTGGCTGCATTTGCATATATATATATATATATATTATAGTATTTTATATATATTAGCCTGGGAGCTCTGAGAAACAAACTTTTCTTCAACTGCTTTATTTGAGCCTGACTCCCAAAGCAAAAATTCCTATTCTTAGGAGTTCATGTGAGTTGAAACAGGAAAGAACTCCAGTAAGAGGCAAACTTTGTATACAGCCGAGATACCTTTTCACTGGCAAATAGCTTCATTTATTTCTTGCTACAGATAAAATCAGTGAATAAACCTGGAAGAAAAAAAAAAAGAAACAGCAGACAGTATGCCATTATAACCACCGAAAAGTGAAAGGCTATGCACATCTAATACAGTACGGTAGGGAAAGGTGAGGCTTACTTTTGGTTATTGACAGTGACACAGACACACACACTCACATAACTTTTCCTACATGGATATTTTAATTGCATAGATAACATACGTATGTCTGATTTACACTATAAAGACAAATGGAAAGATGCCTGTAGTGTACAGGAAAATCTGTAATATACAGGATAGTACCTATTTAATACTGTGTTAAGCACACGATAACTCTCTTATGCTAAGGATATCAGTGTGATTTAATTACTGTAAGAATAAGTTAATGAATGACTTCTTTGTCAGTGATAGGTGTATTTCCTTCCTGCAAATTCTCGTTCCTGACTTTCCCTTGGGTGCACTGCAAAAAGAAGGTACTTTCAATAAACCATCCACAGTGAGAGTTAAAAGTAAGGGAGACAGAAGGAAAAAAAATCGTGTAAAGAGCAGAAATCAAAACTTCAGAAAATAGTCCTCTGTATGGGTAGTCTTTCAGTGTCAGTCTCTAGTGGAGATTATATTAGCATATGATAGAGTATTAGCAGAATTAGTAGTGATTAGCGAAAAGCACAAGGAGCTTTCAGTGTAATAGAGGAGTTACAAGATCGTAATTAAAAGGTGTGGAGGCGTGAATATTCACAAAGCCATGAAGTCAATGAGGTGAATCATTTGAGCAGTGCAAGCAGCATTTGGCAGGAGGTGGCCCCAGACAAGCCCTGTGGTCTTGCTGATAGGGCACGGAGGAGTGGAGCGAGGGGTTGTGGGTTCTTCCTACCTTTGCATCTGGTTTCAGACAAACCCCCTTCTCCATCCCTGCCTTGCTTACCCACCTCTGATGGTCTGTTACAGTAATAAACTCCTCAGGACCGCTTCTCACTTCTCACAGTTTAACAGGAGGTACGTAGCTGAAGCATCCAAATTAGGAATCAACTTTCCAAAAGCTATTGAGAGTTGCTGGAAAAAGAAGAGGTCAAAAAAATTTGTACCTGCCTGAGGGGATTTTGGTCACATCTCTGTCCCCTCCTTTCCAGAAAATCGGGCCCCAAAAGTGGATCACTTTGGTAGCCAAGGGGAGGTGCACGTGTTCCAGGATGAATCTACCAAAACATCACAAGTTTCTAACCTGAACTTGCAATTTTCCAAAGGCACACGAATCCAGATGTGCTTCCCCACCCTTTCCAGAACAAACCTCTCATACAAAACCAATAGACATTATGCTCCTACTCTAGATTTAATAGCCACCAGCATTAGCAATTGAGGGTTTTGTTTTATTTTCTTCATTTTTTGTTAATACAAATAAAACAATTTTTTCTTACTAATTGCATTTATGGAAAACAGGAAGCCATAAGTGCTATGTGCAAAAAAAACCAAAACAAAACAAAACAAAACAAACCCACAGCTTGAATCATACTATTTGGCCACAATGACTCAAGTTTAGAAAAGTTTAAAAAGGCAAATTTTAAGAAGAATTTCAGAAGAGGCAGCGTGAATTTTGCACTGTCACCTGAATGATGCAACTGGGCAACTGATGTGTTCAGTTTGCCTGCATGGCTCCCTTTGCTCTCGTGCATTCTTTATCATTTAGCATTCATTTGTTTTGCATTTTATGTTAGTATTCCTAAACAATACAATCTGCTAGAGCCTTTATTTGTTGGAAATTGCTCTGCTATCTTTTCTTTCCCATTTGTACAGCCAGATGAATCAGATACTGTCATTGATTAATCATGGTGTTCACTTTCTCCCCTCCATAACCGTGAACAGGAGGATGAATATTTATGAAAGTGCGTAATTAGACACTTGACTTTGTAAATCATCTGGTGATGCTGTCAGTGAGGTTTTAATTTGCAGACAGTCTTCAAGTCTTACCTATCTTCATGAAAGAAATTATGAATTTCCATAGCAAGAAACTGGAAGAAAATATAACTCAGTTATCACACATAATTTACAAAATTGTATTTATGGTGATGTTTGCTACGTACTTCACCAAAGATCTTATAAAAATGGGCTGATGAGCTAAGGGAGGAGAAAAATCAGGACAAGTATGTCAGCACCGAGATTTAGTCTGATCTCTCTAAATGAAAATGCTTCAATTTTACAGTTGTCCTCCTGAAATTAACATTTTCTTATTTCTTCAAAGATAGGAATATATTTTATTCTGACTATCGTTTCACAAATTACCTGCTGATATTCAATTCATTTTATCAACTGCAACATAGTCCTCTGTAAAACCTTACATATGCGTTACACCATCTATAGAGTTAAATATGCAGTTGTGTTAAGCCAACCTCTAAGATACATTTCTTCGTAAAACCCCACACTCCAGAATAAGTGTGCTTGTTCCAAAACCAGGTGTAGTGATATTAAATGCAACAATACGGAAGAGAGGAGGTGGTAGAGACAGCCTGAGGAGGGACTGGGCTCTGCATCCCGCTGTTGAGCTGCTGGTAGGCAGTGAGGAGGAGGAGGCAATTCCATGCTGCACAATGGAGGTTTAAGGAAGACATACTTCATGACACCTTACTGGTCAAGCAGTGACATTTCTTTAGTTTAAATGTTTCCTCAGCCTTGGACCTCACCAACTTTGTACCTCACGCACCCGATGTCCTGTTGCCTCACCAGCCCAAATCCTCATTCCCCCCAGTTTTCTCTCCCTCCCTGTACTGCATGACCCTCAGATTCTCCCTACACTTTTTTCTCCTGCGCTGTTACTCAAAACCCCCATTTGACCACTGAGTTCTCCCCCTATGTCAGTGATCTCCTCCCAGAGCATCCCTCTCCAGTTTTGGTTGCAACAACCTCAGGCAGCGCTAAAGGCTGAAGGCAGAGCTGCTGGAAAGCTGCCTGGAGAAAAAGGACCTGGGGTGCTGGGTGACAGCCGGCTGAACATGAGCCGGCAGTGTGCCCAGGTGGCCAAGAAGACCAACGGCATCCAGGCCTGTATCAGGAATAGTGCGGCCAGCAGGAGCAGGGAGGTGATCGTCCCCCTGTACTCAGCCCTGCTGAGGCCGCATCTCAAGTGCTGTGTCCAGTTTTGGGCCTCTCAATACAAGAAGGATGTTGAGGTGCTGGAGCATGTTCAGAGAAGGGCAGTGAAGCTGGTGAAGGGGCTGGAGCACAAGTCTGATGAGGAGCGGCTGAGGGAACTGAGGTTGTTTAGTCTGGAGAAGAGGAGGCTGAGGGGAGACCTTATTTCTCTCTACAGCTCCCTGAAAGGAGGTTGTGGTGAGGTGGGTGTTGGTCTCTTCTCCCAAGCAACAAGTGATAGGAGGAGAAGAAACAGCCTCAGATTGCTCCGTTGGAGGTCTAGGTTGGATATTAGGAAAAACTTCTTCGCTGAAGGAGTGGTCAGGCATTGGAAGAGACTGGCCAGGAAGGTGGTGGAGTCACCGTCCCTGGAGGTGTTCAAAAAGCGTGTAGACATGGCACTTTGGGATATGGTTTAGTAGACATGATGGTGTTGGGCTGACGGTTGGATTCGATCTTAGAGGTCTTTTCCAACCTTAAAGATTCTATGATTCTATAATTTCAATAGGGCTGCACAGGTCAGCGCACTCAGACCCTACAGCTTGGTCTACTCTCTTTTAGACTCTCTTTTAGACTCTTTTACTCTCTTTTAGACTTTTTACCTTCCTCTCCCATCCAATCCTGTTTCACTGCATTTTACTTATCTCACCCAATATTAAACATCTGGCATACAGATGCTCATAACTGAGCTCCTCATCTATTCTCCATGGGTGGTAATGGTCACATGTAAGTTGTGAAGAAAATTCCCACTGTTGATTTTGCCTGGAGAGCGAGGTCCTTTTGGAAAGCACTGTACTGCTGGTTATGACAGCAGCAAAGAGACAATGTCCATATATGCAACAGAGGGGTTTAGCCTATGCTTTATTAAAACAATTTTAAACACTTATCCAAGCAGGAGATACTGTCAGCTGTGTCAAGAGTCTGTAATAAAAGTTTATTTTGTTTTCAATAGCTGTTGTATGCGCTTCCCTGTAAACAGCCACCCCACCTAGGAGACTATGCCAAGCCACGTGGCCACCAGTCACACCGTGTATATACACTGGAAACTTCATCTTTGGAAGGAAAATTCATCTTCATACTTTATTCTGATCCACTCATGCTATCTCTTGTTTCTCTTTCTCTTTCCTTCTCTTTTTTTGCTTTCATCTTTATATGGTTTTATGTGGCTTTGGCCTAAATCTGAAAATGCTTGATGAGCATTGGGCTGTAGAAATCACATTGATATTACACAGATTTTTTAATTAAAACTTCACATGCATTTTAACTTTGCTTTTTATTAACAGTGATGAGAAAAATTACACAGCTGTGATCAGAGTGGTGTAGCTCTGATAGAGGTTCTTGATGACATAACATTTGTTTAATTGTGTTGTTTCCTTTTACATTCAAAAGCAGTTTCAGGGCCATTTGTCATTGTTATTAATTTAGGATTTTTTTCATTACAACTCATTATTTGACGAAATTGAGAAAAAGCTTTCCTAGCTCTCAGCTTTGAAACTTTAAGTAGCATGAAAGCACTAGTATTAATAAAAATAACTTCCAAGCGTCTTCGAACTTCTTCCAGAGTCTTCAAGTTTTGCTTTATGTTTATAAATTCTGAAAATAATCTGAAGAACAAAGCTAATACATTTCCTCCTGAGAAACCTCAAAATTCTTATACTGGTTTTGTCTTTTTAGATAAAACATTATGTATGTGCGTGTAGAATCATAGAATCACAGAGTATTATTCGACTTTCAAAGTGAAAATACACCACATGCTTTCTTTTAGATACCACTGAGTTCTTCACACCCATAGCTTTTACTGGCTTTCTATGTGGATAAAATCAGTCTAATGTGTTCATATATGTCACATGTAAGGATGTAGTACTGAACCGAATAAAGCTCAAATTAATGTAACGCAAAGAACTGAAGTTAGAATAGAAGAATTTCACAGATTCACAGATTGGTAGGGGTTGGAAGATCTCCGCTGGAGATCATCTAGTCCAACCGTCCCTGCTAGAGCAGGATCACCTAGAGCAGGTTGCACAGGATCATGTCCAGGCAGGTCTTGAATCTCTCCAGAGGAGACTCCACACCCTCTCTGGGCAGCCTGTCCCAGCGCTCCGTCACCCTCACAGTAAAGAAGTTTTTTCTCATATGGAGGTAGAACTTCCTGTTTTCCAGTTTGTGCATGTTGCCCTTTGTCCTGTCACTGAACACCACTGAGAAGAGTCTGCCCCCTTCCTCTAGCCACCCACCCTTCAGGTATTTATAAGCGCTGATGATATCCCCTCTCAGTCTTCTCTTCTTCAGGCTAAACAGACCCAACTCTCTCAGCCTTTCCTCATATGGAAGATGTTCAAGTCCTCTAATCATCCTGGTAACCCTCCACTGGACTCTCTCCAGTAGTTCCCTGTCCTTCCTGAACTGAGAAGCCCAGAACTGAACACAATACTCACCAGGGCAGGGTAGAGGGAGAGGAGAACCTCCCTCAACCTGCTGGCCACACTCTTCTTGATGCACCCCAAGATACCATTAGTCTTCTTGGTTAATGTAAAGCCAGTGTGAGATTTCTCCTAGATGATGCAGCTGGCTTGGTGTCAGACCTATAGAGAAGCAGAAAGAAAAGGAAACGCTGCATGAGTATCACCTGCCAAAATAAAGATGAATCCTGAGTCTGACATTTCTGTGTCCATTTTAATTTGGAGAAAGAGCTCCATATTTGCACTGCTGGGTTCATAAGTCTCAGGCTTAAAATCTTTGCTTCTCTGAAAGCCTCCTGCTATGGGTGAAGACGTCACTGAGGAGGAAAAGTTCTTTGTAAATTCAGAGGCCCAGGTTTATGTAGAGAGCTGTGAGATTTGGTCCATAACTTTGGCTCTTCTTTCTAGAGCAGTCCAATGCAGCAGTGTCAGTTTCACAACCAAAGTTGATTGAAATGTTCCTTTCTGATTTTATTTTTTTTTTCCTACTGAAAATGATCTGTCAGTAAAATTTAACTATTTGAACTACAGGACGATGTTGCTCCAAGAGTGGAATTTGACAACAGATCAGTTTAGCCAGTGACATGTTTAGCTCCTTATAGAGCAACTAATTCTGAGTTTTCTGAGAGAGAGGAAAGGGAAGAATTAACTTATCTGGGGATCAGCCGAAGCGAGCTTAGAAAAATATGTTTCTTCTTGCATTAATAAAGTGTTAAATTTGATCATTTAGATTGCCTCTCTTTGACCTACAATTCTATTTGTGTAAAACATCTCATTTTTTAGGAAAAAAAAACTTCCAAAATCAACAAGTTAAATTATTTCCATTTTAGGGGAAAATCACACATAAGCCAAAAATCTTTTTCCAGTCAAATCTGTGGAAGGTTGAATCATATTCCTGTCCTTTGTATAGCACAGAGGGCAAAGCCTTGCATCATGCTAAATGATGATGATGAGCGCTTACTTTGTTCTCTGAAGTCAATGCTGTTCCATTTTCTTCCTCCAGAAACTGCTTAATAAAAATGACTGAAATCATCCCAAACAAAAATGCTATTGTTAAAGAAACTGAGACAGGAAGGGAAAGAGGAGAATTTGGGTAAAATCAGGCTTCAGTTTTACAAAGTAAATCTGAAAACTTCTGTGAGGAAAAACAATTAAAATCTTATTTCAACCCAAACTCCACATTATGTTAAAGAGGGGTTTGATTTAAAGAAAAAATGAAATACTACCAGTAGCTAGTGTGATGGGGCAGTTTTATTGAAGCTCCTATTCCTGTTTAAGTGCACTGTGAACCTTCCTGGACTATTTTCCTGAATATATCCAGCAGCAGTGAACTTCACTGATGATGTCTTGTTTCCAAAAGCATTCTGCTACACTTGCCAGCTTATTCTGAAAGGAAATGAGTTGCATATCCATCACATCCTTGCTCTTTGTTCTCATCTATAAGACTCTAATTAATCTCTCCACTACCTATCTTTTTGCTTTCACTCATCTGCTCCCTCCCCATTTCCTTTTGCTCTTCTTAATCCTCCTGCATTTTTACTGCCTTCTCCTTCTTTTCCCATGTTGTGATTTATACCATCTATCATGTTGCTTCCAAAATCCAACAGAGTGACCCAGTAAACATTGCTGTCTTTTTCTAAACCATCTTTTCAAACGTCCTCTCCTCTTCTGTTCTCTTCATCACTGATGCAGCAGCATCTTTTTCCCTGAATTGCTTTCTTTAGTATAAATGACACTTAGAAAGTTTATGGAGTTTTTATTAGGGATGAAATCAGCCACAGGGAACCTCAAAAAAGAGACCATATGTAATCAATAAAAATAAAAAGAGTACAAACATTCTAATTAACATATGTATATACAATATATTAATATTTTTTAAAAAATAATTATATATATACTCCCAGATATACCTTTTAGTGTGTCCTAAGTACTCAGGGGAAGCACCTATCCTTTGTGATCTTTCTCTATGCTATTTAAATTCAATTTACTGGCCATCAAATATATTCTTATTGTCTAATTTATTTTTTATTTGATGAAATTTCAGAAATGAGTAAACAACAATAGTCAATCTAAATCAAAGACAACAACCCTCGAGATAGGATAAATTCAGAAAACTGAAAACTTTTCAACCGGAGGATAAAACAGATGCAGATATTAATTTTACAGTGTTCACTTGTAGTGTTAAAGTAAAAAATAGAATCTAAATCCCTTGAAATTTGTGAGCTTCCTAATGAGGCGCAGGACCAAAATTTCATTTATAAAAGGACCCCTTCAAACCACGCACAGTTGAATGGAGTCTCAAAGCCATAAACTTGATTACTCCTTGACAACTGCTCCAAACCACAGCAGAGCTGTGCTTTCATACGACCTTGCAGAAGGCTGATGAGATCTGACAAGTGCCATATTTATGGAAACGCAAAAGCTTTACTGCACTGACACCGCTGTCACTCAAGACAGATCAAACAAAGAAGACAATTGGCCTCCAGCTTCTAAATTGAACATTTAATAACTATTAGAAGGAACTAGGCAAGCAGGACTTGCACTGCTGACAGTTGCTAGAGTCCCACCCATTTTTTATGAACTTAACTAGTCTGAACAAGAAGCCAAAAGGCTCCTAAATTTTATTCCTTCCACAACTGAAGTGGATAATTACAGAATCACAGAACGGTAGGTGTTGGAAAGGACCTCTGGAGATCATCTAGTGCAACCCCCACTGCTAGAGCAGGATCACCTAGAGCACTTTGCACAGGATTGCGTCCAGGCGGGTTCTGAATCTCTCCAGAGAAGGAGACTCCACACCCTCTCTGGGCAGCCTGTCCCAGTAACCCACCATTTCATTTCCAGAGAGGTGTGAACATTTTTGATAAATTCGTTGATGCATGTGTCCTGCAATAATTAGGGAAAAGAAGTTACAAAAAGTAATTGTGATGAGTGCAGTCATAATTCCATTGTATTATGTTTAGTAAATGAAGGGGTTTTTTTCAACAGAGGCTTATGTTTGTCTCTCCATGTGAGAGCAGAATAGAGGATCAGTCATTAATGCTGATGAGACCCACTGCTCACATTACAGCCCCAAGCAATTGCGTTCTTTGGATATTAGCTGCCAGTCTCTTAAGTTTTTTAACAGCTTATTGCCCACTAAACCAATTCCCTCGGTGTTCTGAACACACACGCAGGGCAATAAACCACGTCTTGTTCTGGATTTCTCTATGCCTTCCTGTAACTACAAAAGCATTCAGCAGTTCCAACTTTAATGATTCTATTCTATTCTATACTATTCATCGTGCAAAAGGAATTCTGTGACTGACATCCTGTGCAGGAGGCAGTAAACTGTGTGTTTGCACAGCGATCTCAGCTAGGCAAGTGGTTTGTGTGCTTTGAAAGTGCTGGATATTTTGGTCTCAAAGGTCCTGGTCCTGGAAGAACCTGCAGCACCGTGCATCCGTCCTAAAGAATAATTGTTTTTACAAGTGTTGGGGAATGGGTTTGAACTATTTAAGTCCTGGGGGAGATGGATTTTCTGCCTTCTTTCTCCCTGTGTGATCTTTCACTGTGAGACAGTGACTGCTCAGGGATGAACCAGGAACAAATTAATACGCACTGTCAAACCACGCTCTCAGAATAAGCCCGGCTGGACATACTCCAGGACAGAAGCAAAACACCTGCGTGATTCAGAAGTTATTAGCAGAGGCGCTGTGCTAACACCTTTATACTGCCGTGCTAATCCGTCCGTACCGCTCTCACAAGCTGGGTTACACCTCTGCCGCGCACCCGCTCGGTCTGAGCAAGACGAGAAACTGCACGGTGGAAAGGTCGCTCGGTGCTTCTGCAGCAGCTGCCTGAGAAATGCCCCAGCCCGGCCAAAGCGGGCATCATCACAGGCGTGAGGGGCTCAAACCTCTTCCCACCTCACCCTCGTGTTTCCCCTGGGCGTTTCTGAGATAAATTCAATTGTGAGAGATGCTGGGTCTGTATCGTGTCTCGGAGGTGATGGCAGCTGTGGAAAAGGCAGAGGGAGCTGGGCATTTCAAAAGGGGGTGTTTTATTTCTCTGTTCATCTCCTTGTTTTTAAAATTTTAATAGTTTTTAAATGTTGTTCATTAAAGGGAGGACAGGGGAGGGAGCATTGAAGGATGACGAGAAGGTGATAAGATATACTGAAGTGAGGCAAATACTAAATATATGAACATTTGTTCATCGGAAATAAAAGGAGATTTTGCTTCATTGAGATAGTTTGAACGTAAGAAAGGAATAGGAAAGCCACATCGCTGAACGAGTTAAAGCAGGGTTTTGGCTTGTGTGATTCATCCTCCCAGAGTGACTCCCCTCCCTGCGGTACCCCGGTCTTCCTCACGGCACCCCTGCCGTGTGTGCAGCTCAGCGCAGCCGCTGGAGTAAAAGACTGGAAACAAGTCCTGGAAACACGCAGGCAGTTGCCTTGTTTCTTAGCACCCTGCAGGGAGGACTTCAGAAAGCACGACGGAGACCGCCTGTCCTCTGGTGCCGTTCCCTGAACCATGCAGCATGGCTGGCACAGGGCAGTGGGGGGTCTCTGACTGCAGGCTGCAAAGCTTATTTAGCCCCTTCCATTGACATATTTCCCTCCACATATCAGGGAAAACAAGGTTTGCCTCTAGGACACAACGAGACAATGCTTCTAGGACACACAGAGACATTTTCAAGGGAACAGAGGAGTGGCAGGTCCAAGGTGGGACAAAAGGATGTTCAACAGCCCTGTACCTTACAGCTGGGGGAACTGGAGAGGAGCCAGAGATGGGAGACCCCAGGGAAAACAGTGGGTTGGCCGAGCTTCCAACACACAAATTGCTGAGATGCTTACGCTAACTAACAAGAAACACCCCAAAAGAGAAGGGGATAGTTCCCATGTCTCTTTCACAAACTGATAAGAAGAAAGAAACATCCAGGCACTTACTTGAAATGGATTCAGGCTTTGAACCTCACTCCTTCATTTAAGCGCCTGGAGAGCTCAGGTACCCTGGGGACGTTCAGGAGGTTTGGGAGGGACTGGTCTCCACCTCATTTCAGCCATCTAGAAGTTGCATGCATAGTCAAAGAAAATTTTCCCATGTGCTGTATTTTCCCAGTGGATAAAACATATGTGACTCTCTTGGACAAGAGCCTAAGTGAATCCCATGGTATTTTCTGAACGGCTTTTTGTGGGTAGAGACACTTCAGACATTGTTGCTACTGGTTATGTGCAGGAAAAACTGGATGTGCTTAAGCATCTTTTGAAGAAGTCTTCAGATACTGCATCTACTCAAATAGTAGTTGGCTTACTCACGATTTTTATGTGTCATTCTTCTAAATTCAGACAAAAGCATCCTGTCATATTTTAGCTTCATTTCTGTATGTGCCTTTTTAAAATCTTCCTAAACACAGGGCACCAAATTCCTCACCATGTCTCACCTGGCCTTCAGCTTATTCTCCAAGAGACCAGGTGTCTCCCATAGGTCCTATGTTGTATCTGGCAGTGCTGGCGGCTGTCTCGGGTATCACAGGGCATCTCAAAGGGCACTGGACTCTTCTTTTCATGCAACTATACTCTGTAGCTAAATATGTTAAAGGATATTTCATGAACCTTGCTTTCCATTTTAGTTTGGATTCCCATACTGCTAGACCCTTTTTTGTTGGGATTTTTTGGGTTGGGGTCAGTTGTTTTTTTTTTCAATTATGAAAAAAAAAAAGAAAAACTATGTTTCAGGCAATTGGACTTGTCTTTCTACAGATCTGGACCCAGAAGTGCATTGAAAACGACACAAAAACTGTTCTACTATCACAGGGACACCAGGGGTGAACTCCAAATATGGAAACCAAAAGGTCAGTGGTATATACCAATATCAGCTCTGGACTTCCACAGAGCTAAGCCAAAAGCACAAAGACACCATCCAAACAGCCGTCTGCAACCAAATCACTCTGAATGCTGAAATTTGCTTGTAAGCTGAAGTTAGTATAAACCTGAGGTTTCTTTGTTAGTAAGCCCTGAGAACTCTGGAAATCCTTCCCTCACTTTGCCTCTCCTGAAGATTTGGCCTGGGTCTCTCCTCAAGAAAGTCTGTCAGGCTCAGTGTATATATTTGATTCACGACCACTTTTGCCATTAGCTGAACATACTGCAAATTGTTGTAAGGTTTTATACTTATTTCGTACTCTGACAAATAAGCCTCACAGAATGTTTCTCTAAATCTTTGATACCGCTAGCTAAATATTCAGAAGGAGTAAGGGGATACAGTATGCAGGGAAGAATTACCATCTTAATGAGGTTTGTCTCATTAAACAGTCTCACTCAATTAGTTCCACAGATTTTACTTTAAGAATAGGAACACAGAGCTCTAGATATCTGTAGCTAATTTTGGCTTATTTAAAACTAAAAGACCAACCTGCCAAAAAATATTTAAGTGGAAGGACAGTAATGAATGTGGTCCTGGATCTTTCAAAAATATAATTTTTTTGACTCAGGAAATTAGATGAAAATACATATTCGATTTTACTTGAATAGGAAATGTGTTGGCAATTTCCCCAAGCAAAATGTGATCGCTTCAGCACAAAGCATTCTTTGTAACACAAAGGCCATTGGTATTCACGCAGTTTAGGCTTGCATTATTTCCCCAAAAGTCTGTATGCACATTCTGCTTTCTGCCTTTCCTGACCTATGATAAAAGCTTGTCAAAGGTCTTAGGCAGCAGCAGTCATCTGCTGATAATGTGAAAGTGTCACCTGCACACAAAGTGACATTTTTACGTGGCTTAATAGAGTTGCTTTTCCTAATCTGTCACTTCTTGTGTGTAGGCTTTGTCAAATTCCCCCCGAATTGTGCTCTGTTCTCTGCATCTCTTGCATGAAACAATACCCGCAGAGTTCAGCAAAACGACACTAAGCATCAGCTGAAAAGAAAAACATCTTCAACAACACCCGGCAGCAGATGGTTAGGAAAAGGATACCAAGACAAGAGACTCGTAGAGTGAGGCTTTCCTCAACACGCCCTCCTATCCCCTGGTAATCTGAGGCTTAGGGACTTTCAGAGCTGGAGGATGCATCATAGTAGAAGACCCAACAGACCATCTCCAGATGTAGTTAATTTTTTAACCCATGTACAGTGTTTGCAACTAAATGAACTCCATTAGGTGACTTTCTCAAGTGCAAAAGAGATGAAGCTCTTTTGCTGTATACAGCAACATAGTAAAGTGGACAGAAGTATCAAAAGGCAAGATACAAGGGAGTAGCTCACCTAGAAAAATGAAACTGAGATACACTCTGTGACCTGGGTAGTCAAGCCAGCTTTTCTGCATCGTGATATATGAACTAACCATCTTGTACCAGAGCTAACTCTGCAGTGCGCAATGTAGACATGCTCTAAACCCAATAGGTGTGATTCATCTCACCAGACTTTCAACGTCTGCAGTGAAACTGCCTCTAATGGAGCTGGGCACCTGCCTGGAAAATAATAGGCACTTTTAGGAAATGATACAATTGACCTACTTTGGCATGAAATGAATCATGTCTCCAAAATACTTGTTCCTCACACAGGGCTTATTGGCAGGCTGGAGTTCAGATGCCGACCTCCGTGTTTGGTCAGATGAAATGTCACTCCATTCCCATGACAAATATAACTCAATCTGCCACATGAAGCAGAAGAAAAATGTAAGAAATTAGATTTATGTCTGATCCAGAGACTAGCAATATCAACTGAAAGACTTCTGCTGACTTTATACCTAGTCCAAATCTGTTGTCCATGTGGCTCTCTCAAGCTCAAAAACTTTTCAGTAATTTATACTGCTATGGAAATTTTCCCTCCTCTCTCCCCAAGACATCCCGAGATACTGGTATATTCCAGATTTTAGATCAATCTAATCATGAAAACTACAGATCTGTGAGGTCTTAATGGTTGGTTTAGGTATTTTTCAATATCAATAACTTTTAGTGAAATACTGCGCTTTTGAAATATTATTTTTTTTCTTTCTTGAAAGTAATTTTTGAAATAAATAAATGAGTAGTATTAAAAAACCTTTTAACTTCCATTTATGAGCTAGTTTTGCAATGAGTCCTTCTGAAAGACTTTGAGAATCATGGAATCACAGAATGGTTTGGGTTGAAAGAGACTTTAAAGCACCCTGGGTAGTTCCCTGGGTTTGTCTTTGTTCTCTTTTTAAATTCAGGGTTATGCTTCCCCTTTTCCAGTCAGTGGGAACTTCACCAGTCTGCCAAGGCTTTACAAATATTGTGGAGAGTGTCTTAGCAACTTCATCTGCCAGTTCCCTCAGAATCTACAGATGCATCTCATCAGGTCCCACGGACTTGTGCACATTCGGGTTTGTTAGATGCTCTTGAACCCGACCTTCTCCTACGCTGGGCAGTAATTCAATCTCCCAGCCCTTGCCTTGGATTGTGAGAATTGGGCAGCGTGGCTGAATCATTTGCCAGTGAAGATCAAGGAAGAAATGTTGTTGAGCTGGTCATAGTTTTCCAGCTATGGTGAGGCACCGGCACAGGGTGCCCTGAGAAGCTGTGGCTGCCCCTGGATCTCTGGCAGTGTCCAAGGTCAAGTTGGATGGGGCTTTGGGCACCCTGGGCTGGTGGGGGGTGTCCCTGCCCATGGCAGGGGGCTTGGAACTAGATGATCCTTGTGGTCCCTTCCAAACCAAACCATTCTATGATTCTGTGATTCCAGCTAGGCAGTGGCTACCAGTTCCTCCTGTTTTCCCATGCTTTGTGCATTGGTATAGAGGCACTTCAGGGGGCTATCAGCCACGCCACCTTTTTAAAGTTAGAATCATAGAATCACTAAGGTTGGAAAGGACCTCTGAGATCATCAAGTCCAACCGTCAACCTAACACCACCATGTCTACTAGACCATGTCCTGGAGCACGGCATCTATGCGTTTTTTGAAGATCTCCAGGGACGACGATTCAACCTCCTCTCTGGGGAGCCTGTTCCAATGCCTCTCTACTCTTTCTGTGGAAAGTTCACCCTAATTCCCTTGAGGTGATTTACAGGTATTTCTCTGTTACCTTCTAATGCTTCAGCAGCCCTTTACTTTCTTTCAGTGTCCAAAAACCAATCAGAAACTAACAAAATAATACCTTTTTCACAAGGATAGTATATATTCTTTAACGGAAAAACACTTTGCTTCTAACATTTCAATTTTAATGAATCTATGGTTTTCAATAAAAAAACAATGTTGATACAGAAAGTTCAGCTATTTTTAGTAGAATAGTTCACAGTATCTCCCATGCAACATAAAAAATGTTGTGAAGATTAGCTTTAGTCATATTTTAAAATATACATGTAAAAATTCTGGAATGAAACCAAGGCAGCACACATTCAAGGAAATAAAGTTGATATTCAGACTAAACCATGGAAACCACACACAGCTTCTTAGTCAAATATAAAGATAATTCCCAAATAC